>JANIHZ010000007.1:6804382-6836028 GCA_027478365.1 Erythroxylum rufum | reverse complement strand
TGAATTGGGCGAACCATCGATGATGGTTCCTCACTGAGTTCGCAAAACTCACCCAAAATTTGCATCTATTTTTCAGGCCTTGAAGAGTACCCCGCTAGACACGGGAGTATGCCTACTGCAGGCAAGTGAAAGATAGAGGTCGGGATCAGTTCGCGTCTGCATTAGTGTCTCATAAATTGTATTCCGAAATCTCTGTAAAAGGATGCTTTGTATTTATAGTGAGCCCAATTTGGTTATGGCTTTTTGTTCATTAAATGACTTTTGTAAATTATTATTGAATGATTGTAATAACTGAAAATGTTTATTTATGAACGTGGGCTCAGATTGATTACTGTCTATTCCGCGCAAATGAATGTTTTAGAAAGAAAAATTTTATACTAAATTTTGACTAACTGGTGTAGCACGCTACCCTCGCGGGGCACGGACTCGGATATCACCAACGATGTCGGGTTCGGGTCACGCGGGAGTGGGGTGTTACATTTCAAATGTCTATGTAACTAATTATGAGTTTTGGTGAATAAATGAATTGTTTAAATTTATGTCTTATTAATAAAATTTGTTAATATATTCAAAAGTATAAGCATTTTATTTCATGTATTTAATTTTCCACATGAAATAGAATTTTGTGATTCAGGTTAAAATTTGAAGGATTATGAAGCTAATTGAATCAACTTGTGAATTGATAAAAATAGTTAGTCATAGAGCAATTTGATGACCCTTATGGTTGGATGAGCAATGAAGATTATTCATGGTTATTTTTGATTTGTTAAACACTTTTCCATACTTATTCTCTATTTGAGTTTGAATGATGGAATTGGTTTGCTTAAACACAAGCAATTTGTTTAAGTGTTGGGAGTTTGATGTATACTAGTCTTACATTACTTTTAGCATTATTTCCATAGCATATTGCTTGTATTTTGGATAAGTTTAGAGGACTTGTCCTTAATATGAGAAGTATTTTATGTTTTAGATCTTATTTATGCCTATTCATGGAAAAGGAGTGGAATGAGAGACATATGGACTAACTTGGAGCAAATTTTGGAAGATTTAGAGAAGGACCTGATTAAGTTGTTTTAATTGAAAACACATGGTGTAGAAGTAGCTAGCATTAGTGAGTACTGGTTATTCACACGAGGATTGGATTTCAATAATCAATTTAATACATCATTCATTATATCATGAAAAATCCTCAATTAGCTAATATCTTTCTCAAGATTATTAACATCCAATCCTAGGTTGATTAATAAAATCTCTTTTCAATCAAAACCCTATAATTGCATTAATTAATTCATAAACTTTACTATTAGGTTTGACCCTAATCTAGAAGATTTATGTCTACCTATCTCTAACTTTGCATGTAACCCCTTTCAATTATGCTAGATCTATTCATATAAAAGATTCATCAATCTCAATTGTATGAAATCATACATGCATCAACATGCTAACAATGTTAATTAAAGAATAATTAAGAACACATAATTGAGTCTCAATGAAACTAAAGAATGAAATATATTAAAATAAAATCACTATAAGGTCTATCATGTGGTTCATTTAATCTTAGTATCAACAAAGGTTTAGCTCCTAATCATAAAATACATAACAACAAAAGTAACAGAAGACCAGAAAATCAAAGGAAACATGATGAAATCCCTTTTAATCTTTAATAAATCTAGAACAAACATAGAATCAAAATGTGAACATATATATCAACACAGGCGCGTTGGTCTCTAATACAGACTTATTGATGACCATATAATTCTTTGGAATTTCATGAATCATAGCCATATTAATGTACACGGGCATCAACATAGGCGTGTTACCGCCCATATTGATTTTAACATCTTTATAACTTGGTCAAAATAGCTATAAATTGCCCGAAACTTGTTCCAGTTTGTTCCTTTTTCTCTAAATGGGTGAATTACAACCTTAAAAAACATATTATGAACACATTAAGTACTAAAAACAACAATGACACTTAAATAAACAAGAGGAATGCAATAAAAATATGTACAATTAAGCACTTATCAAACTCCCCCATATTTAAGCATTTGCTTGTTCTCAAGCAAATTAATTTCATTAATGTCAACTTAATAAGAAACAACTTTGGAAAAGCATTAAACACATCAAAGATATCCATCAAGATTCTCCATTGTTCGTTTAATTGTAAAGTTCATTAAATTATTAAGCAATTAGTTACTTACAACAAATTATAAATCAATCTCATTCACTCTATAATTCTTCAAATTTCAATTTAATTCACACCATTCCACTTAATGCATAAAATGAACATGAATGAGAAAAATGCTAAATCCTTTAAAGATTTTCATACCTTTATTAAAAAAACACTAAATTTAAATAAGATAAGAGCATTTAGAAGCTTGTTTAAAAAGTCACATAGCCTTAGGATGCGAGAGTAAATACCTTATTATGGATACTTCTGGTTACTCAACTAGGTCACTATCTCAAATGGTTACTAGCTCCAGTCTTTGACTTCAACATTTTAATTGGTACAATGCCAATGGACTAAAATTATTTATGTTCATTTATTCATATACTAATATATTTTTCTTTTTTTATATGTGTGGGGTAATGAAAATGCTTAAAAAGATTTCACATTTAACTCAATGCATGTACAAATTATATATAAAGTATCATAATGCAAATCAAGAATCCACTCTTAAAATTAATCAACTAAATTCAAATCAAATTAATCATCAAAACTTATAACTATTTTTCTAAATACATTAAATCACAATCACAACCAAACTCATAATGAATCATCTTGATTAACATTCTTTTAAAAAATTTCCCAAATTATTCATTATTAAGCTAATTATAACAAAATTGACAAGCTTGATTGCTAAGTCCCTCCTCCACAGTTAAGTTTTACATTGTCCTCAATGTACAAAATATGAAAAAATAATGAAAAAATGAAAAATAATAGGAGAAGGTGAGCATAACTGGTACTCCCCTAAAAGTAGAAGATTTCCATCCTTGTCTAATGTCATTAACATCTATACAGTACCGATGAAATCTTCTCCACTCTAATGCATAGGGGTGATGTTGCATCTATATCCTATGGAACCCCATCAAGTCTCATGTCATAAAATTAGAACCATAAAACTAAAAATATGAACAAAATAAACCACTAATAAAAATTAGATAAACTACTCAATAAAAAACCTAATTATTGGTTTGTCTATCAACGAGTGCTTCTTTATGAGTCATTTTTACTAGACTTCTAAGTAGGTCCTTCTTCAACCTGGATTTATAATAAGTGTCTTGCTTCCATCCATTTTCCCAATTAAGGGTTCATTAGCCTACAAATAGGCCATATGTTGTAAGAAAATAAGGACATACGATATCAAATTAATAAAACTAAGTAAATCCATTAATTCCCTTTTTAATAACAAACTGTTAATATAATAGGAAATAATAAAAGCTCCATAGATCGTTGATTGATTATGATAGTTTGTCATGTGGGAAGTAAGAGCCCTTCATACTTAAGACGATTACTAATAATTCCTCGATAGCCTCCCTATTTGGCTCTTCCTCTTCATCTTCCTCTATCTCATCTTCCTTCTCTTCTTCCTACAAAGTTGTAATAACTGCTACACTCAGGATCATAAGTATTCCTATACAGGGTATCTTGAGGCTATTTCTCTATAAAAGATGGTTGTACCCACAGATAGTCTGGTGCCTAACATTCATGATCAGGGTAGTTACCTTAAAAAATGTCATAACACAACATAGATATTGGTTGAGCTTTCACATATGTGTCATTATGCCTCTTGTTCCAAGCATCCAAAGTTATTAGAAGTGATAACATACCATAATCGTATGAGAATATTGTTCTATCCATCTTTCCATTATGTTTAGTAGCTATAACGGTGAATACCTAAATATAGCAAATAAGCCATAAATACAAGATCAAGAAAGAATGGTATGAGGACAAATAAATAGAAATGAAAAGAAAAGAAATAAAAACTACATAAAAATGACTAGAATTAAAAAAAAAGTTTTCCTAATATTACAGTCCCAGGCAATGACGCCAAAACTTAATTGAGTTGTTTTAACTACAAGTACATGGTGTAGTTGTAGCTAGTATTGATATAGGTTGATCCTATAAGGACTAGAAGTGTTGATACTTATCATTTTTCTATCATCTAGTCTAGCAAAATACGGTGCTTATAATTAATAAAATTCAAAATTAAAACAATAAACCAAAATAAATCAACACAATTGACTAACTAAAATAGATATTAAAGAAAAAAACATAAAGAAGACAATTGTATAAGAAATTTGAATCCCCTTAGGATTTCTTATGAAATCATGATTTTTCTAATTAATTTAATTTATAGTTCATTAAACTATGAAAATTCCTCAACTATGCTAATATCTTTCTCAAGACCATTAACATCCAATCCTAGATTGACTAATTGAAATATCTTTCTAATAAAAACCCTAGAATTACATTAACCGATTCATAAATTTCACTATTAGGTTTGACCCTAATTTGGAAGATTTATGTCTACTTATTTATAAGTTAAGTCCTTTCAATTATGTTAACTCTATTCATACAAATGATTTCTCAATCTCAATAGCAGGGAATCATACATAAATTACCATGCTACTAATATCAATTCTAAAATAATAAAGAACACATAACTAAATCTCAATGAAATTAAAGAATGAATTAAATTAAACCAAATCATTATAAGGTCTATCCCGTGGTTCATCTAATCCAAGTACCAATAAAGGTTTAGGTCTTAATCATAGAAGACATAACATCAAAACTAAAGAAAAACTAGAAAATTAAAAGAAACATGATGAAATCCCTTTTAATTTTCAAGAAATCTACTTTAGATCAATGAAAATCCACTTTGAATGTGTTTTCTTGCTTGTTCTTGATTCGCTTTGTCATTATAGGCCATTAATTTGTGTTTCCCAAGCCTCATCTTAGTTTTTCATCTCAATTTTACCTTTTATGGTTTGAAAATTAGGGTTCTAGGTGGTACACAGGCATCAACACAACCATGTTGATGGCTGTGTTGATTAAAAAGTACAAAACCTTCAAATTTAAATGAACACAAGCATCAATATAGGTATGTTGGTCTCTAACTCAGGTTTGTTAATGATAGTGTAAATCTAAGAAACTTTAAAACCATTTATTTAGAATGAAACATAGCCATGTTGATATACATAAGCATCAACATAGGCATATTAGTGCCCGTGTTGCTTTCCAACATCTTTATAACTTGGTTAAAGCTGCTCTAAATCACCTCAAACTTATTCCTATTCGTCCCTTATTCTCTAAATAAGTGAATTATAAAAAATATGAATGAATTAAGTATCAAAAACTATAAAAACTCAAATAAACAAATGAGTTGCATTAAATATAAATATAAATATATAAACTATTATGCACTTATCAGGACCTTTGAACGTGAAACTTACATGCTACCATATTAGCACCGTATTACATTGTGATCACTTTTGTTTCTCCTTCGCTACGTTACACACGCTCGTGTTACTCTTTAGAGCATGAAACATAATACCTTATATGTCCATGTGTACGTCTCATATTAGTGTTAATGATTTCTAGAGAATTATAAGCACAACATTGTTAGTTGTATGAACCCTTGTTATGGTCGTGTAACTTATTAAAAAGCTAGGGTTTCAAATTTAAAGAGAGAAAAGGATTTTTTTGGTAAAGAAATAGTGAAAAAGTAGTTGGAAATTGATTGCAAGTTTTTCCACACATTTTTCAAGATTAAAGAACAATGATCTCTTTATTTTGTTTTCTTTATTCTTTCTTAATTGTTTTTCTTTATTTGATTATAAAATAAATTAGGCTATATATTTAGGTATAATGGACCCTAGGATGTAATTATGTTT
The DNA here is from genome assembly GCA_027478365.1 of Erythroxylum rufum. NCBI lineage: Eukaryota > Viridiplantae > Streptophyta > Magnoliopsida > Malpighiales > Erythroxylaceae > Erythroxylum > Erythroxylum rufum. The sequence continues at coordinate 6,830,130 of JANIHZ010000007.1, read as the reverse complement.
TGATTAACTCTTTGATTTAATGAATATCTAGTTTTCTTATAATTTATCCAAATCTTTATAACTGATTGGATTGAAGGAATGAAAGTGAAGGATTTAATTATTTGATTCAGGTATCAAGACTCAGAGATGAGATATATGGTTAGATCATAACTTGGATAAGGAGGTTTAAGCATAAGCTATTTAAGAGAAAGATGCAAGATCTTAGGTTAGGGAAAAACCTAGCAAGGGAGTTTATAGAACATATGAATACTTTCTTAGGTTGTCTTGATTTGAAAGAATTTTCAGTTGAATAATTTAAGAATATGAATTATATATCGCAAGGGAGAACATAACTTGAAGTAAGAATTTTTATTAGTCAAAAAATTAGAATTATTCACTAGGTTGAAGTGAAATTGAATATACTAAGTCTTACGAAAAACCTCATTTAAATTTAGTTTATTCATAGATTGATTTATTCTTGATCATTGCCTAGTTTTGTTATTTAGATCTATTTATTTATTTATTTTCACTCTTCAATTAATCACAATTATTTGTCTAACTAGTTACATTTATGAATAGTTGGTAATTAACTAGCAATCTTCGTAAGATTTGACACTTATCCGTTTGTGCTACTTACATCTACATCGTGTGCTTGCAATTAAAATGTGCAAAGTTGACACACTTCATAGTGAAGAGGCTAGGAGAAAATAGTATTCAGGGTTGATCTTATATATATAAAGTAAGTCATTTTCTTAAAATATTTATTCATTTTATATTTCTTTTTTTTATCTTAGGCATTTTTAAATCATAACAACATAATGGAGGTATTTTCTTTGTTCTTTTACTTTTCTTGGTGAAATTATTGTCTACAAGACTAGGATTGTTAGATTGCCTCTAGGGATCAAGACCTTTGACTAAAATATCTTTAAATAGATTTGCGTATTATGGATCTTTGAAAGTGAAACGGTTCTGTTAGAGCTGAACTACATCCATTCGTTTTTAATTGTAAAATTGGAAACATAATTCGGGTAAGATTACACAAACAAGTATAAATAGAAAGGATAGGATATTTTAACGAGAGCGAATACGAAACTCTTTTTTCAAGTTTTACTTTTACAGCAATTTCGGACTATTGACTTTAGGAGCCGTCTGATTTTTGAATTCTTAATTATTAAGTTTTTCATTTTTGGGAACCAAGTGGAGTGTCCGTGTGGGGGGGTATTTGAAGGACATAGTAGCCAACAAAACCCTCTCTCTTTCGTTTGAAACCCCAACCCCAAACCCTTGGCGGCTGTCACCTCCCAAAACCCCTCCCCTCTAAATTCCCTATTTCCTTTGGTTGATTTAGGGTTTATATCTATACCCCTTCAGCCTTTAGATCTTCTACAAATCCATTCATGGCCACCGTTGCTCCTCCTTCTGATCGTATCCTCTTTTTTATTTCTTGATCTGGGTTTGCTTCATTATACATGTTCTGTTTTCCTTTCTTCTTTGATCTGTCTCTGTTGGGTCCAGTTGGTTCTTGTTTATGCGGTCTTTTGTTGGTTGATTTCTATTCTTGGACAAGATCTGTTTTGTAGCTTATTAGGGTTTTGTTTCTGATTTGTTTGTGATGTGGGTTCGTGCTTCTTTCCGCCTCCTTGCGGTTTTTTGTCTTTGATGTAATATTTTGGTAAATTTAGATGCCGTTATGTTGGTATTGACTTTTGTTGACTAACTTGGTTCGTATGTTCAATTTTTGCCGCTTTAGATGTGCTTCTGAGTACTATACTGACTAGTCTATTTAATCTATATTTATGGTCAATCCGGAATCTTAGGTTTTTCCTTAACTTTTATCTCTCAATAGAAGCTGCAGATTTGTTACAGAACTTATCTTTGGAATCTCAATCAAAGACTTTAGAAATTCCAGAGCCTACTAAGAAGGTAGTAAGAACTTTGGTTGTGGATTTTGTTTTAGGTGAAAACTTGAAGATTTGACTGTAATCTTTTGTCTCAGTTTGAACATTAATTCCAATCCTTTTGCAGACTTCTGTGTATCAATATGGAGCTGTTGATTCGGGGATTTCGACTAATGGTCAGATACAGTCTTCCGAGAGGTCGGTGACCCCATTTCTACAAGATATAATGGATCCAGCTACTTATTATCTTCCCAACGGCTATCCTTCCTTTTACTATGGAAGTAAGATTTGTTTTTTAGATCATATGTTAGATCTTTTAAATATTTTTTCAATAGGTTTATCAGATTCTGCGAATTTGACTGTTTGTGAAATTCCGGTTTTGTTAATTTCTAATCGGTCTTATCTTTCTGCTTGATTTCTTCTAGGTTTTAATGGATCAGGAAATGAATGGAATGACTTCTCAAGTTATACAAATGCAGATGGTGTTGAGATGTCATCAGTAAGTTTTGGTTCTTACCAGATAATTACCTCCACAATTATTTTTGGAAGTTCCATTCATTAGTCTACTCTTCGCCTTTATCCTCATGTGCCTTTTTTTTCCCCCTCTCTTGATGCTAATGTTAAGATGTTTTTTAATTTTACAGGGGGTTTATGGTGACAGCGGGTCTGTTATATATCACAATGGTTACAGCTATGCACCGTATGGCCCATATTCACCAGCACCTTCACCAGTTCCAACTCTTGGAAATGATGGTCAGCTGTATGGGCCTCAGCACTACCAGTATCCTCCATACTTCCAGCCATTGACACCTACGAGTGAGCCTTTCACTCCTAGTCAAGTAGCTTCTTCGCAAGGGGAGCTGTCCACCTCCACTGGTATTGAGCAAAAATCTTTACCTGTGGAAACAGCTAAAGTGAATTCTGGTAGTGTAGTCAATGGTGGAGTCAAGGGAAACAACGCGTCAACTCCGTATAAGCCAACATATCAGAATTCATCCGTTAATGTGAAAAATACATATGGAAGCAATACTTTTCCTGCATCTGGTTATCAGGATCCAAGATTTGGCTATGGTGGACAGTATAGAAGTAGTGGAATCACTTCTTCCTTTTCAAAGGGTAACAACGGTCCATCTTCAAGAAGTAACAATTTCAGGCAGAACTCTAATTACATGGTAAGCTTCCTCTATTCTTGATCTAAGAGCATTTTAAAGAAATTCTACATTTTGCTCCAACTTCTTTTAGCTGTACAATTATCTGACTTGTCAATTTTTGTAACTTCATTATTTGGCTCCCTAGGGCTTGCACCACCCTGGTCAAATATCTGGCATCGGATCAACTCATGGGTTCATAAACAGGATATACCCAAATAAGTTTTATGGTCAGTACGGGAGCACCTTTAGATCTGGTATGGGTTTTGGATCTGGTGGTTATGACTCGAGAGTAAATGCACATGGTTGGTTGGCTGTTGACAACAAATATAAACCCCGAGGGCGAGGCTATGGTTATTTTGGTTACCGCAATGAGAATGTTGATGGCCTGAACGAGCTGAATAGAGGTCCTAGGGCTAAGAGTTTTAAGAACCATAAGGATTTTACACCAGTGTCAATAGCAGTCAAAGGACAGAATCTGCCTTCAAGTGAAACCATTAGTGATGAGAAAGATATTATGTCTGGTGTTCCAAATAAGGAACAGTATAATAAAGCTGATCTTCCTGAGGATTACCAAGATGCAAAATTTTTTATTATAAAATCTTATAGCGAGGATGATGTCCATAAAAGCATCAAGTATAATGTTTGGGCTAGCACACCAAATGGCAACAAGAAGCTTGACGCAGCATATCAGGAGGCCCAGCAGAAATCTGATGGCTGCCCTCTATTTCTATTTTTCTCGGTGAGCATATAAATGCACTTGCATTAGTCTTTATTTATCATTTGTTGAGTTCTATTTGCTTTTGTTTTAAATCGTCTATTTCCTTCCAGGTCAATACCAGTGGCCAATTTGTTGGCCTTGCAGAGATGGTGGGTCCAGTTGATTTTAACAAAAATGTTGAGCACTGGCAACAGGACAAGTGGACTGGGTGCTTCTCTGTAAAATGGCACATTGTGAAGGATATACCGAACAGTTTGTTGAAGCACATTATACTTGAGAACAACGAGAACAAGCCTGTGACCAACAGCAGGGACACACAAGAGGTAAATGGACTTGGCAAGTTCCTTTCAATACTTTATGACAAAGCTGCTAGCCTGTTCCTTAAACAGTAATTGATTATGGGATTTTGTAGGTTAAGTTAGAGCAGGGCCTTAAAATGGTGAATATATTCAAGAATCATTCCAGCAAAACAAGCATTTTGGATGATTTTGGCTTTTATGAGAAACGAGAGAAAATAATTAGGGAGAAGAAAGCTAAGCAACAGCAGTTCCTGACACAGGTAAGGCTCTTTTTGCTGTCTTTTTGCATGTTCTGTTATAATTTATTTTGCTTTATTGTTTCCAAAAGTTGGTCACAATAGTTGCATGTACCCAAAAAAAAAAAAGATCTTATAATTTCTGTATTCTGTAATAGTTATGAGTTCATTTTAACATAAGAGTTGAGCTTTGATCTTTTATTTTTCTACTGTGTGTACGGCTGCAGGTATTAGAAGGGAAGCCTGGCAATGAGAAGGACATGGGAGCATCACACAAGACATTAGAGTCTGTATCTGATGTTATTAAGGCTCCTACTTCTCTAGTCCAGCCCAATGGGGACCTGAAGCATTTAGAGAATGGATCAATTGCAAAAGCTGGTGATGACAAGGCCAGTAAGCAGCCGGTTTCTTCTGATAAAAGGACTGTAACAAATGGTATTGCTAATGGTTGCTAGTTTATAAAAGGCATTGCGGTCCTTGGTCTTGGAGGGTGTAACGAGTTCTAATCGAGTCATTGGGCGTTAGTAGAGGACAGGACTAAGTTCTGACAATCATCCTTGAGCCTTGGACTGCCTTATGGCACTGTCTTGCTGCTTTGGGGCCTCGGTGATTTTTAGTCTGAGGTTGGAGTAATAATTTTGCGACTACTCTTTACAGGATGTGAGGCGGCAGTATAGGCACTTCAGAACCAAATACTGTTACATGGATGTGTTCCTAGGGGTTTAGCCTTGATAGATATTAATGCCAAAGGAATTGGATGTAGGGTTTCTGTCTTAGTGGGTTTTTAAGATTTTAGTACCATTTTTCTTTGTTTTCTTGTTGGTTTATTTTACCTTTTTATTCCTAGATTGTCTATTTTTCTTTCTTGCTTTTGCTGACAATATCGAGAACTGGAGGGATGGTGGGAAGCATTTAAAATATAGTTTCCTTTCGTTTGCTTTTATTGGTCATTTTGTGCGTTTTCAAACTTTGTTATTGTGGGTTGTCTTATTAAGTAAGAAGCGTGTTATGCTTGGACTAATACCCCTGTGATTTGATCATCGTTGCTTACACACTGAGGCGTTTTATTTGTAATGGAAATCAAATGAAAACAAAAAACAAAAAGGGTGTAACTAGGTCATTTATAGCTGTGAGGAAGTGGAAAGCAAATGTGAAAGTGAAGTTTTCCTTTTTTCTTATGAGCTTCTGTACAACAAGTGTTTTATAAGAGACTTCGTGTTGAGGCCACCTAAGCCTGAAGCATAAGTTGAATAAACGATGAGATTTTCCCCACCTAAGCGAACAAACTTGATCAGAAAATATGCTTCTAATAAAGCTTTCAACTTGTGACATTTCGGCCAATTCTGCAATAGGTCTCTGGCTAATCTAGTAATATCATAATTACCATGTAGATAATTTCTTAATTTTATTTAGATAAAGCATGGATTTTTAAAAATTAAAAATAATTTTTAAAATTAAATAAAAATACAAAAAAAAGAAAAAATAACCCTAGTAAGATTAGATATAACATATTTAATTCGGAGTGTTTGATTGGTTGGTATGAAAAGAAAGTACAATTGATAATATATTATAATTAAATTAACGACATATTTATATCTCGTTTTAAGACGATATTTCTTATCCCTCGGACCCTCAATATAGTAAAAAAAATGGAAGTTATATATATTTTCTTTTTTCGCTTTATTTATCGTAATTCTTATTACGATTCTCCTAAATAAATCAAGCACTACCTAAAATGTAAAACCTTGTTTAATAAATCAAGCACTACCTACATAGTATCAGACTCGGATCAAGTGAAATGAAACGGGTACCGACAGAGGAAACTCGGGGAAAGGGCCAACTAACGTCAACTTGATATCTAGATATGGGTCCCAAACCAGTCCGACCCCCTCAACAGTAACTAGTACTACACTACTTGCATTGTCAGAGACGAAGCTTCCCAGTAAGTTCCAATAATGAAACGCATACGATACGTGGAAAATTAGGAGTCTTAAGAACAAACAAATACATTGAAATAGTCCAACTACTCATGCTTTACAAACTTCACGCGTCTCTGTCACACACGTGACACGTAGAGGCGGTGTTTTCATTCAATCAAGGAAAGTTGAAAGGCATGGGATTTGCTATGTTCTTGCGAACTGATTGGGCACCTTCCGGCCAATTTGATAGGAAAGGGATCTCTTTAACTTTAGACGAAGATGATGCTGCATCGATAATTCCAAGAATCGAGTCCCTTTGGTAGTGGAATTAAAATCGCCCTCTTTCTAGTCATTGTGTCATTTCAAGTTGACAACATCATAGGAAGGTTTGGTCAGATTCGGATAACTTAATTTAATTTGGCATATTTGAGTGGTTTGACTGCCACTATTAGGAACAAATAAATCATTTAGTACACGAAAACGTGCCTTTCTTTTGTGCCTCCACCGCCACGCAACAACGATGGCTGGCAAGGCAGAACAAGAAATATTCACCATTCCGCAAGTTAGTATTGCCCAAATCTCGTATGATTTTAGAATTGGAATTCAAGAGTATACTTCAAGTATTGCAGCAACAATGAATACTTACTAAAACGTGTCATTGACAGGTTAACAGTTCAATTGGTGTAAATTCGGGTACAATTGGCTCCCTTCTAATACCAACTCTACTCTTTAACAGGCTCACACCAACACCTCCCCCGAGTACAATTTCAAGCTCAGATTAACACATTATCAAAGATCAAAAAGGAGAAAAAGAACCGACAAGACAACCATGAACATAGGATGCGAGCCCTTAAATTTTTCCGCATGAATGATAAGCTCTCTCATTGCCCATTATGGGGATAGTAACAGTTCAAACATAAAGCTAGTCTCCGGAAACGAATGAAGTGAAAGAGAATAGTGGCATAAGAACTCAATGTCTACAATTCTATAGCAAAATGTTTTGCTTCGCTCACTAGTCAATTATCATTCTTTGTTATTCCGGAGAAAACTAGTCTGCATACAAGTCTGTTGTCAGTTTGAAAGCTTCATCCCAGTCAAGCCATCTGAAAACGAGGTGACATCATATACTTCAATCCCCCTTGTCCGTCCTGGCGCTCCTCCCTTGAGAGCTGACACATTCAAGACAATCCTGCTCAAATCCATTCAGTAGGCAGGTTAGATGTAGAACGCTAAGTTGACACGGTGAAAGTGTGAAGTAATTCCATTGCTAATTAGACAAAGAAGAAACTTTTAAACTTACTTCTTTGATTCGCTTCCATGCTCTGGTGTACCACAAGTTATGACAATTTTGTCATTGATTTTGGATACTGAGTGATCCACAGGCAGGTCAATCCCCCGAGATGCTGGATTTGCGAGGCAACATATTATTCACGTACCTCAAGTATAAGCAATCACAGAGATGAAACTGCAAGTGGGTAGGTGTTTAGTAAATTAATCTCAGGGTAAACTTACCTGATTTCTGCTTAGTTGTCACATTTCCTTTGAGTCCCAGCAGTTCCTGTCCAAATAAATAGACAATGTCAAGAGCAAAATACATTCAAAAGCTTGCCTATCAAACTCAACTGGCAGGGAGTTACCTTAAGATTCATATAACAATCTTCAAGTTTATCATTATACAAAATGTGGTCAAAGATGCTTGATGATTTCCCTTGCTCAATCTCTGCCTGTGCATTTCGGAGTCGCTTAATAATCTGCTCCTCTGCATCCGTTCCCCTGTTGGCAAAGATTCCAGTTAGAAAAAGTGCAGGAACATACGACAATGGAAAAGGCTGACCAGATAGTTTCTACTTACCTTGCTCGGAGACGCTTGTCAAGCTCATCCATTGAGGGGGGGCAGATAAAGATAAAAATTGCATCAAGAGCACTAGCTCTCACAGATCTTGCCCCTTGAACGTCAATATCAAGAATGCACCTCTATAATCAAATGGAAGGGAAAAATTATAACATAAACTTTTGTGGAAGACACAGAAGCACATAGTCTACATAAGGCGTTGTGTTAATTCAACATACAAATTCACTACCCAGCTATAAAATGTCAAGAGTTTAATTTCATAAAGAAAAGGTGGTTTTAACCCAATTCTTTCCTGTGGTACATTGTGCTAGTAGGGTACACCATGCCCAACAACGAGAACATATAGTGTACTGAGTTAGTTACATTACAAAAACTAAATATAGCATGCAGGAAACATTATCACGAAAATAGTACCAGCAACACTAAGTCAGGCAACCATTTAGAAGTTCTGTGCAACATCCAACTGTCATTCAACCTCTCGGTATATCCATATTGAACATATCTAAAGACTTGAACTACAACTTTTCACAATGACACATATGCAACTGTTAATTACCTTTCCTGCATCTGCAACAACCTCAACAGCTTCTATACTAGTACCATAAAGGTTTCCGTGAACAGAAGCAAACTCAAGGAACTTCCCATCTTTTATCTCTTTCTCCATTACATTTCGGTCAGTGAAGTGGTAATGGACACCATCCTCCTCCCTGATCCTAGGGGCTCGGGTTGTATGGCTCACAGAAAAACCAAACATGGATGGAAATTCATCCTTGAGCATGGATATTAATGTCCCCTTGCCCACTCCAGAAGGACCACTAATGACAATTTGCATGTCAGCATTGCCCTCCATACCCTTACTCCAGGCAACAACTTCAGTGTCCAATTTTTTTTTCTGCTCCCTTACATAAGTACTGTCCACCTGTAAACATTCAAGCAGTTAATGGTCTAAATGGACAGGAGTTAGTTAGGGAACATAAAATTTGCAATGAATGAGAGGAACATCTAATGCTATAATGCAATGAGAAACTGATGGAAAAATTATATCCATGGCAATGCAACAAGTACTTTTAGCACTTCTAGAGACAAATCCGTCTCAAGTTATGATCTATCAGTATCCTGCAGCTCTTAGTTTCTGAACTAACTGAACAGGAATACTTATTATATTTTATAGAATTAAACAAAAGGACATCAAGAAGTTCAAAGCTTGCAATGCGAACCTCAAGGAACCAGATGCAGTCGTCTGAAGTGGATCCCTTCTTAAGGATGAAAATTTTATTTTCGTCCAACTGTATCGCCGAATGGCCTTTACCGGGCATGGGTTTGGTTCCCAAAACAGTAGGAATTATCCTGGAAAATGCAAATGTTCTACCGTGTGAATGAGTAAACTAAACACTAAATTGAAATACGGAGAACGCAACACAAATTACCGGAGTTTTCAACTCACCACTTGCCAGTAACTTCATCAAATATTCGAACTTCTAGAGCTAATGCGGCTTCATCATCTCCACCGCTAATCACATACTACAAATACAAATAAGTCGAGATTGGGAAGATGGCTGACGAGATAATCACTAAATAAAAGATGAGGAATAAAAAGTGTCAGTACTGTTCTATCCCGTATGGTAGTGGCTGTTTCGCAGCCTTTAGATTTCAAAACAACTTCATTTTGACCTCCACTCAACAGATTATCAGTCAAGAAAGCCGGTGACTTTCCCTGATATCAAACCAAAACGTCACAACAGAATAGAAGAAATAAATCCAAACCACAGAATTATTGTGCTACAAACTCTGTGGTTTTGACCACCTTTAATGCCGTGAGAGGGAAAAGAGAGAAATGATAAAGAGCTTACCATGGAGAAACTACGCTTCAAACACAAGATTTAGACCTGATCAACAGAAGGGAAAAACAAGAGCTGAGTTCAGAAGATCGGAAATATCTTGATCTAGACAAAAGAACAACTTGCCTTAACCGCACAAGGCAACAGACATCAAGTGTACAAGCGAGAACGCAAACAGAAAAATTGACTGACAACAAAATAACAACAATGATAAAAGAGAATCCGGATAACCAATAAAAAAAAATGGAAAGGAAACGCAGAGAACCGTTCAACATTAAGATCGTGTAATGTTGGTTATTACAGGAAACAATCAACACAAAACAATGGGAATGGAACAAAGTGATAGTTTCAGAAACACCAACAATCTTACATGTAGATCAGAAAACAAAAATAGGTAAGAAAAGAATTGCGGAGACAGAGAGATGCAAGTACCGGTGAATAAAGCAGAAAAATCTCTCAAAAGTGGAAACTTTGGGCTGTGCTAACGATGTTGGTATCAGCACATATATATAAACGAAAAGAATTAAGAAAGAATCGGAAAAGAATTAAAGAAGTTTGAAGCCAAAGCTTTCTCTGGGTGTTATAGTCAAATCCCAACAAACTTCGGATTCAAGAAGAAGGTAGAGGACAATTCAAGAAGCCTCATCATATTTTGTAGGGTACTGGGAATGGGACTCCTAGTGAGAGGCAGAGAGGGCTTGGCTCTCATTCCAGAAGGCTTGGCTCTCATTCCATTCAACAAAACAAATTAAGCCGCCTCCTAATTCTTTCCCCTTTTCCCTAACTTTTTTATTTTTTGTTTATTCAATTTTTTCATTTTCATTTTCATTTTCATTTTGACTGAGGTACTTAAGTCCAGACAAATCTGTGAGACTTATCTAAAAGAAGCACCGACCCACGTGCCTGCATGTTCTTTCGGTATTTCAGTTATGTATACATTAATGATGTAGCGCAAGTTGCCAACTGGTTCTTGCTATTTTTCTTTTACGTTTAGATATTTTCTTTCTGGGTGTTCCTTGTCTTGTAATTTATTAGAGATCAGACAGGAACTGCTTGAGTGTAACGTACAGTTATGGCCAATCAATGTACCTTAAGCCTCAAATTTAGCAAGCAGTTATAAAATTCTCCACCAAGTAGAATAAGTTTGAAGTTTTAAATCTTAATTAATTAGATTAATATTTTTAACAATAAATTAGTTTACCTCTTCATTTTATATTTCCATAGTTACTTTTAAGTTTGATGTCTTGTTAATGTTCACGACATAGTTTTACTATATATTGTTCGAGTTCGAAGTATGTATAAGAAGCATGAAGAAACTAAAAAAACTTGGAAGCAAGTCCGGGGGATAATTTGAATTCTTCTCTATTTTATAGTCCTCTTATTGAATTTGAAGGCAAGTTGACGGTAGCTCCAAGTATAGATATTTTACATAAAAATGTTGGGACATAAAAAGTAGCAAGCTCAAAATCCGAAGCTCAAAAGGTGATAAAAGAAGGTCCTTGACGCATCTCACAGTTTCCTCCATTTCTCCAAAATTGGCACCCTGGTATGGAGTTACAATAAATTAGATTAAAGCACATTCCTATAGGGGTGAACGTACACAATATTCTTTTGGAATCATCGACAACAAAAGGCTTAAGTATGTTAGCAAGCTATATGGGGAAGCCAATTTGCATGGATGAAAATATAACTTTGATGAAACATATAGGCTATGCTGGATTATGTGTAAGTAAGGAAATTTCTAAAGAAATCAAAGATAGTATTCCTATATTAAGGCTAGTAGATGAGGATTCTCTCAAAGAAGACAAAGTGATAGTTACTTATCAATATAAAGCTTCCTTAAAAGCACAAGGTAAAGGATGGAAATCAACAAGAAAAGTTTTCATGAGGCGAGATTATTGGAAGTTGTTAGGGTTTGAAGAGACCAAAGCAGATAAAAACAAAGTGCTAATAGATAGTTGAAAACTGATAAGGATTTCAGAGTACTAAGGGAGGCAAGATAAGGTGGATAGAGTTCAAAATGAAGATAATGAGAGTGAGCAAAATGAATCAACACCAAAACCTATATAACCATTGAATGATCATCAACAATTGTGGATAGAAGATCTTTTGAAAAGGAACTTAAGGGTTAATGAGGGTTTGAATAAGCTGAATAGCCCTTATAATAAAGAAAGGGGATTGTGCAAACTAAAGTATCCTCAGAAAGCTCACAACAAAATGTGGACCAACAACAAGTCGATCAAATTTAGCAGTTGGAAGATCAGCAGAAAGTGGACAATAAAGAGGAAAAGTTTGAAAAGGTGTTGTCTAGGAAGATTAACAGGATTAGTAGGAAGGGCTCAAAAGGTAAAAGCATTCCAGTATGACCTTCTTAGTTCGGAATGTAAGAGGAATAAACAATCCTTCAAAGCTCAATGCTTTAAATGATTAAGCTTTGAAGGATTTTGTCCAACATAAGAAGTTTATGTTATTTTGTTTATTGGAAGCCAAAATTAGATTAGAAAATTTGAATAAATTGAGTTGTTTTGGTACTAAATGGAAGGTACTGACAAATCACCAGTGCCATGGGTATGGAAGAATCATTATTAGTTATGATGGAAATCTAATAGAGGTGGAATCACTAGAAGTTAGTAAACAACTCATCCACACAAATTTGAGATTCAAAATGGAGAATTATATAACTTTGGCTACTTTTGCATATGGGTTTAATATAGTATTCCAAAGATCTGATTTATGGAGCTCTCTGAAAAGATTAAAAGCATCAGTTAGAGGACCTTATATTATTAGTGGTGGGGTTGAGGGAATTGTAATCTACTCAACTACAACTCAGATCTGTTTTGTTGCAATACGAATGTGCAACTATCTAATTTAAAATTCAAAGGTCATAGGTTCACATGGAGCAATAAACAAAGTTCAAAATGGTTCATTTGGAAAAAGCTATATAGGACCTTGGTGAATGTGGATTAGTTAATTGCCTACCCTGAGAGTAAAGCCATATTTTTGGAACCTAGATTTTCTGATCATACTCCTATCATGGTAGATAATCTTTTTAAAAAGGTTAATGTTAAACATCCTTTAGGTTTAATAATTTTCTTGCTAATGTGGAGGGCTTCCAAGAAGTTATCTCCAAAGTTGAAGATTGAGATTTATGGTACAAAACAGTTTTTTTTTATACAAAAGCTTAAGGTGATAGAGCAAGAATTCAAGAAGTTGAATGCAAGAATAGGACAGAATACCAAAAATGAGATAGAAGATGCAAGAATACGACTCTTATATATCCAAAACTCACTAGAAAAGATGAAAATATAGCAAATAAGGAGAAGGAAGCAATTAAGAACTATTTGCAAGTTGTAGATAATCACTGTTCCTTGTCGCAACAGCAAGCCAGGATCAACTGGATCAAGGATAAGGATAGATGCATGAAGTTTTTCTTCAATATATTGTCAACAAGAAGGATTATTAACATAATCACTTCCACAAAAGCTGAATCAAGGGAGATATTATATGGGTAAGCTGAGATTGCTAAGGATGCTAGGGAAGTTTTTCAAAATCTTCCAGGAACAAAAGGGAGTGCCGAAGTTCATAAGGAGGAACTTATGCAACTTGTCTATGCTAAGGTTCCTAAAGATGTAGTCAATAATCAAATTAGGCCTGTCACTGATCAAGAAATAGAGGAGGTAGTTTTTTAAATGAATGGATCAAAGCGCCAGGCCTAGATGGTTTAAATGGAATTTTGTATAAAAATGGGATAAAATAGGGAAATTTATTAAAGAAATTGTGCACGAGTTCTTCAAAAAAAGGAGTTTTACTCAAGGAGATTAATAGGTCCTTTTCGTATTTAATCCCTAAAATTCCTAACCTTACAAGTTAGAGTGACCTATTTCTTGCACTAATTTTATCTATAAGGTCATTGCTAAAGTCCTAGCAAATAGGCTAAAAATTGTATTGCAATTCATCATCAATGAGAACTAAGGAGCTTTTTTTAGCAATAGGAATTGTTAGGAAATATATATATTAGGGAGAGTATGATCTCCTTATTTAGTGTGTATTTCCTATTTATTACTAAGGATTTCTTTCCCTATGTAATTACTTCTATATAAATGATACAAGGGTCTTGAGTATTGATCAAGCCCTCTATTTTATTTTCACTCTGTTCTTCGCATGGTATCAGAGCCATACTTCCAAACCTTAGACCTTCTTTTCCGTAAACCATAAACACCTTCCAATCTATCCAAAACACTTACCTCCATTTACCAAAACCAAAAATCAAATACACAAAAGCAACCACGGGTACCGATAACCACCAGAGTACTGGTGGTGTCATCAGAAAACCACCCACGCATTGGCGCGTGGGCATCATACGCCATCATCCGGCAACCACTGACGACGACAGTTAGATGGGTTAGCTCGCTAATGTGTCCTGAATGGAGTTTTGGCCTTACTTTGTGTCCAAAAGTATTTTTTGATAATAATACAGTTTTATGTATTTCAGAACATCATCAACAATGTTTTAGTTTCCGTTTAGCAAGGAAATTTGTCTAGCATAACTGGGAGATCTCAGATTCTAATAGCAAGTCATTGACAGGTGTTCCAACAATGAGTTCCTCAACTTTTCGAATCACTAAGCAATGTTTGAATGGTAATAACTATCCTTTTTGACCTAAGAATGTTGAATTGTTCTTTTGAAATCAGAGAAAGTTATCCTATCTTACATATAATCCCCCAACTGATTAAAAAATACTAGAAATTTGGCAAGTGATGACGCACAATTATTACATATTCTTTTCAATTCTATGGAACCTAAAATTTTAGTCATATTCTTTATGTTAGCACTTGTAAGCAAGCTTGGGACTATATTAAGCTTCTTTACTCCAATAATATGCTTCGCATGTATTATATTTATGTTGAGTAATTTCAGTCCAAATAGGAAGGAAGTTTGATTGAATACTTTGGGAAAGTGAAACACACTTTTAAGGAGTTGAATTCTCTACTACCGTTCACATATGATATTAAGGAGATACAGATTCAAAGAGAGATTTGGTAACTATGACGTTTTTGGCTAGATTGAAATCTGAGTTTGAGCCTGTGCTAGCATAAATCTTGGGAGGAGTACACTTTTCATCCTTAGTTGAAGTATAGACTATCTCGCCCTATGACTAAGAAGAATTTATCAGAGAATAACTCTGATATGTCAACTCTTGTAACACAATTTGATTCACAAGTCAAAGGAAGCCATGGGGGAAGTCGTGGAGGACGCGGTGGCCGTGGTGGTTGTGGCGGCAAAGGTTCATGACTCCATTGCAAACATTGTAATAGAGGTAGACATGATGAAAAGTCATGTTGGAATAAATATCCCCATTTACGAGCTGCTTATATTGCGTCTCTTGAAGAACATTCTTCTACTACAGCTCCACAACCGTCTGTTACTTTATCTTAGGATAAGTATACTAAGTTTTTGCAGTATCAATCAACTAAACAAACACCTTCTTCCTCTATGGCATCTGTGGCCCATCAAAGTAACCCAACCACTTGTTATTTAGCTATCTCTAGAAAACAATCATGGGTAATAGATTCTGGTGCCACTGACTATATTTAAGGTAAAATAACCAACTTTAACCATGTCATTCCTTTACCTACCTCTCATAATGATAAACTTACTATTGCTGATGGATCTACTTCCACCATTAAACGTGTTGGATCCTCTCATCCTTGTTCTTCTCTCACATTACCCTCTACATTACTTGTTCCAAACTTTGCTTTCAATCTTATGTTTGTGAGCAAATTGACTAAACAACTAGATTTTTTTGTATGTTTCTACCTTGATAATGTCATTATCTAGGACTTGAAGACCAGGATGACGATTGGAGAAGGGCATGAATTGAATAAAATGTACTATTTTGACAAGTTGCAATCATCCATCGCCTACCGAGTGTCAGTCTCTCCTATTGATATCCATAGTCGACTGGGTCATCCATCTTTGGAAAATCTCAAGAAAGTAGTGACAGAGCTAGATTTTGTTTCCAGATAAATTGTGAATTATGTCAGTTACGAAAACATCATCGTACTTCATTTTTTCCTTGAGTCATTAAAAGAGTTGAAAAACCCTTCATGTTAATCCATACAGATATTTGGGGTCCAATTCGTGTCAAGTCTAAGTTGGGATTTTAGTATTTTGTAATTTTTATTGATGATTTCTCTTGAATAACTTGGTTATATCTAATGCGCGATCGTTCTGATAACTTGGTTTCATCCATTATGGTTTTCATGAGTTTTTGATTTTTTTTTTGGGTTTTTGCATACATGATTACGTAAAAGTGGTATACATAAGGCTAGCGATAAAAAAAGGGTTAAAAACGAGCTAAAAAATGTGAAAAATTGGTCCCAAAATTACCAAAGTTTGCCCTCCCCGTCGAAGGGCGATTGCACTGCTAGGTGCATGCACCACACACGCCCGACAGCGCTACAGTAACTGCCCTACGGAGGTTTGGTTAGCGCATGCGTTGCACGCAGCAATCACGTCCTCCCATATGGCTCCATAGGGTGACAGTTGCACACGCCCCACTCGGCCATGGAGCGAGACGGCTAGCGCGTGCGTCGCACACACCCGCCATCTGTCCCAACATGTGGACGGCTATGATTTGGACAAGTGTGGTATAGTGCTACTGATGTCAGCAACAGAAATTAAAAAAAAGGAAAATTTTAGAATTTCTATAAAGTTGCCCTGAGTCTTTTTTGGGTCAGTTTTCGAGTTGAGAAATTTTTTTTAATTTTTTAGGATCTATTACATTGGTAATTTGATTCTGAAAAAAGGTTTTAAAGTTTTTTTAAGCTAGTTTTGAGTGCATTTTCATACTCTGAACTGCACATAAGGGAGACATTTAAAGTTTTGTATCTCGTGTGGTAGGTTCGGTATTCGGGAAAGTGCAAAAGTCACTCTTATTGAGAATTTTTTAAATAAAAGTCTCAAATAAAGTTTAAAGACAATGTTTTTAGTACCAGTATATGATTATTTAATTGTACATTTGGTTTTTGCATTTATAACTGATTTTCACATACATTATGCCCATATAGAATGTGAGGATAATATAAGGACGTATCCCTTTTGTTTGTGGTCTTTTTGGGTACTGGTAAGAATGTAGTTGCCACAGTGACCTTTCAAGTCAATATTTGGATTGTATCACTTGCATGTTGAGGGATGTCTCTGGTCTCATATTTGGTTATTCTGCCCATAGGTGTTGACCTTATATGAGATTTTGAAATATACATAAAGGAATTAGATGGAGGAAAGTTGTTGCTTGAATGGTCTACTCACCCACAGATGGTAGTGTTATAAGAGTTGATGGTTTGTACTCTGATCGCTTTCATGTAGAGGTCTAATTGTATATGTTGTGTATTCAGCCCACAAGTATTTCATAATATGTGTGATCGGATTCTCTGTATAGATACTACTTTAATGCTTCAAGTATCACTGTTATCCTGCATTTATACTGATATTTATATTATCTTTTCTATCTTGCAGTCACCTTTTCTGTAAACAACAATGCTGTTACGATTGAGATCTTAACTAGTTTCAATTTCAAGAAGTGGAAGAAGGATGTTAAGTTTGCCCTGGAGATGATCGATGTCAACATGATGATGCATATCGAGATACCTTCTCCATTTATTGATATCAGCTCAAAAGTTGATAAAGTAGCTATGGCAATCTGGGAGTGGTCAAATAGGATGTACTATTTGACCATCAAGAGGTCGATCCCAGATCATCTGCTCAGTGGATTATCAAATATGGACATTGCGAAGAAGTTTATGGATAGCATTTTCCAGAGGTACAAGGTGTCTTTTCATGCAAAGTAGAGCACCTTGATTAAACAACTATTCTCCATAAGGTATACAAGAGAAGGAGGCGTTAAAGAGTACATTATCAGGATGGTTTACCTTCAAACTAAACTGAAGGCACTTGATGTACCTATCATGACATGCTCATAGTGCATCAGGCACTTAATACTCTCCCATGAGAGTTTGAGATATTAGCGACGTCCTAAATCTCTCAAGATGAGGCTTGGGACATCAATGCCTTGATTCCAGGTGTTTTACAATTGAGGAGAAGATAAAGAGTTCTCCTTATACAGCCCTGTATACAGCTGCAAAAGGTAAGGGAAAGGCTAAGCCCTAACAGCCTAAGGGTAAGGGTAAGAAACCCAAACCCTCTCCACAGATTCAGATTGGACAGTCCAGCATTGCTAAGGACTCACATGACATAAAGAGTATGAGGTGCTTCTTATGTAAGAAGTAGGGGCATAGGAAGGTCGATTGCCAGAAGTACAAGTTATGGAAGGTTAAGCAAGAACTGTTATGTAACTCCTCATCTTATATGATTTATAAATCCAATGTAGCTATAACCACATCAAGTTCTTGGTGGTTAGGTAGTGGAGTTTCTAATCATGTTGCTTCCATAATGTATGAGTTCACATCCAGGAGAAGGTCGACTAAAGGAGAGGAGAAGCTGATGGTCGGCAACAATGAAAAGGTGGATGTTTTGTTTGTAGGATATGTAGGAACGAACCTCGATACGAGGTTTGTTTTGGTTTTACATGACACTTTTGATATACCATCTTTTAGGTGGAACTTGATCTTTGTATTGGTTTTGGATATAGAGGGATATTGTTTTGGATTTGATACTTCAATTGTACATGTTTCTATCAATGCAAAACATATCGAAACTGCCTTTTTATCCTAAGGATTATATAGAATGTGTCTTACTCCTAACAAAATGTATGTCTCTTCTTATGTTGCTGAACTTGTTACTTGAAAGAGAGCTTTCATAAAGGAAACATCATACATGCTGTGACATAAACATCTTGGCCACATTTCCAGGGAGAGGGTTGAAAGATTAATAAAGAATAACATTCTCCCAACTCTGGACTTCAGTGATCTGGAAATGTGTATCGATTATTATAGGAGTAAGTTAACCAAGATAAAGAAAAATGGGTCAACTCGTGCTTCTAGTTTATTGGACCTCATACATACAGATGTTAGTGGTCCCTATATAGTCACGTTACGCAATACTACATATCTTCTGATGTTTATAGGCAATTATTTCCACTATGGTTATGTATTCTTGCTTAAGGAAAAATCTGAAGTTCTTGATAAGTTCAAGATCTTTAAGACTGAGGTTAAGAACCAATTGGAAAAATCAATAAAGATAGTTAGATCTGACAAGGAAGGAGAATACTATGGCAGACATATGGTTGCAGGACAAAAAAAGAGTTCGTTTGCTAGTATTTGGAATCAGTTGGAATAATGACTCAGTTCACTATATATGCCAGGTAGTCTTGAGCAAAATGGTGTGACTGAAAGACGCAATCGCACACTAAACGACATGATGAGGTCAAGTAGGACTAATCTACTTGAATGTTGGACAATTTTTTCCTTTCTCATTATGTTGGACAACTATTAATTGTAATTTTTAGTTTTTCAATAATTTATCGGTTAAGTTACGTAATTTGATCTAGATAAAGGTAATAAAGTAGCCTAATAAATAATCTAAATTAATGGGTCGAAGTTCAGGAGAAAAATAGATCTCGATTAGTGTGGATTGAACCTATATTGAACTTGTGATGAGGAAGCCCGATATTGAAGCTATATATAAAGGTTAAGGTTTCTTGCAGTTCCTCATATCATTCGTAAGTATACGGATCCTATGACCCGTTAAGAGCGTTTACGTATTAAGAAAACTGTAGAACGATGTTAACCACATGTCGGTGAACGTTTTCCGTGAAGGTCTTGGGAGATTAGAGTTCGTTTTGACTACGAAAATCACTTCGGAAGTCAAGATGGAAACAAAATCAGGTATTTTGCATTTCCTTCATTTTTAATCCTTTTATGAAAGATCTGAGACACGTAAGAAGGTCTATGCTACGTATTACATTTTACATATTTACTAGTACATTCCGATAATTTCATTTTGATTTTTTTTATAAATTTTATAGAAGGAGCGTTGTGACAGGAGAATCGTCATTTAGTTTTGCATTTGGTGTCAAAAGAATTGATCCCTGTAGAGCTTGAAGCGTAGTCAAAGAGTTCGAGAATTTAAACATGATATGAAAGAAGAGAAATCCAAGCCGAGTTGAACTTAGTATAGGAATGAAGAGAGAAGGCCCGTTTGAAAAGCGTGACTTACAATTAAGAGTAAGACATTATAACTCGAAGAAAACAAAGTGTTAAAACTTAAAGGAGGATTATTTGGTGCAATGAAGGACATACATATCTAGCATGGAAAACTACATCTAAACTAAACAGCTTCATACAAGATTTGTCAAGTTCTCAAACCTGGAACATATATAAAGTCTTGCGTACTTGAGTGGATTAAAGATTCCTTGATCTTGGAACGGACACCACTTGTGCCTATATTAATTATTAGTGATTTGGCTCGCACATTATTAGTTATTTGGCTCTAGATTGTTATCTTGATAATGAAACATTTGTGCTTATATGATAGTCTGGTAATTCAAGTGAAGACCAGGACCAGTACTGCAGAGCGAGGTGGACGATAATGAAGAGTGTGCACATGGAATGTCGCCATAGTCTGGTAATTCAAGTGAAGACCAGGAGCCGTACTGCAGAGCGAGGTGGACGATAATGAAGTGTGTGCACATGGAATGTCGCCATAGTCTGGTAATTCAAGTGAAGACCAGGAGCAATACTGCAGAGCGAGCTGGACGATAATGAAGAGTGTGCACATGGAATGTCGCCAGCCACAACGGAGAGAAGGCAAATGGAAAGAGGTATAGAGCCTTCTGCCTACTCTCTTAACACTTGAAGTCAACGAACCCTTGATAAAATTGGAACCTTGTAACACACTCCAATAATTGAACCTGGCGAATAAGCAGATGAAAAAAGAGAGGGAGTTAAATAAGAAGTATACGTTCAAAACTACATATTATTAGTGGACCTTATAAATGCCCACCATTTTTGACCAATTCAGCACTTTCCTGTTGCTTTCCTGAACTAGTGCAGCTCGGTAATAAAGGTAACCATGACAATGGGTAGTTGAGAGTAAGAAGGTCTTTGGTTAAAGGGCATAGGAATACCATCAAATGAAATAAACATTATTTAGCATTTATATCATTTCCTCTTAAGTGATAGTAAGTAACAGACTTCGTAATCGGTTGATGGGAATCATTGCAACCTTTACTTTTATAAAAATGGACGACCCTGCCGCATTCTTTGACTTGGAATTTTCTAGCAGGAAGATGCAAGTTTTACCATCAATAAGACGTACAAATTGCCAAAAAATAGAAAACTTGTCAAACGTAATTAGCGGTGGATGGTGACCGCAAGCTATTATTATTTTGAAATATCTTACCAATATCATCCAAATTGCTTGTATTAACGCAGGACGGAAAATTCTCAAACTTGTTAACTTTACGATCGACGAGATGTGTTGGCTTTTGAAATGATCATATATTAGCTTTACATTACATGTAAAATCTCGACAAAATTAAGTATCGTTATTGATATTAATTAATTCTGAATATTCAAGACTCTTTAGGCCTAAGATCTTTGATTCTACCTTTAATAAGATCTTTGCTTCTAATTATTGAACCTTTTAACTTTCATTCCTTTAATCAATCAATATAATAATATGAATAATTATTAAGAAATTAGGAATTTTATTAAACCAAAATATCAATTCAAAACCTTATAACCTAAGGGTTTTTCTATCTAGATTTTTATCCCAATTACTTCGTAGATAAATAAGAAAGAACACAAAAACAAGGAAGAAAAGAAAAGAGAGAAAATATTTTCATGAATCTTGTCGAAATCTTTATTCCTCTTCCAAAATTGTCTTTCTACTTGATCTCTAAGTGTTATATTTGGCTTCTAGTTAACTCCTTTTACTCTAAAACTCATTTTTGCCAAAAGCTCCCCCTTTTTCCCCCTCAACTTCCTTCTTTTAATAAATTGAACCTTAATTTTTATACCTAACATAACCTTAACATAGGATCGTGTTTACCCCATATTACTTTGTCTTACATTTTACAACTTTTTGTGTAAATTATCACTACTAAGATGTGACTAAGCACAAAACTATATTAACATTATGTTGGTGAAGAAGGGGGCACGTTGGTTGCACAAGGAGAAACAAAATGTTCCTTTTTGAAACATGATTGATGTAAATTTAGATATGATTTAATTGAAAACTAAACTAAACTAAAACTCAACATATATAATAATGGATCAAGACAAATATATCACAAATATTAATCCAATATCAAATAACTAGTACCTAAGTAATAGATCCTCCAATGTATCTCAAGTATTAACACTTTATCGTGCAATCCAATTATTGATCATTGGATCGTGGAAACTCCTATATTATGTTAATATCTCTTTCAAAACTATTAACAACTAATCTTCAATTGATTAACTAAAGCTTTTTTCTAGTTAAAACCCCTAAGGTCACATTATTTTGATTCGTGAATTTCTTTATCAGATTTGACTCTAATATAAAGGATTTATGTCGACCTATATTTAAGTTTGCATACAACTCCTTTCAATTATAGTATATCTATTTGTATAAGAGGATTTCTCAATCTCAATCATATGCAATCAAACGTTAAACTACTATCTCAAACATATTAATTCAAGAATAGAAATGCATAATTGAATCTCAATGAATCGGTCAATCAAATTGCATTAAGTAAAGTATCATATCATAGCATTCATCCTAACTTAGGGTTCATCCTAGCTAGGCACTAAACAAATGAACCAAACATCAAAAGTATAAAAGAATAATCAAAAAGAAAAGAATCCACATGTATGCATATCCTCCTTTTCTTTAATGAAATCCATTTGAATCCTTGATGAAAGGCTGCTATTTATTCAATTTATTAAAATAATCTTTGTGTTTTTGTCATCCTAAGTTCAGAATATTGTCTCCTACTTTAACTTTTGTTGTAACTTCTAATTCTAGTCACTTATCCCTCATCTCCTTCTCAAAATTACCTTTTATATTGTGAAACTAGAGTTTCTAGACTATATATGTTCAGTTACATAGGCGTGTGAGTGACCGTGTACTTAAAAACACTTCAATATCGTGACTTTACATTTTCTCAGTTACTTACACCACTACAAGAAAATAAGATTTAGCGACGTAAATTACCGACGGAATGTAAAGGTTTTTCATGGGCAAGTTAAGTTGGCGATGGAATTTACTGACGAAATGAGTCGTCAGAGAAATGACCGTAGATAATAATTGGCGATTGATTACAAATTTTCCGTCGCTAAGTTATTGACAAAATTGATTCGATTCTTCTCCGAATTCTCTTTTCCTTAGAGAGTTTGAAACTAGACTAGCACAAAACATAACTCATTTTGAGTATAAAATCCTATGAGAGTAGCCAAAACACAAGCATAATATTTTAAAAAATATGCTAAAAATTAAGTCTATCTAGCATATGCCAAACTTCCTTATAGTCGAGCACTTACTTTTGTACTCAAGAAAATTAATTTCATTATCCATACTTAAAAAGGAAGTGATTCTAGAAAACCATTAAACATATCAAGATTACAAATCAAGATTTTTCACCTAAAACACAAGAGCATTTAAAAGCTTATTTGAAAAGTCATCTAACCTTTTGATATGAGAATAAACACCTTGTCATGAATTCTCCGAGTTACTCTACTATGATTACTATCTCAAATGGCTACTTGTATAACTTTTTAACTTCAAACTTTTTATCGGTATGAAACTAGCAAAGTGAACTTATTTAAAGGTTTCATAATCTTCCCCTTTTTTTAAGATAATGAAAATGAGAAAAAGAAATTACATTTTCTTGATGCATGTATAATTTATATAGAATGTATCATGATGTTAATCAAGTGTCCATTCCCCAATTCATTAAAAAGTTGAATTCATTTATTCATCAACACTTATGTCCAGTTACCGAAACATTTTAAATTGAAAAGTAAATCAAATTCATGGTGAGTCTTCTCTGCTAATATTTTTTCAAAATAAACAAATTTCAAAGAAATGATTCTTAATTAGGAATTCATAAGGAAATAATAAGCATAAGCGTCATAATGCAAAGCCCCCTGCCATACTTAAGTTGGAAATTATCCTTAATGTGGTGTGTAATAACAATGAAAATAAAGTAACAAGGGGGTAAAAAATGATAAAGGAATTGTATTACCCTGATATAAGATATATAGACCTAGCTTTGTTAAAATCACGAGGTAATTATATTTCCATTAAAATGTTGTCTGAAATAGTGGAGACATCTAACAAAAGTGTTAAAATAGAGTAAAACAAAATACAAGAGAAAAGTGAGGAAAAATCAATCGTGAGGAGGAGGGCTTATGGTGGGACATGTGGTACGATCACCATATCGTTCTGATCCAACGATATTGCAAGGTCCTCCGTGTCTAGGTTAGTTGCAGTCTTCTTCGACTTTGCCTCAATTATGGGCTCCTCTGTCTGATGCTCAGAACCTACATATGCGACCTCACCATACGCATGCTTGATGGGTTAGAATAGTGGTGGGAGGTTGTCTGTATTGAGATATTATGCCAACCTCACTAGATTGTCTATTGTCCAGTCACTAATTCACATACGATATGGCTAACGGGCAGGTGTGTGGCTCAAAGTTTGGGGTGATAACGGAGATTCCATATGCTTCACGCTTGTAGCCTGGTCCAACTACAGGCGAACCCCCTCTACTGCTTGTGATGATGCACTTATAAGTACAAAATGCAAGCCCTATGCATAAGTCCAAAGTTCTACCATGCATCCTCATGGTCCACAAAATCTCCATAGTGAAAAGAGTGGTAGTGCCAACCCCTGTCAAGTCTCACTCATTTCCGAGCCCCCCCAATCTCCTGTCCAGCCATGTGTAGTATTCCACTTTCCAATGACCCTAAAATTCATCTATACCCCTACCGTGTGCCCACCCAGTTCATATGGATAAGATGCATAAATACATGACCTAAGTTTTTTCGAACCCAACGATACATATAGTTATAAAGAACTAATACCTAGCACCCAGAGAATGGAATTAATTTATTAATATAACTCATGGCTGAGAAATGGAACCCTAATGCCTTCGATTAAGTAGAGGAATAAGGTCGCACTATGACCATGTCATTCCAATAATCCTCGGAGTGGACATCTAAGTAGTCCTAGTCAACTAGTGTTCGACTAGGCTGCAAAGTATAGACGTGCTCCTCAGAGTAGAATTCTTGCATGAACTGCAAATTGTTTGTAAGTAAATTTGTGCTCGACGCCTCTGAGCTAGAAATTGATCACTGAGTCATCCTCCTATGACGTCTCTTCTACCTGGAAGGTGCATATGGACCTAAGGATGATCTGACGGTATATTGACTCTCAAATATCAAAAAACTCCGGCCATATATCAGAAGCGACGATCTTCCTCACTGAGTCTATTAGATCAATATCCCATAACACATCCCCATATATATCACAACATCTCAAACTGTTTAGTGTACATTGACTATAAATGCTTTAACTGAAGCTCGTTAGTAAAATTCAAGTCTGTGACTGCTCGTACTGTGCCATAGATGGTGCTGATGGTAGAACCTTTAGTGCAAGCTATTGTCGTGGTGTATGGGACTAGAGCCACTACACATGAAGTAGGAGCGAAGGCATCGACTTTAGGCTTCTTATGGTGGACGGTAGTAGGGGTGCTCCTCAGTAGAGGTCAAGTAGATAAGACCTTGTTTAGAAAATGTGTTAAAAATGATTTCATTGTAGTATAGATATATTTAGATGATATTATTTTTGGTGCAACTTCTAAGAAGCTATGTTCCAGTTTTGAAAATCTTATGAAAAGTGAATTTGAA
>JANIHZ010000007.1:6713462-6738036 GCA_027478365.1 Erythroxylum rufum | reverse complement strand
CCGATCTAATTCAACTTCAAAATAAAATAAAATAAAAATCATGCATCAAAATAATTAAACTGGTTTGGGGTCCAACACCATATTCTATTGATTCATGGAGCATGAAGAAGAAGAAAATTAAAAGAAAGAAGAAGACAAGAAAATGAAGAAAACGTTGTCACATATGGCTCACAACCATCCAGAAAATTTATAGCCATGCAACGTGAGTAAATATTGTTATAAAGCAACTCATTCACATGAATCATGCAAGCTTTCCATTTTTTGTCCAATCTAGCATGAATAACCTTGCTTTGGCTGGACAAATAAAGGAGAATTGAGAGTGAAAAGTAGTGGAGAAAAAGCCAGTTGTCCATTCCACTTTTAACTTTACATTTAAGGTATAAAGAAAACAAGTGTGAGTGATGGCTGAAATTGTGAATGGGTAAGGGCTGAAACAAAAATGTAGGATGGTTGTAAAAACATTAACGCATGGGATTGGATGGTGTCTCACATGAGTGAGACACTACACACTCACACACCACCTGTCCATTTAACATAGCTTTTTAAGTATAAAACAAAGGTATATGATGGATGGTGGACAACTGCACATGAAGGGTACACTCACGACATGGATAGCACCAAGGACAACAACCGAAGGACATTTTGTCCTCTTTTATTTTGAAAGGCATCTGTCCTATATCCCTTTTAAAACCTAGCTGCCTCACTTGTTTTGTAGGTAGCTTTTGAATAAAGAAAGAGGGAAGTGTCAGCTATGGGGATGAAGTGGAGAAGAAAAGAAGGGACAGTTGAAACAAGGAGGAAAACTGAAGGAGAGGATAACAACTCGATCATTTGATCCTATTCAGTTAAGCCATCTCGCCACTGATTTGAAGCTAGTTTTTTTATCATAAAAAGAGACTGGAATGGCTACTGCATTATGAAGAATTAAATGAGGAGTGTGGGGGCTAAAATGGTAAGAATCGAAGCTGCCATTTTTGTTGGAGAGTGAAGAAAACGTGAGTGGAGGCTATCTCATTTAAGTTTTATCATAGCTGTTGAAAGAAATCACAAGGTGAGTGGGGTTGGGTGAAAACCAAGGGGAGCTGAAGTAAGACATGAGTGACGGTTGGAAAAGGAGACAGTAGTTGAACCTTCCTTAAAGCCATTCATCACCATTTTCTCATCGGTTTTCAAAGTGGCGAAGGAGGAAAAACATAGTCAACAACTATTCTTCATCAAATTCTCTTCGTTTTCCAACATAAATGGAGGCTACAAGGGCTGATTCTTGGAGTTTGACGGAGAATATGGAGACTAACATCCCAGCGCTGGTTCAATGGGGATATTGACACCAAGTCATTGTTAAGTTATTTCATCTTGATTAATGTTGTTAATCTCTTTTCAGATTGTTATGTTGTTTATGTTGATTGAATTGGGTTTTTGTATGAATGATCATTAATCATTAGGAACAAATAACTTAGGTTAGATAACCCGCGTGTGTGGTTACTGTCTATATTGATCGTTTTTCAATTTGCAATGCGGTTGCCAAATTGAATCTAGAGATCTTATCCTAGGTTATTCAGCAGTTAGGTTTAATTGATAATCGTATCTTGATTAAACACAACCTAAGGAAAAACTAGGATTAGTAGAGCGTTCAATTAGTCTCAAATCCATAGTCCGAAGAGGGTTGTAAAGACGTTAGGATGATTCAATATACTTGATCGTGTTTAGTCTGAGATTGACCCTAAATTTGTTTTAGATTCTTTATTTTTTTTTCAATAGTTTACTTTTACCCTAAATTTGTTTTCGATTGCTTGTTTTAATTTGCTTTCGATAGTTTAATTTTACTTTAATTTTTAAATTGCTTAAAATCCAGAACCCCTTATATTTTCCTTGCATCAATTAATTTCATTATAGAAATTAACCGAACATTCCCTGTAGATTCAATCCCAACTCACCATAACTACAAATTATAGTGTGCAGAGTCAGGTAAATTAGCAGTGCACTTGACATGCACTGTCAACTAGACACCTTAGAGGATCTCAAAAACACTAAGAAGGAGGTGAATGAAGAGATAGAAATAGAAACAATTGAAGTGACTGAAGAAATGGAGGGGACTTAAAATGTTGTAAACCTAATTAATTCACGGTTGGAGGGAAAGGAGAATGACATTCCTAAAACCATCTTATGGAAATCTTCAGTACCTGAGGAGAATCCCTTAGATAAGGAAGAATAAAGGATCTTTATACAAATTGTAGGAGAAAATCAACTAAAAAAAGAGAAAAACAAGCGGAAAGGGGATCAACCCCTTGATGACATTCTTTAGGGCTGAATGACCCTCTTAAAAGATCAATTGTGATGGACGTCATTTTTTATAAGAAGCCTTGTATAGTGGGGCTCCTTTAACTAAAATAAAGCTACCTTAGATGCAGAGTGGCCTAAAGTTTTTAACAGGTTAATGGAAAACCTTTTCAAGCCACCTTTTTCATTACAATGGGAGGATTATGTGCCTTTATAATTCAGACAAGGTAGATGTTCAAGTAACATGTGAAAGTGAACAATTTATGCATTTGAAATGTGAAATTGTTGTTCTACATTCTAAGTTTAGGTTGACAATGATCTATGCCTTTAATTTCTCATTCTAAAAAGAAAAATTATGGGAAGACCTTAAAGATATTCAAACAAAAGCAATAGATCTTTAGTTACTAGCAGGAGACTTTGATTGCACCCTTTCTTTTTAGGAGGTAGGAAGTATAACTTGGGAACATAGAGAGAACTTACTATTTTTGTCCAAAGGTTGACTTGGTGGAACTCATCTTTAGAGGTAAATTAGTCACCTGGGCTAACAGATAGTAAGCAGAACTGTTTTTTAACAAAAAGCTAGATAGAGCATTGGTTAACCAACCTTGGTTAAACTAATATCCACATTCCTATACACATTTCGGTGGAAAATCCTATTATGATAATTCTTACATACATATTCCGAATCTCCTATCTTTCAAAAATTTTGGAGCATTTTTTAGATTCTTTAATAGATAAACTCTTAGAGAGGTTTCAAAAAATAGTACTCATTAGCTAGAATCAATGAGTGATAGGTTACAAAGCTTTCCAGCTTATAAAAAAGCTTAAACTTGTCAAACTATCTCTGAAGAGTTTTGTTAGAGATCAGACTAAAAGTGCTACTGAAACTAAATGAATAAATCATAACATGAATAAAAGATTTGAAAAAATCTTAAAGATAGGACAAAATAATTCTTCTAGGTAAGAGTCAAATCTCTCAAGGAAATTTATAGAATGAGTTAATGCATTCTTATTTGTTTTAGTTATAATGAGATTCCAATCAATAAAATTAAGGGTAGAGGTTGTATGTCTTGAGAAAGAATATGGTTGTAACTTTGAAATTTCTATCGATCTAAGAAACTAAGATTAATCATTGAATTAAGATAAATTTAGGCATATAAAGGTTCTAAGTGGATTCTACATCTAAATCTTAATTATCATTTGGTTATTATATTCTTGTTCATTGTACTGGATAATTATTTTAGAATAGTTATTCTAGTTTTATTAATCTTTTCCTTTAAATCAATTATTCATTTATTATATTAGATAATAGAAAGTTGATTAAAACTAGTACTTATATATAATGTTTAACAAATGAAAGGAATGAGACAAAATCATAGACAAGCTTGTAAGCATGGATGAGATCCAGAAGAGACTAGAAGGGAAGTTTGAGTAAGTAACAGTAGATCATGCCTCTTCTATTCATAACCTAGAGGTTCAAATAAGCTAGCTTTCCAATGAATACTGTAAGAAAAGTGTGGAAAACTTTACGAGCAACATGGAAGTAAATCCAAGAGAGCAATGTAAGGCTATCACACTTAGGAGTGGAACAGAGCTAGAAGGACTAATAGAAAGACAAGTTGAGACCTACATTGTAGAAAACCAAGAGAAAAAGAAAAAGGATGAAGACAAGAATGAGGACCCTTCCTATACTCCTCCTCCACCTTACTCACCAAAAATACCATTCCCACAAAGATTTCAAAAGAACAAATAAACTAAAGAAATGGCAAATTTACTTGTCTTTTATGGTAGCGTTGAAATGTAGGCCCAAGTATGCAAAGTTCTTTAAAGACATGTTATATGACAAGTGGACTCCAGAAGATGACCAGATAGTAGCCATGAAAGATCTAAGTAGCTTTACGATACCTTGTGTAGTTGGGATTTTAGAGATTTCGAAAAGTTTATGCTACTTAGGCGCAAGTATAAACCTTATGGCTTTGTAAATTTTTATAAAATTGGGCTAAAAGATGTGAAATCAACACCTATATGGATCAATCGATAAAGAAATTGTTAGGCGTGGTGGAGGATGTGTCTATAAAAGTGGACCAGTTTATAATTCCTGTGGATTTTGTCATGTTAGACTTTTAAGATAATCAAAATTTTCCGTTAGTTCTTGGTATACCGTTTTTGAACACCAAAAAAGCTTTGGTAGATATCCATGAAGACAACCTCACCCTTCGAATTGGAGATGAACAAGTAAAATTCAACATGAATAAGGTATTAAAGAATCTAAATGAGGGTAACTCATTCAGGAGAATTGATGAAGTCAAATCTTTAAAGGAGCGAGAGGAAGAAGAACAAATGACAGCAGAGATTAAGTTTGAAGAATATAAGAAAGTCTCTATTTAAAAAGTTCAAGAAGAAAAGAATGATGAACAGATGACAGTAGAGATAAAGGCTGAAGAAGATTCAGACGTCTCTGTTCACGAAGTGAAAGAAGAAGAGGAGACGAAGATGATTGAGGAAGAAAGAGAGCAGTTCACCTTTCTAGAAGTCAAGTTGTTGAATTCGATAGACAATTCATGGAGTTCTATTATTCCTTATTTTATTGATAGTTTGTTACTTAAAAGGGCATTATTGAACTTACTTAGTTTTCTTGATTTGATTATTTTTGTCCTTTTAATTATCTTGCAATATGTAGCTTATTTACAAGCTAGTAAATTGAAATTGAGTGACATGGGTGGAAGCAAGCCACTCATAATTGATACAGGTTGAGATAATGTCAAACTAATGACGTTAACTAAGCGCTACTTGGAAGGTAACCCGAGAATTAGGATAAGTTTTATTTGTTTTATTTTATTTTATTGGTATTTTTATTTATTTATTTTTTTTAGGGAAAGAATTGCTAGAATTTCATGGCCGAAAGAATCTCCATATTTTGTCACCAACACTGTCACCACCTCAATCTCCTGCTTTTATGCTCTTAACCTTTCCTTTGGTCTTTTTATCATTTTTTTCTCACATTGAAGGCAATGTGTTCTCGAAGTGTGGGGAGGATTTTGTATTGTCATGTCATGAGTGTAAATTTTGCATATCATATTGTTAGTTTTTGATTAGGTTGACAAGATGTGAACATATGTTACATATGTGTTAATTGTGTGAATGTGTCAATAGCTATAACTTGATGTAATTAGCTTATCTTTGAACATAATCTTTTAAGTTGTAAAGGCATATTATCTTGTGAAATTTATGTTTTAAGTATCTTTGGTTAAATATGCATGTTAATTAGGATATGATGTCAGTTTGTTCATCTTCAGAAAATTGTTACATACATTTATAATTATAAGTCAATTGAATATGGTGGTATCATTAGTATTCTTTCATAAGGATGATTGACTAAAAGAAATGAGGTAGTCTATGTGAGATGAAAAAAAAATTTATGTCTATTAAATGAATAACTATTCTGTTGGCCCATTTGAAACAAATATTGGGTTATGAATAGAGCCAGTAGCTATTTAAGAATGCGATATAGCTAAGTAATTGGGAACATTGACGACAAAATGTTTGCCTTTGTGTCAAAAGGCTAAAATGACATTCCAACCAAGCTAATTAATAAAATGTGACCTAGTTGAGTGAACGGAAGACATTCATGACAAGGTGTTTGCATTCACGTCAAAAGACTAGGTTAACGTTAAAGAAAATTAAAAAAAAAGTGGCATTTCGATAAATACATCCTACTAATCTTTGAAAATAACAAAAATTTTCATGAAGGGATACTTATTGATAGTTGCAATTTTGGTTGATTACTAATTATTAGTATATGTATACAAGTGTTTTAGGTGAATGAATATGATGTTAATGTCTTGATTAATATGCATATTCAATCCAAAGTGTTTAACCATAAATTGAATAGGTTAATATGTTGGAACAACTTGAATGATTGTTGTTTGAGGTTAAATTGGTTTTGTCAATTTAGATATCGTTGTATCATTAGCGCATGTTGCATGAATGTATGTGTTATTATTTGGATTGTTTGAGTTTGAGTTTGTGTTTTGTTTTTGTTTTTGCTTAAGGACAAGAAAAAGTTTAAGTGTGGTATATTGATAGGGTGTAAATTATACTATGTTTTGATAGATGTTTAAGTGTGCTTTTAATTATTTCTTAGATGATTATTATATATATAGGCTTAGAATTATGTTATTATTAGTGTTTGTGTAGTTTTGAGCATGATTTGAATCTTAATTTTAAGTTTCAAGAGGTATGTGATGTGTCTTTGAGTGTATGGAAACAAGAAATTGGAAAAAAGAAAAGAATTGGAAGTATGGAAGCAGGTCACAACCATATCAGAGAGCACAGACAACAATTCCAACGAATTTCAGCTTTTCCAACATGAGACTCTTTTTGTAATTTTAATGTTTTGGGGCTGTTTTTGGAACCAAATTAAGTGGGTAAATCTTAGAAGCCTCAAGAACTATTTAAGAACATAAAACACTAAAAAAAAGAGCAACCTTTATCTTACAAAATGAGATTAATCCAAGGAAGATCAAAAGGAGCAACAGTTGTCCAACATTTTCCAGATCTACAAATTCAACTCCAAATCAAGCTTTTATTTCTTTTCTTTTGTAATTTTCGTTAAACTTGATGTGTGAACTGGATTGAAAGATGTTATATACGTTAATGATGTTTTAATTTCATATTAGGATTTTTTCTTGACTTATTTTGTGACTTGAACACTTTTGATTTCAATATAATGTTTTGGGTGTTGTGATATTTATATTTGCTTATACTTCAACAACAAATCGAGAGTGAGTTGATAGTAATCTGAATAGGTTAGATAATGAGAGTTAACAACCTAATAATTCATGCAAATGTCAAATTGATGATTATACGAAGGGAAATCTTGTGTGAGAACTCGATTATCCAACAAATTGCTTAAGAACTAGTTAAAAATGTTAGGTTGTTTATGTTAATTGAGAGATTACAAATTTGAAATTTTATTATCAATTATGGATTATTAATTGGGCTTAAATGATTAGGTTTTGAGAGCAAATAATCAAACTCTTTAGAAATCTAGGATCTGACACCAAATTGAATAAAGGGAGCAAAATGATGATAGAACAAATCTTAAACTTTCATTCTTGATCATCCTTATATTATTATGACAGCTCAATTGTTAAGTGATTTAGTGCTCAATTTTATTTGATTGTTTAATTTCTAAATTTTATTTTCTCTCAAATTATATTTCACAACCTTAAGCAAAATTAGATTCATTTAATTTTATCTAATTTCTTGTGTGATCGACACCTAAATTATTATAAGTTTACGATCTGTATACTTGTGGAATATTAAATATTTTACGTTAGGTAAAATTTGCTCGACATAGAACTCCTCTGCGCTTCAAATTTATTGAGCGAATCTCATTAGATTCCCACCTAACTTAACTACGATAGCATTCTACCTATCCAGCCTAGAATTTTAATTCACTCTAATTGTGGTCAGAATCTCAAAGTTGAGTTCTCTGTAAAAATGTTTTGTAATCTCTAGAAACATACTCGATTCAAAATTCTCTACCAATCGCCTCATTTTCATTGCTAAGCCTGTCGTCTCTAGTGCAATCTAATCTACACTTATTATATTCAAAAGATCAATTTCAGAAGTACTCATGTATCTTCCTAAAAATGTGGCTCCTCAAATGTTGGCATGAGGTGCTTAGTTTGGGCTGTCTCTTACGAGTGTACTCTGTTCCTAAGTAACTCTAGCCACTGCTTTAAGGAATTAGAATTAAGAATACAATTTACTATAAATTTATTCGTTAACTTACCTAATGAAATAAAAAATATCTACAATCCTAATTTCCTTACAAATTGTAAGAAATTTAACTTTAAATATTACAAATTTAACAATTTTATAGTTTTGAAATAATTATATTTAATCATTTGGTAAAATATTTATTTTGAAGTTGGGAGTATAGTTTGAGTTTTGTATAAGGAAAAGTTTTAAAAGTTTTAAAATAAAACTAAAAAATGTAAGTTTAAATTGAATTCAATTATTTAACGTGAATGTTTAGTGGAGATTACAAAAGAGCCCAAGTACAAGTTGCGTCGGTCCGAAATCAACAAGCTAAGGGTTGGCTAAGCTTTGGGTCTAATTTCTTGGGCTCGACTAAGCCTTGAGTAAGACTACAGCTTAGGTTCGACATTTTAAAATAAAATGCTTTCGTTTTATACTTTTATTTAAAAATTTGATCCGAGTCAAGTTAAGTTCAAGCTTGAATCATTTTATTAAAAACGATATTATTTTATACTTTTATTTAAAAATTAGATATAAAAATATAGATTTGAAGTTTGGAGTTTAGATCTTCTGTCTAATATTATAGTGTCTTATTGTGTCTAATAAACATCAGTTATTTATTTATGTGAGTTCCGCATGAATCCTGCGTGAATTTCACAAAATAAATGGTTGAGATTTAATGAGACAGAAGAAGACAAAGTAATATTAAACAAAGAATTTTATCTCTTAAGCTCATACTCAAGCTTGAGTTTTGAGTTGAGTCCAGGCCCAGTAAAATAGCGTATGCTCAACGTTGGGTCGGGTCCATTGCTATCTATACTAAACATGCTATCTATAATGTTTAGTAGTAAGATATGCAATTATTTGTCTTTTAACTTTTTTGTATTTTCGTTAAACGAGACGCTAATTTCGTTCTAAAGGATTGAGAAGACACTGCAGATTCGCCGGGAGAAACAAAGCATTAAGAGAGAGAGTAAATGGTTGTCCCAGTCCCAGTTTTGAAAAATGCAAGTGACGGAATTTTCTTTTCCCTTATCAAAACTAGATATGGGTGCTTCACGCCTTTTACGACTTGTGATTAGACTCCAACATTTAACTGGAATAGACTAGACCTTTCACGTCCGTTATCGTACGCTTGTAGCAAGCGGACCTTTATGCCGTCTCGTTCATTAGTGGACCCCATTCTCCACATTAATTCCAGTTTATTCCACGCACATCGCACGCGCGCTAATCACCGGCTTCCCCTGTCACCTCTCTTAACTTTAACCACCTAACCGGTCACACGTCCCACCTCTCTGCCACACTAACCGGTTCCCAGTTCGATCTTTACCTAATGTTCCTGCTTTGCGTTGGACCTTTCTGATCATGACCTGGCGTAGGATTACCGGTGAAGTCAATGCTCAATGTTGTCTCATTGGCTTCTCCGATTGCCAAATCAGCGGACTTCATGAACTGTGACTCCACTCGATAATTACCATCCAAAATTTAACTTCCATGTGGGGTGAATTTGGGTTGAATTCCCAAAGAATTTGACCAAGGGTTTAAACTATTACAAAGACCGTAGAGCTTCTTTCCTATGTTGTACCCCATTTACACGGCAAAAACCAATAGAGTCCAGCCACGTCATCCACTAATAGGAGTGCATGAACTCAGAAAGACTTTTTTGCACCTGGTTTATAGAAAAAATTGCGGATGTGTCAGAACAGAAATGACGTGGCGCGAGGTTTGTGGTGGTTCTAGAAAAACAGTAACAAGGACGAGTGGAGAATATTCAAACTCCATATACAAAAATTGTTTTTCTTTTTCAAAAATATATCTGAATAAATAGATTATTCTTTAAAAATTAGAATTTTTTTTTCTTTTTCATGAAAGAAAGCAGAGAGGAGCATAGAAATTGGAAATGGAAGAAGGCTCTTTCTTTCTTTGGTGCTTCAAAAGACTTCTCTTTCTCTCTTTAGCAGAAGAATAAATTTTGGTTTTCCCATTAATGCTTTGTTTTTTTAAAGGTTGGAGGCTCGTTGTTGAAGTTGGCTTTGTCAAGTAGAGAGTAGTAGATCTGTGAAACCACTCTTTACTTTCTTAGCTGGAACTAGGGTAACAGGTAAGATTCTCTTCTTACACCAAAAGACTTCTGTTTTGTTATTTGTACCTCTGATCGCAGTTACATGAACTCTTTTTTCCTTTATCTCTTCTTCTTCTTCTTCTTATCCAATATGTCAAACCCTTGATTATTTTCATTTACTTGTGTTTTGATCTTGTGAGTAACTGAGAGATCTTCTTCAGTCTTAAATGGTGAACACGAAAGACACCTTTAATGAGTTTGTTCCTTTTCTTGGGTTTTTTATTGTTTTCCCTTTCTGGGTTGATATTGATGAATATTTTTGCTACTAAGGACCAGATCTTTTTCCGATCTTCTCGTTCTAGTTTCTTTCTTGTGATTTTCATTTCCCTTTCCATCTGGTTGATGTGTTCCTGATAATATTGACTTCTATTTCTCTTGTTCCTCTCTTTCTTTAGAAAAATAAACAATTTTTGTATTTTTTCCCCTATTAGTTTGGTACCAAGAACCAAAAGCATGTCATATGCTTGTTTCTTGAGTTTCTGTTTGTTTGCTGAGAAAACTTGGGGGAAGTATAAATGAAAAGATCATATTTTTCTTTACCTTGAGTATAGTACCCTTCTCTCATTAGCGATAAAAGTAAATAAACAAAGAAATGGAGGAAGAATTAACTTAATAATGATTTCCTGTTATCTACATCTAGACTTCTGGTGCAAGAAATGAATTCATGACTTGCAATCTTTTTCCTTTTTAACAAAGTTTCACTTTTTTCCTTGTAAATATTTGCTTTAGAAGAAATACTTAGAAAGGATGATTTATTTATTTATTTGGGTTTGGCTTACGGCATTTAAAGTGAAGAATAAAAAAGTAGGTGCGAAAGTTAGCCGCTTTTAGTAAATTTAATTATTTTTATTGCCGGACGAAATCTAGGAACACGGCTTATAATCTAAGTAGGAAGATTCCCTATTCCGGGTTTTCCTCCGATTGTTTAGTTTGGTGCTTTATATGCTGATTTATGTCTTTCAGTGAATTTGATTTTTTCATAACAAATGGAATGGAATTGAATTGAAGTTACCTGGCTGTCTTCTGCTACAATTTTGTCCTAACTTCCCCCTTTAACAAGCATACAAATTAGAGATGAGAGTTTAAAAACTCACCCCTACGCACTTCTCCTCTCTTCGCCCTTTTTTTTTCTTTCCTCTACTTCTCCATCCAAACTTTGGAACATAGCCTTACCTTATGGCGCAATTCGATTCCTAGTGGTTTCTTTTTTAAGTTTATTGTTTTTGTCTCCTGTTTCCTAAGCAGGAGGATGGTAATCTCTCCTGTGACTTTCTTTATTGCTCCATACTGCTTCTGTTGTTAATCTTAAAAACATATTTTCCTTGGTTTTTGATAATGGGATGATCATTTTGTATTTATCTGCAGGTTGATTCTAGGTTTGTTGTTTATCAGCCCATCAAAGTATGTGCTGAGGATTGAGGGAGTTAAAGCACACGCGGTCTGCATTTCTTGCTTTAATTTTCATCTTAAATAAAGTCCTCGACAAAGATATGAATAACTTGACTATTGAGACTGAAGATGCTTTTGCGAGTGTTCTTGATCTCGCAGCTAACAATGAGGTTGAAAGCTTTAAGCGATTGATTGATCGCGATCCTTCTTGTATTGATGAGGTTGGCCTGTGGTATGGACGTCAGAAGGGGTCCAAGCAAATGGTTAATGAACATAGAACTCCGTTGATGGTTGCAGCTATGTATGGAAGCTCTGATGTTGTTAAGCTGATTCTTTCTCTATGTAATGGTGATGTCAATCGTGCATGTGGCCTGGATAAAAGCACTGCGTTGCACTGTGCTGCTTCAGGTGGAGCAGGGAATGCTGTTGATATTGTCAAATTGCTTCTATCATCTGGTGCTGATCCTAATTTGGTAGATGCAAATGGTCATCGACCAGTTGATGTTATTGTTGTTCCACCAAAGCTTCAAGATATTAAGCTGATTCTTGAAGAACTCCTTGCAACTGATGGTTCTGTCATAGAAAGAAATTTAAGGATCACCACACTGACTTCAAATTCAAATTCCCCACCACTTTCACCTTCAATGGAAAATGGATCTCCGGTGTCTGCCTCAGATTCCCCTATGAAATCAAAGCTTAATGATATGCCTGCTTACTCTGCATCAGAGAAGAAGGAGTACCCTGTGGATCCATCTCTTCCAGACATTAAGAATAGTATCTATTCAACTGATGAATTCCGAATGTATTCTTTCAAGGTGAGACCGTGTTCCCGAGCCTACTCACATGATTGGACTGAATGCCCATTTGTTCATCCAGGGGAAAATGCCCGAAGAAGGGATCCTAGGAAGTATCATTACAGCTGTGTTCCATGCCCTGATTTTCGAAAAGGAGCTTGCAGACGTGGGGACATGTGTGAATATGCCCATGGTGTGTTTGAATGTTGGCTACATCCTGCTCAATATCGAACTCGGCTTTGTAAAGATGGTACAAACTGTGCCAGAAGGGTTTGCTTTTTTGCCCACACTGTTGAGGAACTTAGACCGTTATACATGTCTACTGGTTCTGCCGTACCCTCCCCTCGTTCAAGCACTTCTGGTGCTGCTGCCATGGATTTTGCTGCTGCCATGAATCTTTTACCAGGCTCACCTTCCTCAGTTTCTGTCATGTCTCCTTCCCCATTTACTCCTCCCATGTCTCCATCTGCCAATGGAATGTCGCACTCTTCTGTTGCTTGGCCCCAACAAAATGTTCCAGCCCTACATCTTCCTGGAAGCAATCTTCAGTCTAGTCGGTTGAGATCTTCCCTAAACGCAAGAGACATTCCTACAGATGATTATACTTTGCTGCCTGATTTTGATGTGCAGCAACAACAGATCCTAAATGAGTTGTCTAATCTTGGTCAACCATCATTGAGCAACAACTCTTTGAACCGTTCTGGTAGATTGAAAACCCTAACACCTTCAAATCTTGATGATCTCTTTTCTGCAGAGAGCTCGTCACCCCGATATGCTGATCAAGCATTGGCTTCAGCTGTTTTCTCACCAACTCACAAATCTGCTGTTCTCAATCAATTCCAGCAGCAGCAGAGCATGCTATCACCAATCAACACAAGTTTTTCTCCTAAAAATGTTGATCACTCTCTATTACAGGCCTCTTTTGCATCTGGAAGAATGTCCCCACGAAGTATGGAACCTATCTCACCAATGAACTCACGAGTATCCATGTTAGCTCAACGAGAGATGCAGCATCAGCAGCTTCGTAGTCTCAGCTCTCGTGAACTAGGGTCCAACAGTGCAGCGATTGTTGGATCCCCAATAAATTCTTGGTCAAAATGGGGTTCTTCCAATGGTAAACTTGACTGGACTCTCAGTGCTGAAGAGTTGGGTAAGCTTCGGAGGTCAAATTCATTCGAGCTTGGTAACGATGAGGAGCCTGATTTGACATGGGTTCAATCTCTTGTTAAAGAATCTCCTACTGAGATGAAAGAAAAGTCCCCTTCACATGTCTCTGTCAGTGCTTCTAGTGAGAATTCAAATTTGAATGCTCAGAGAGAATCAGTTGATCATGCAATGGCAGCTTGGGTGGAGCAATTGCAGATTGATCAGCTTGTGGCTCAGCAAAATTAAAAACAATTTTACCGAGCTATGTGGTAGTGAAAAACAGGAAGGAAAGATTTTTAGTAAATAATTTCATGTTTCTTTTTTGGGGGGGGGGATTTTGTTGGTAGAGCAGGTTTTGCAAGGTAAACCTAACCAATGACGAAGTGGTGGAGGTGGACAAAGAAGGTCACTTTGAGGAGGGTAAGAGTTCATTTTCTTGGTCCTTTGTTACTACAGCAGAAGTAGAAAAAAGAAAGGGTGAGATAACTTCTCAGGTATAATTGAAACAGCCTAGGTGTATTTTTCATCAAATATTCTTAAGAGTTCAAATGCTTATTACTGATATTTTTTGTATTTTGTTCTTTCTGAATGGTGAGTAACATGTTTAAGCTACAATGTAACTAACATTAGATTTCAATGTTCTCTCATTTGCCTTTTGGTGTTCACCATGAACTTGGGCAAATAGTTGGGAAAGGGTACATTTGAAGGTGTTTTGTACGTGAAAGTTGGTGCTGTAGCTCTGTTTGTAACATATGAAAGATGAGTTGAACACCATTTTAACTATACCAAGATCTCATATTATGCTCTAAAATCTTTCTGTGGCAAATGGGCATGGAAATCTGTGCACCAGTGGAGAAATGTGGACGGGGAAAAAGAAAGGGTGTCAATTTAATATGTATATCCTTTGGTGGTGAGATGCTTGATAACGCTTTACTTATGCCTACTTTTTATTATGGTATGCTTTTGGGTGGGGATGAAGCTTTCATGTCAAATTTATTATTCTTATATGTTGTGGAATCACATCTAATCCTCACGTGAAGCATTAGGCATCACTTTTCAGTTACTTAAAGATGATAACTATCCAGGTTTTTGAGCTGACCATCGTGTTATTCTTGTTCGGTGAGGTGTGTTTTCAGTGAAAATATGCGCAAAAAAGTGCTTTCAAACAAAAGAATTTAAAGCATACAAGACAATAGGGCATCTGCACATTGATTGATTGCCGAAAGTTGAAAAGGACTTGGTTGATGTGGGATGTGGAAGCCGGACATGGTAGATAGTGTCTAAACAAAAGAGACATTCGAAATAGTATGCTAAAAAGCCAAATGGTGATGTGGACTGTTTTAGGCCTGAACAAGATTTTCCGTGAGTTGTGTTGCCACAAGCTTTGCGTGGCTATAATAAAACGAAAAAGTAAAACGCTAAAGCAGTCTAATGCTAAACCTAAATGTGTCAGGTTTAGATTATAATTGAGTATATAATTACAAATTGAAGCATCTTCTGAACTTTGTTGACATGGTCATAGTTTCATAAGAAATGACTTACCATTCATTTCGATTAGGCTTACCTTAAAAATGAGGAAACGACAACCGAAAGAGTCTGCTTTGGTGATGCTTTAACTTTTTAATAAAGACATATGTCACAGTCAGTTAATGGCGAACTCAAAACGTTTGTTTTACCCACTCCATAGGTACTTTAAATACGGGAAAACTTGTTAGGCGTGTGGTATTGTTGAAACCAAAAGTTCATGATCTGCTTCTTACTCAATCTTACTTTTCGGTTTCCTTTTAAAAGATGAGCCTAATTTAGCCATCATTATGGTTGTGGTTCAATTCATCAACCACTTCAATTTTCCTCTTAGTCACAGTCCAATTGTTATGATGTTATATAGAGAGGTAGATAAAGGTTTCCTGCAATGGATTTTAATTGCAAAGACAAAGCTGATACTGAACTGTTGTTGGCAATTAATCCTAGATTACTTAGATAAGTGTACCAAGACGGTCAAATGAATCTAGATTAAGGTAGATGAAGGGGTGTTAGGTCCAGTGTAGTTCATGATATGGACCTATAAATATAAAAAGTTGAGAAGTTAGGCGTTGGTGACCAAATAAATGTCCTGCCATAAGTAAACACTGACTTAGATATGTTGCTCTTTTGATGACAACAAGGATGCCCCATCTCCATCGCCACTTGTTTGCTGATTTCTACGATGCCGGTCTTTAATACAGAATCTACAAATATGTTGCTGACTGACTCAAGTCTTAACCATAGGTTACTACCATGAACCAGCATTTACTAATTCTGCAGTTCGTCAAAGCTGACAGACTATCAAACCAGACTCTCTTCTGTTTTGGAAGCAACAGCAACATGTAACAACCACAATATATTGGGTTTTGACTTGAAAAAAATATTTATAGGACTAAACATCATTCCGATCAATTTTAAAGAAAATATGTTTGAATGTAAGTGCAATCAATATTTAAATTTATTCGAAACTCGTTTATTGGATTGGGTTCAGGCTTGCAGCTCTACTCAATTTTTTTAAATTCCTATTTGTATTTAGTTTGACAATAAGTTCATTCTATAAAGGCATTAGATTATTAGCCATGACCAATTTATACTGATAGATTAAGCAAACACATTTTTTCGACAAAGTTCAAAATTGAAATTTAGTGATTAATGCCTTAAAATGCTTAGGATACTTACTTTAGCTTATATTTGATTTTAGGTACATTTCGAAGGTGAAGGTGCTAAAGTAACTTGAAAGCATACTTATTGAGTCATCTTCTCAATGTTCATACTCTATTATCTTCTTGGAGAAAAAGAAGAAAAAGATTAAAAAAAAAAGAGACAAGATGGAGAAAAAAATTGAGGCATGTAAATAACATGAATTACACTACCAAAAGAATTGAGCTAACTGTCCCATTTTAAGACATCTGTCCATTTTTCACATGATTTTAACCTAGTTTTTAAGATAAGTGATCTCTGTGACGGCAAAGGGGAGGAGAGGGGGATGACGCAATACCTGTTCCATTTTCTTTAAAAAACCTACCTTTTAATGATACAAAAGGAGGTGTGACAGAGAGGGGTGTGTGAGTGTTGGAGAATAAAATGTGTGAGTTGGTTGGTGAATAAAGGAGGAGGGTTGAAGCAAAAATCAAAGAAGTGGCGACTGGTAAGAAAAAGAGAGAGCAGCTGCATCATTTCTCCTCTTCAGTTTTTAGGCTTCCTGTCCCATTCCTTTCAAGCTAACTTTTATCATAAAATCATCTTGGTGGACGACTAGAGAAAGAGAGGAGAGGCTAGGCAGAACTGACAACTCTCATTCCTCTTCATCTTTGGTCAGTTGTCAACTATCAAATGGGCAATCTTGGAGATTAATGGAGTTTGCATGCAGAAAAATGACTAGACCTGATTCTTCTTCAATTATGGTCGGTTTTAACAATGATGGAGACATTCTTAGCTGATTCTTGGAGTTTGATGGAAAAGATGGAGGGCTAACCCACCCGACATCGGTTTGGAGGTACAATCAACGCCGAGGAGCACATTTAAGCATATGTCATTGTGTATCGTTTTCTTTCCCTCTTTTTGGACTATTTACGTTATCTTGAGATTAATAATTAGGTATTATGTAAGAATGCTTTTAATACTTTATTGAATCGTTTTTCATGAAAACCATTACTAGAATTTGAATATGATACGTAATAGTCTTGTTTGAAATCGTATGTGGCAATTAATGGTATTAAATCGTTAGGGATAACTTAACATAAGTTAAATAATCCGAGCTTGTGTGATTATTTCTTAGATTGGTCTATTTTTCTCAATCGTATTGCGATTTTTCGATTAAACTTAGAAAGTTATTTCTAGGTTATCCGATAGTTAGGGTTAATTAACAAGCTTTTCTTAATTAACTACAACCTAAGGAAAAATCAGAATTAACAGAGCTTGTTGTTAATTCACGATCAATAGTCTAAAGAGAGGTGTGAAGACGATAATTCAATGACATATATGAAATTGTGCTTAGGCCGAGATTAAACCAAAGAACTGGATTTCAACCCATTCATCAATGTTATCACTTTGCTCTCGTTTAATTTGAGTTGTTTTTATAGATTCAATTTTACTTTGTAATCTCATTTGCATCAAACCAAAACCCCCTTGTTTTACTTATATAGATAATTTAGGAAAGTAATTGGATTTAATCTTTATAGGATCGACCTAGATTTGCCTCTGTTATAATTATAGGTTTAATTATTTTGTGTACTGTTACAACC
This sequence comes from Erythroxylum rufum, assembly GCA_027478365.1. Taxonomy (NCBI): domain Eukaryota; kingdom Viridiplantae; phylum Streptophyta; class Magnoliopsida; order Malpighiales; family Erythroxylaceae; genus Erythroxylum; species Erythroxylum rufum. Next base: position 6,720,271 of record JANIHZ010000007.1, on the reverse strand, counting down.
CACTACACCACTTATATTAATAGATGTCACAAATGTAAACTAAAATATTGTCAAAGAAGATGAGTATAAACTTTCAAAGGAAAGGTCTAAAAATTTTGTTCATTAGTCCTGAAGCTGAAAGGTGCATTTGTTAGTCCGAACAATATCATAAGGAACTTATAGCATCGCTCATGAGTCCTAAGGGCATCTTTCTGTGTCCTCTTCTCAAATTTGTATCTGGTGGTAACTAGATTTAAGATCCAGTTTGGAATACCAACTCAACCCATGAAGCTCATCGAGTAGCTTTTCTATTATTATAATCAAGAACTTGTCCTTTATCATATATTTGTTCAGCTCTTGATAGTCAATTCATGTTCTCCATGAATTATCTTTTTTCCACACCAGGATTATGGGAAAAGCATATAGGCTAAGACTATAACACCCCCTATACGGAACCTACAACCATCCATATACATAGCAACTAAATTCCTGTACATGCATTCAAGGTATACAATTATATTCAATGTTATACATATACACATTATAAAACTTCTCAATGCTTAACATTATCATTTAACAGTAGTAATACATCTTTACATTTACATGGTAATAAAAAAAAAACATACGATTTCCTTTCTTCATTGCATGTACAATCATCTTTAACTAAAAAGACGTTCTAAAATTAATTTTCTCTTATTTGTTATCGTTGCTCCTTCCAGATGTTCTCTGTACCTCACTCTTATGACTTGGATCTTTCCAGATGTTTCATAATGCAAACATGCTTCAATATGTTGTTCATATACCATACATTCACCTTCAAAAGTCAAACATTGATATTCAACACTCAATGATACAAATTATTAATACAAATGCAAATGCTCATCAATACCGATTATTTATATTGTCATGTTGTATTTCTTACTTATATCTGTTTGCTTTACTTTCTGTGTTAGGCCTGCATTCCCATGGGTGTGGATAACTAGAGCTGTGGATATCTGAAGGTATCAAACTGTAGATATCCAAAAGTATCAAACTGTGGATACCCGAAGGCATCAAATTGTGAATACCCGGAGGTATCAAACTGTGAAGACATTATAGTCTCGAAATGAAGACACAATTAATGTCAAAATGTAGCAGCTGCATTGTAACCTTATAAGCATGCCTATTTATCTTCCACCAAGACAATAGAGCAGGCACTGTAATCGTTACTTTAACCATTTACCAATTTCACAATTCATCGTATGATATTCACTTGAAGTCATAAAATTCGTATCTATGTTCATACATGCAAGTCATAATTTACCACCAATAGAAGGGTGTCAAAATCACACTTGTATAATCATACTATACACATATGGGCAATAAATACGCAAACAAATCATTTATGTACTTGTAAGTTTTCTTTGGAATGCATTATGTTAAATCTTAAATTCCAATGTTTAATCACCCAATTCAGATATGGTAAGTCCTATTTCATTTATTTTTATGTGTTTGAAAAGTTTCATACATATTAAAAAGGTTCGGATAAGATTCGATAAAAATCAGAAATGAAAACAAACTCAAAATAATGCAATTTAGGCCAAGCCCACGGTGGTCTAAAAATAAACAGCCAATCAGTCTAGAAGCAAATCACATGACAGACTCCAGTTGTTCCCTAATATGCATATAGAAAAAGTTTTAATTAGGGTTTGAGATCTTCTAGAAATTTGTTTCCCTATGTCTCTAGTTTCTATAGCACCAACAATTAGACCATTTGGACTTTTAAATCATGATATATAGACCAAATATCATAAGCTGCTCCAAAACAGGGCAACATCATGTTACCTTTTTCGATCCCAATTTCCAATGTCATAAAGCCATAATTAAGTCAGTCTTTTCTAGAGATTTTTATTTATATGTTGTAGGTTTCATATTAAACTAAAATCACTCAATTTAGAAGTCTTTAGGTTGATTTATGACCCAAACAATGTGACTGGTTCAACAAATGCTAGATAGAATTCTACAACACGATATTATCTTGTCATATTCAACAAATGCTATGCAAGATTACACCAAAATAACAGTAAAGCATCATTATAGAATCCATTCCATATCCAAATGAATCCTTATACACATTAAAATATACACGAATACAGAAATTAGCTAAGTGAAGTCCCAAACGTCAAAATTGACAAAGTAGGTCTTCTATTGCCTTTCCTTCCCTTCCTCTTTGGCTTCGCTTTACTCACCAACTAAAAACACCACAAATACACATCTCAATCCCACTTCTAACTTTATAATTTTAGTTCTTCATAAGCAAAGTAAGAACAGATAAAGAAGAAGGCAAACCACCAACTTTTACCTTGATTTCCACCTAAAGTTAGCTTGATTCCTTACATGCAAAATGATGGGATGAAGAACGTAAAATGGGGAGGAGAAAAAAAATATGAAGTTAAAACCTTCAAAGTGTCGTCCATCTCCCATCTCCATATGCTTCTTCGTGAACTTTCAAGACTCACACATATGACACATATGCTTAATTTCTATTAGACAAACATGCTTTATTATTATTGGTCACACATGCCTTAATTGAATTGGTCCATGTTTTAACTTTAAAAGATTGCATATTGGTCCTTCTTCCTTTACTTCCCATATTGGCCTATAATATTATCAATTAATTTCATTACCCTATGTATTATTTTTCTAATGGCATAAATTTTATGCAATTTTCTTAATTATTGAGGGAGTTATACCTAAAACACTATAGGCTGTTCGAAAATAGAGATAGCAACCATAACTCAACTTTAAGTCAGAATTCAAAAATCGTAGAGGAAGAGTCAAATTTCGATTCCTTCATAAAAGTTTTAGATCTATGCCTTTAGTTTAGTCTCAAATTTGACCAAAAACATCCCATTTGCTTATGGAATACTTCTTTTATCAATTCCCCTCACATCACTCTTATAAATCCAAGAAAACATATTAAAAATCCCTATCCATATTTCACGTCTAAGTATGTATGTCCATTCTGAAATGAATAAATTACCCATTTACCAATATCTTTTACATTAAGTACCATTATGTCTTTTACTATACTTAGATGCACTTAATTCATTCGTTATGTTCACTTCTTAATACACCATAGACATGCTATAATACTTCTAAGGTATATGTTGGGGCCTTATAAAGACTTCTCTAAATGAAGCTTGTTAAAGAAGTTCCAGCATTGCCTTCCTGATCGTGTCCTTCTATTCTCTTGAGTAACGATAAGGATAAACATTGGTGGCATTCACTTTATCCTTGAGGGTGATACGATGGTCTTGAACTTAATTTAAAGAAGCTATTGCAACTCTTGAAACAAGACCTCATAGTTGGCAACTATTACTTGGAGCTCTTCTGCTAAAGGCTCCTATTCATCCAGGGTCATTTGTTAGATGTTCCACTGAATCTCATAGTTGGCAACTAGTACTTGGAGCTCTTCTGTTAAAGGCTCCTATTCATCCAGGGTCATTTGTTAGTGTTGGATGTTCCACTGAATATGTTAGGTGGATCATGTATAACCCTCCAATGTGCACTCCTTAAATCGTTTTCCTAGCTTTTTTCTTTACACCAATTTGGCCACATGTTTCTCATTACTTGACATTGTGATCACTCTTCCTTCCTAAGTGAACTTTATGGTCTGCGTTCTAAAATTGCACAAAACATCATCAAGTGTTGCCAATCATTATACTTCGAAGACCATATCACAGCTTCCTAACGGGATCGCCAATATGTCTGTTGTGAATGACTCCCTGCATAACATTTGATTAATATTTATTATGGCAGTTAATTCATAGTCCATCCCCTACCATAATGTGAACATCTGAAATATTTTCCAGTGGGTCAGGATTCCTCTTAGCCAATGCTTCGTCAATGAAATTTTATGTGCTCCTATTATCGATTAGTATCTGTAAGGGTCTTTAGAGGTGACAACCTATGACTTGCATCTGTCTATATTCCTCATCAGCTGGAGATGCTAGGAACTTCACACTCTTCTAAGTTTCCTTCTTCTTCAAGAGTCGCCTCTCCTCCTCCTGCCTCAACTTGACCTTCATTCACATAAAGCTGAAGCCATTTCTTCCTGCAAAGCTAGCTTGGAACATGCTTTTGGTCACAACAAAAGTAGATTCCTTTAGTTCTCCAATTGTTAAATTCTTTGTTGTTGGTAGCCTTAGGTGGGGAGGTATGTCAAGTTAGGTCATTCCTTGTTATGCCACTTTGCAACCAGTAACCCTTTTTTTAGTTGAGCCCTAAAACTCAAAACTATAGGGGTCCACCCTTGAGATTCATGTTGTTACTTCCTCCTATCTAATTCTCGATTCTGCTAATTCCCCTTATGAATGGTACTGCCAAGATTAAAGGAACTTAATGATGATCTCGAGTTCTAACTTTAATTTTTTTTAAGAAAAACATAATGAGATATTGTTGGACTACGAACTTTTCTTAGAAGACTAGAACTAATAAATGAGAAATGTAGATAGATTCATATTTTGATTTGGTGCTTTTAGTGGATAAGAGATTTCGAAATGGGAAGAATTAAGGTGAAAGTTAGAAGTAGAGTAAAAGCCAAAAAATGAAGTTGCATTTGTGTAGTAAGTTGATGAAGGATATGTATATAGGTGTACGTTCTATCATTGGTGTTCATGATTAATCATGGATTATAATTTCTTTATGGATGATATTGATTTGAAATGGAGATAGGAACGAGGAGTAAATGAAGTAGAAAAGGTGATCTTAGTATGAGTTGTGTTAAAGAAAGATTGTCAAACAAAATGGGTGGTTTATCTAGAAAATATTCACAGAGTATGCTTCAGTTTCTTAGCCACAACATTTTCTTTAGTTATCCAAACGAGATGATTCTTGATTTAATTAAACTAGAAACATATGGATATATTTCTTATGAAGACATCGAATTTAAATTCTGTCTTTAAGAATATAAAAATTTGTCATGAAGTTGGGAACCGGGTGCAGTACATTGGTGGATGAATGTAAAGTTTGTATTCTGAATTCGAGGGAAATTTTGGATTGATATAGGTTGAATTAGAGAAAGGTGTCTTCTAGAAAGTTGTAGGTCTTTCTTTTAGCTTTCCAACAATATATAGTACGAAATTTTTGTACTTCTAGGCTGAAAGTTATGGTCCTTATAAAGGAAGATGTATCTTATGTCTTTTCGCTTCTTCTATGTTTTGCTTCTTTTGTGATGACGTGTCATCTGTGTTTTGCTTTTTCTGCTTTTTGCTTCTTCTGTGATGATGTCACATGGTCTGTGATGACGTCATAGCCTCTATGTTTTGCTTCTTCTGCTTGTCGCTTCTTCTATGTTTTGCTTCTTCTGTGATAACGTCACATGGTCTATGATGGCGTCATATCTTCTATGTTTTGCTTCTTCTATGTTTTGCTTCTTCTATGTTTCGCTTCTTCTGCTTTTTGCTTCTTCTGTGGTGGCGTCATATCTTCTATGTTTTGCTTCTTCTATGTTTCGCTTCTTCTGCTTTTTGCTTCTTCTGTGATGGCGTCACATGGTCTGTGATGACGTCATATCTTCTATATTTTTCTTCTTCTGCTTTTTGCTTCTTCTATGTTTCACTTCTTCTACTTTTTGCTTCTTCTGTGATGACGTAACATGGTCTGTGATGACGTCATATCTTCTATGTTTTGCTTCTTCTGCTTTTTGCTTCTTTTATGTTTTGCCTCTTCTGCTTTTTCGTCTGCACCTATCTTCTGTTCCATTTTTGACCCTTCAAAAGATAGAATTTGTCTTTGAGATCTTCTTGAAAGTTGTAGATCTTGAAGTCCTCTTTTGAACCATCTAAAGAACACACAAATCCGATATTTGTAGGGAAAGTTATGGTAATTTTTCCCATTCATCTGTCTTTTTCCATTCATCTGCTTTTTCCTTTGGCTTCGTCTAATCTTATTGTCTGGTCCATTCTGACCCTCCAAATGATAAAATATGACCTCAAGTCTTCTTCAAAGTTGTAGATCTCAAAGTTCTCTTTGAAATCGTCCTAAGATGATCTTACTCCAACATCTCTAGTGAAAGTTATGCCATTTGTCCCGAGACAAGTTCAATATGATTGAGGACCAAATCTAGCTTGATTCTTTCAGCCATAATTTTGTTATCTAACCTCCAAATAAAGTGATTCTTGAACCAATAGTTTCCCTCTTTAGATTTTGATAGCTTTTGGTATTGATTTGAAAAAGATAAATTGAATCAAAGTAAGGGTATCGGTTGGAAGATTATGAAATGGATATTGTACTGAACAAGCTTTAGTATTTTGAATATATCTAGATCTATAGGATTCCAAATGAGATGGTTCTTATTTCAAGATAAAATAGAGACATGGAGCTACAAATGGTATGAAGAAGTTGAAATCTATTTAAGCCTTTAGGACTTTCAATTTATGGATGGAAGATGGGGATAGTGTATTGTTTCAGTCTGTCAATAATCTAAAATGTTTGGGTCCTAACTTTCAGATTTTCGAACCAAATGGAATGATTTTGGTGTCAATGGGAACTTAAGACAAGGGAGAACACTTTTCTAAATGAAAGAGCTATGTCAGAATATTCAAGGGTGGTTTTGGCAAGACACTTAAGTATAAAAGACATAAGACATAAATGGAAGGGCAAATGGGACATTTCTAAATCATTAAGGGCATAAGTGGAAGAAGAAGTGTTGTCTTGCATTTTAAGAAGAGAGAAAAATGAAAATTGAATGGAAAAAGAGAAAGTGTCATGAAGAAGAGAGAGAAATATGAAGAGAAGAAGAGAAGGAGAGAAAGAAGAGAAAACAAGCTAGGGTTTAACTTTTCTTA
>JANIHZ010000007.1:6688006-6713362 GCA_027478365.1 Erythroxylum rufum | reverse complement strand
TAGTTTATCTTTCTAAAATATAATTTTAGATTTTAATTTATATCTATTACCTAATAAGTCAGACACTAACACTTAGAAAAAAAATTAATCAAATTACACATGATTGCATGGTGAAATATAAAATATTTAATAAATAGAAACAAATATTAAATATTGACATACTACTCTTAAATATTTATACGTTCTATAAGAGTTAGCAATCTTGACATACTACTCTTACACTACTCGTAATGTTCTCTTAATATGTTTTTTTTGGGTAATTAACGGGGCCTAAGCTTAAGGAAAAAAAAACTACAGATGAGTTACCCGAGGTAGATAAACTCCAACTGAGTCTGCTAACAGTAAAGGAGAAAGTCCCTTAACAATCTTGTGAAACCAGTGAACTAAAGGCAAGCTATAACTATAATTAGCTAACCAATCCACATAACGATTACCCTTTTGATAGACATGATGCACTCACACCTCCCAATTCTTCGAGATCAATTCTTTGATAACTGGAACCGTAGAATTGACTACCTGATTTTGCTCACTAGACATAGTGGATACCACTAAGGCGGAATCTATAGAAATATCCACCCTAGAATAACCATGTAGCTAGGCGAGATTCAACCTATAGTATACTGCTTATAACTTGGCCTGCCAAGATGTGCAAAACCCCAAATTTGCACCAAAGCCAACTAACCAATGACTACTAGCATCCCTAATCAACCCACCAACTGTTGCAGGACTTGGATTACCCTTGGAGGATCCATTAGTATTCAAGCTAACCCATCCCTCTCTTGGTTTCTGCTAGCTAACCTCAATTACTGTTCTCCCCTGGTATGTATGCAAACTTTGAGTCAAAATCACCTCCTGAACAAAAGAATGAATTTCCTCTATGTGATGAACTTTGTGCGAGCCAGGATCAAAGCATCTCTTGTTTCTCCATTCCCAAAGCTTTCATAGCATAACACCAAATAGTAGAGGCCAAGAACTATCACTCTGTATCCCATAATCACTGGACATATTGCTCACAAACCAAGAATTAAAATCACAGCGATAAAAGACTCACTGCCGATTGATGTCAACAAGAATATTCCAAACCATTCGAGCTCGCCAATGGTCCTTGAACACATGAGCTAAGTTTTCTTTATGATTCGGGCATTCAGAGCAGGCTGGAGAGTCCGTCAGGAATAGCTGAAAGCGCCTCCCACTAGTCATAAGGAGAGATTTCGCAACCAACCATAAGTGTGTCTGTATGCGTAGATGGCCCTTCCAATCCAAATGTAACTTCCAAATCCTGTTCCTATTCGACCACATATGCTGTTGAAGAAGGTGATAGTATGAACGTGTTGAGAAACAACCACTAGGCTCCAAGGACCAATAAAGGAGATCTTCCTCATGTAGTGGGGCAGGAAAGTTGCAGCAATTCGTAAAATAATATCCTGAGGAAGAAAACATGCTGAACTCTCCCTAGGACCAGCCCCCACTTACGTCTACATATTCACACACTTTGTTATCCAACTGATCCTCAGGGACTGTAAGAATAGTGTGAGAAATTAAGTTCACCATAACTTCATGCACCCAATTATCATTCCAAAATCTAACCTGTTGTCCATTTCCCACCGACCATGTAACACCTTCCAACAACTAAGAAGAATTAATGCAAATACTATGCCAAAGAGGGGACGAATCTGGTTTAGCAACCAGACCTGTATGGAAACCGCTATCTAGCTTATATTTTGCACAAAGAACCTGGTTATAAAGCTTCCCAGGCTCTTTGATGATTGACCATCCAAGCTTCATATGAATGGCGATATTCATGGCCTCTAAGTTTTTTAACCTAAGATCCCCAGAAATTTTAGAACAGCACACCTATTTCCAGGAGACTAAATGCGTTCGATGCCTCTCTCCAGTTGCACCCCAAAGAAACTTGCTACAGTAGCTATCAATCTCAGAGAGCAGTCCCTTAGGAACTTTTGCTATTTGCATTATGTAGAGAGGAAGTGCACCCAAAACCAAATGGCATAAGGTTAATCTGCCGGCCATAGATAAGCCTTTTGCTCCCCAACCTGAAAGGCGAGCTTGAACCTTTTGCAAAATATGATAATAAGTAGTTTTGGTTACCCTTTTATGAAGCAAAGGGACTCCCAGATACTTGCCAAGGTCCTTAGTTTGAGCAAAGCCTGATAATCTAGTGATATTACCACAAACATTAGGGTGAACATTAGGAGAAAAGTAAACTTTTGTTTTGTTGATACTTATACGCTGACCCGAACCATCGCAGAAAAGATCAAAACAATTCAGAATTTCCCACATTTGGTCCTCTGAAGCTTTAGAAAAGAGGACGATATCATCTTCAAAACAGAGATGAGAGATCAAAGGGCCTGCCTTGCTAACCTGAAAAGGTCTCCAGCGACCAGCTCCTATGCTTGCCTCAATTAGTTGAGATAACCTTTCTAGTTCAAAAGGAACTGAGGATAACCAGGGTAAGTGGTCCAGGTTAGCTCAAAACGAAATAGCTTCCCTCCATCTGGCTGCCACTGTTGATTATCAATACAAATAAGAATGGGTTGATGATCAAACCAAACTCGAGGTAAATGTCTGAAAGTGGTCGAGGAAAAAACAGAAAACCAATCGAGATTGCTAAAAGCCCGATCTAACCTTTCAAAACCCCTGCCATAACTTCTACTTTCATGACCTCTCCAAGTATATTTTGGCCCACTAAAAACAAGATCCACTAGTTTGCAATCAGAAACATACTGCTGGAAGCACACACACCTTTGAAAATCAAAAGGAGCTCCTCCAAATTTTTCCTCAAGACCTAACATCTCATTAAAATCATCTGCAAGTAACCAAGGACCTGAAATTGTAACAGCTAGCTTAGAAAAAAAACTTGAGCAGATCATTTTTAATAGCAAGATTAGGGTTGGCATACACAAAAGTAGAATACCACATAGAATCGTCCTTACAGAAGATTTTAAGATGGATAAAACCACTGCCGCTGTCAACTATTGTAACCAAATCTTGAGAGTCCTTCCATAAAAGCCATAAACCTCCTGAGAAACCCTGAGCATCCACACGATGCACATTAGAAAAACCCAACTTACGTGTTACTCTTTCCGCTTTAGATCCACTTATTTTAGGTTCTACAATGACCACTGCATCTACCTTATAGATAAAGACTAAATCCTTCAACATATCTCTGAAATCAATTGTAGCAGCTCCACGACAATTCCAATAAATAAACTTAATCATTGGAAAAAAGAGTAAAGGGAACCACTCTAAATCACATGGTTATTACTATGATCAATGGGTATAACACCATCTTCAACATTCTCACCCCTTCTATCTTCCGTGTAAGTTTGTGTTTCAGGCACAATAGACATCTCCAACTCACCAAAGTCAAAGGAACATAAAACTCTAACCCCTCTCTCATAATCTCTCGGGTCAGGGGGATCAGGAGGATGGGTTTGCTTCGATAACAAGTGACATGAAGCTGAAGGTTGGGTAGTAGTGGGATAGTTAGAAACTTTATCTACCAGTTCCTGAATCCCTTCATCAATTTACATCGGTTGCACGCGAGAACTAAAGACGAGTCCAGCTGTTTGTTATGTCTAGGCCTATTGTCATAATGGGATACTGTTGCCTTAGGATAAGCTTCTTGGGCCTTTAGGATGGGCAAAGAGACGGGCTTGTCATTTACTCTAACTGGGCCTTGGATATACTGTCCACGTACTGAACTACTGTGGTATCTACCACCTCTACCACCCCTCAATCCTTGACGGGGACTATGCTGAATCAAAACCCTATCTCGATTCGAAACATCACCGATAGGATTTTGGTGATCCAAATCTAGTCCATAATCCTCCAAGATATTAAAGCGGGATCCTGGAATTTCCTTACCCTTCTTATTATGTCCTACATTATCGGTAAAATCCATTAGCTCAATCATATCACAGTCTTTTCCACCACGATTGTAGGGATTGCCACGATTAGTGGGATTACGGTTACGTCCTTGTTTAGGCTTATGAACCAACATCCAGCAGCTGTAACTCTCAACAACCTTTGGCCGAATAACAGGAACTGCTGGATGTGGTGGTGCCGCCATGGGAGCTGAATCCTATTCCTCATTGTTTCCCTGATCATCCTTAGCCTGCTGAACAATAGGACAAGTTTCTCTTTGGTGACCATACATGCCACAACCAAAACACACTAAGTGTAAACCTTCATATCAACTTTCCAGATTCTTCTCTTCAATCGAAATTTAGAGATCAAAGGCTTGCTCAAGTCAACCTCCATGCTAATTCTAGCGTACTTAGCCCGAATACTCGCCTCTGTACTCTCATCAACCCTCATTGTCTTGCGAAGCTTGTTACCAATCCGAGTAAGAATGAGATGATCATCATATTCAACTGGTAAATTTGGGATCCTAGTAGCCCTATCAATTGAGGCCTTAAATGGATCAAAATTAGGTCTCCACTTCTTTATAGTAAGAATGTGATCAGCCACGATCCAAGGACCACCCTTAAGCACTAAACGATAATCCTCCATACATTTGAACTTGGTCAAGTAGTAATCATTCTCCATATCAGCCAAAACCACGTCGTGCTGCGATTTTCATTGCTTCTTCAGGGATGCAATAAGAAACCTATACCCAATACGGCGGCCTAAAACCTTGACAATCAGCGTATCCACCCAAACACGTCTAATACGTTGTTTATCTGTTGAAGTCAAATGAACTGTTGGGCACTCTGGGTCATCTACCTCATCTATGTCTGAATCCTCCTCAGAGATAGCCTCTGTAATCTCCGCCACATTCATGTTCGAACTAGGGCCAAAACCAGTAATAGAATCCTTATAAGACCCTTTTCTTGTCGTTTCATCCCGATGCTCCATCTCCACATCCCCACACTCATCAACGGTATGGATCTCCTCTGTTCGCTTGACTTTCTTGCTGCTCCGAATGAGATTATCTGCCTCTTCAGCAGAAACCTCACTAGAAAGGGAGGCCACGCTTCCAGCAATCGCCTTAGATCCTTCCATTGTCTTCTTTAAGTCTTCAACTCTGGAACTTTTTTCTTAATATGTTTTTAGAGACACTATAAGATGTTAAATATTTTGCGTGGGTATGAAAGTTATTTAAGGTCAAATTCAAAGGAAATGTAAATAATAAAATTAAGTTTTATAATTATATTAATAGATTAATCATATTCTAGAATGAAAGATATTTTAGTTTTCAAATTTTTGTTATTTTTTCTGCTACACTTACAATGAAATCACATCATGATTTTCTAATATTATTTTCATCAAAAAATTAAATATCAAAGTGATTAAAGAGTATAAATAGGATTATGTTAGGAATTGCAAAATTTTGACAATCTTACCTTCTAAATATTATTAGTGAAATATATGATCTATGTTATTGCAAAATTTACATAAGCAACTCATCAAAATCTACATAAGCAACTCATATTCCATATAAGGAACCCAAAATGCCACCTATCAAGTACTCATGTCAACTTGGGATCATCTATGGCTCATGCAAAAATAATAGGCTAAAAGCATAAATTTAAGCCTAAAATTTGTGATTAAATACTAGTTAGACTGTTGGACCCCGAACTTTTCTTGAAATACTAGAACTAATAAATGAGAAATATGGATAGATTCATATTTTGCTTTGGTGCTTTTAGTGGATAAGAGATTTCGAAATGGGAAGAATTAAGGTGAAAGTTAGAAGTAGAGTGAAAGCAAAAAAATGAAGTTGAATATGTGTAGTAAGTTGATGAAGGATATGAATATATGCGTATGTTCTGTTATTAGTGTTCATGATTAATCATGGACTATAATCTCTTTACGGATGATACTGATTTGAAATGGAGTTGAGAATGAGGAATAAATGAAGTAGAAAAGGTGACCTTGGTATGAGTTGTGTTAAGGAAAGATTTTTGAAACAAAATGGGTAATTGATTTGAAAAATGTTCACTGAGTATGCTTCAGTCTTTTAGCCACAACTTTTTCTCTAGTTATCCTAACGAGATGATTCTTAATTTGGATTAAACTAGAAACATATGGCTACATTTCTTATAAAGACATCAAATTTAAATTCTGTCTTTAAGAATCTCAAAATTTGTAATGAATTTGGGAACTGGGTACAGTACATTAGAGAAATTTGTCTTCTAGAAAGTTGTAGGTTTTTCTTTTATCTTTCCAACGGTATATAGTATGCGAATTTTGGACATTGGAGTCGAAAGTTATGGTCCTTATAAAGGAAAATGTATCTTCTGTCTTTTCGCTTCTTCTATGTTTTGCTTCTGTGTTTTGCTTTTTATGTGATGACGTGTCATCTATGTTTTGCTTCTTCTGCTTTTTACTTCTTCTGTGTTTTGCTTCTTCTGCTTTTTGCTTCTTTTGTGATGACGTCACATGGTCTATGATGACGCCATATCTTCTATGTTTTGCTTTTTCTGCTTTTTGTTTCTTTTATGTTTTGCTTCTTCTGCTTTTTGCTTCTTCGTGATGACGTCACATGGTATGTGATGACGTCATATCTTCTATGTTTTGTTTCTTTTACTTTTTGCTTCTTCTGTGATGACGTCACATAGTCTGTGATGACGTCATATCTTCTATGTTTTCCTTCTTCTGCTTTTTGCTTCTTCTGTATTTTGCGTCTTTTGCTTTTTGCTTCTTTTACGATGACGTCATATCTTTTATGTTTTACTTCTTCTGCTTTTTGCTTCTTCTGTGTTTTGCTTCTTCTGCTTTTTGCTTCTTTTGCTTTTTCACCTGGCCTATCTTCTGTTCCATTTTTGTTATTGTATAAAGGGATCAAAGAGGTAAGAGGAACAAAAGAAGAGGCATGTTTGAGTAAGAAAATCAAGGTGGGTTACATGTTTATAATAGAGAAAATAAGCCACTTTTGTTTTTCTTTAAATCAAGAAATTTACTGATTTCTACTGCATCATAAGTGTTGCATCTATTGCTTTTGAATGATTTATGAAATCTGCTATATGTTCTTACAAGAATTGTGTGATGATTTATAAAAGTGTTTTCTTTTGAAAAGACTCTGAAAAGGATTTTCTCTTTGAAAAGATACATGTTTATGAAATCATGTTTTTGAGAATAGTTTCCAAGATATACATATATCAAGTATATGAAAAAGAAAGTTTACAAGAAGTGCCATTTTGGGCAACAAGCTTATAAGATTTTGAAATATATGTGCTATGTGGGTTTGTGGCAGTCCCTCAAGAATCGTCACGTACACGTTGACTCAAGTTAAAGGCTTTTCCCGCCTGCCCGCTAGTGGTATGGAGCTCCCTTAAGGACTCCCTCAAGTTTACGGCTACACAAGACCATTATGTGGAAATGTCTGGTGCGTCATGTCTTTGAACATAACCAAACCGATGTGCTTATGTGTTTATGTTATGTGAACAAGTTTGATGTATTCATGTTTTGAAGTTTGAGATTTTGACTATATGATGAGAATTTTTAGAAACATGTGTTTTTATGAACCATATGACAATTTTCTATGACAACTAAATGTTTTAATTAGTTTTTGCTTATTTTTTCGTTATAAACTGTTACCCACGAGCTGTCAAGCTCACCCCCTTTTTGTCCCCTCTTCAAGTAAAAGTTAAGAGATCAAGAGCTTAAGGGAACTTTCGGAAATGTGTAAATTGTATTTTTGTAATAAGCCAATGGTGTGGCTTTTGATATGTAAATAAAGTTTATCAAACTCTGTTGCTTTAAGAAATAAAATGGTAGATTGAAGTAGTTCAGTTATGTATGTATGTTTATATTATTTCACTCGTAATGTGGTTGAGTTAAAGTGATAAGTTGGTTTTAATGTTTGATTGTCATGGGCACGCCACCCTTGTAGGATGATGCCTAATAAGGGTTCATGGAAAGAATCCTATAGGAAAATTTTGCTCAGTATCATGAGTTTGCAAGGTTTGGATTCTAGAATCAAGCGAGACTCAACCATTAATGGTATCAAAGTAAGAAGAGGAATCAATGATGGTTAAGGAGACTTCATCGAAATACGCTCACGTTATATGGTTCCGATTAAGAGTTGGGTTCTGAATTTGAGGCCCAACAGATATTCTTAAGGTGATGCCATCTTATTGGGGTACCGGTCAAACCTTGCACGATATTCTTAAACTAATTGCTCTCGTTGGAGCTCCTTGAAGTCCCCTATCGAGTCTTCAAACACTTCTTTGTCAAACCTTGTTTGATTGCTTCCTTTAGTTTTTCCTGACTACACAGGTCATCGGTGTTTGCTATCTAGTAACTAGCTGGTACCATTCATGGGCTTCTCCTTATAGGTTCATTACCACAATTCCTATCTTCATCTCTGTCAATGTGTATTCCAATAAGAAAAACTGCTTACTCTTATATACCTGGCTTCTCACACCATTGCCTTCGATTAGTGGAAACTCTATTTTATTGAATCTTGTTAGTGGGATGTACAACTTCTTTCTTTGTGACGCTTCTGCTTACAAATTCCTTCCCCAGTGAGTTTTTCTTGGTGGCTTCAACCATTTTTTGCATGAATTGGTGGAACATATTCTTAAGTTCCTCGAGTTTCTTTTACGCGCCTCTCCATTACTAATCGATTTTCATTCCTTGCTTGTTCTTCAATAAGGTTAGATTCTCTTCAATGCTTCACAACTCAACAACTCACATCCCTTCTACCATGATTAGTTGGAGGTTCGATCGATCTATTACTAGATTGTTAAGGTAATACGAGATTGTTAAGATGAAGTTGATGTCTATGACAAGAGTTAGTTATGAAAAAATGTTAGAAAAAAGACAAAGGGAAGGGGCAAGAGGAAATCAAGGACAATTTATTCTTGCCTGTAGTTAGTAGGTTCTTACATAATATAGACCCCTAAGGCCTTACATAAATCGATGCATGTAGCTACCACAACTGGTGACTATGTCGCATCAAGGAATTAAAAAAACTACGGTAAATGGTTCTCTTTCGCTCCTCACATAAAGCTTCATTTTCCACTTGGTCTTCCTGATTTACGTAACATTATATCACAAAATATTCAAAAGGAAAAAATTGTTTTTCTCTACATTTTAAAACTACCAAAGTTGTATCACACACCCATGGATGATAAGATGTTATTTTGATATGATAATTGGAATTATCTCTTTTGTTTGGGACATATTTTGGAGCTTAAATAGGAAAATTGATGTTTGTTTTTTTTTACGAGATGAAAAGTAGATATTGCATCAAATTGGAGCATTATTGGTGAAAACCAAAATTTTTGGAAAAGGTGGATAGATTACTGCAGTGGATAAGATGAGATCACGCATAATGTCATATTCAATTAAAAAGATGGAGTTAAATTAGAAAAATTCTTTCCATCCTTGTTATGTAGGGATTTGGATTTGTTTTTGGATAGAAATATTTGCAAGATAGAACTAGACTAGGTTTAGTTTAGGAAAGCAAGAAGAGATACATCTTTCATCTCTGTAAGTTTTTTCTTAATATTTCATCTTTTTTCTATCTTTGGTGCTGAAACTTAAGCCATGTAATGTTAAGCTCAAATATTATGATTCAATAAGATTCAAGACTAGTTGTAACCTTGCGAGGTTTTTTTCTAAACTTATATTCATGTTTTAATTAAAATATTTCTTATTTTGTGTTCTTATATTTTTATAAAAAATTAATATTGATAGATATAAAAAATTAATTTAATATTGATTATTCCATAGTTATCCATGAATTAAATGATATGTAATTATCATAAAGGATTGATACAAGTAGCAAATATGTTACGAACAAATTTTTATATTTAACTTATGAGAAATAAGAAAACTAAGTTGAATAGTTTCAGCTATCTCAATTATTTAATTTAGGGTTTAGTCTTTTTCACTAAGCTTATTGTTATCATTTAATTGACATGGAATACTATCATACCCAATAAATTGATGGTAAGTTTTGGTTTTGATGATGAGTTTGAACCAAATAATTTAGGAAAATTTCAGACTTATTATGACTATCCTAATATGTTTCAGACTAACTTCTTGAATTGTAAAAAATATTCTTTTTAGAACAATGATCAATGTAACAATAAATGAGATATTTCCTTTGATCACAGTTAAGTACTTTTAAATTTCTCTCTTTTATATTTAGTTGATTTATTTTGATTTTTTGTTAATTTTAGTTAATTAGTTAATTAGTCTAAAACCTCCAATTTATTTTATTAATTAAATGTAAGAAACTAGTATTTAGTTCTTTTAGGATTTGACCTGGTTTTGTGGCTATTATAAGAAGTTAGAGAACCGAAATTAATTTTGAGGACTTCAACAACCTAATCAATGGAGATTCAAGATTTATTTATAAAAAAAGATGAAAATTTTAGTTAATATCAGAAAAGAAAAACATTGAAACAATCGAAGTAAGTAAAATAAAAGAGACCAAGCAAAATATAAAATATCACATCTGTTGCAGTTAACAGCAGAAGAAAAACAGAAAATAACGATGAAAGAGTTGCCTAAGTGCACATGAAAAGGCATCTAGGATCGGTGAATGCCAACACCCATATTAGTGCACAATATGAAATTCTTAATTATTTTCCTGTTTAGTAATACTTCAAATGATACCTGTGGAACACTCATCACTATATAAGCATACTTTGAGAGATGGCCAAAAACTTGTTAATTGCAAAACCAATTACTTATTTTACGCTAAAAACCACGAGTATATAGGTTGTTACTTGTAGTAAAAAGCAAATATCGTCTCACAAAGATTGTGCTTAAGCATTATTTAATTCAAGTTGTACTTTGTTTAACACTTAAATTTGAATATTAAACTGGAAAGTAAATTAAATTAAACAAACTAGCAACAATTATTGAATAATGCTGGAAATCCGTAAAGAGAATTAATCAAGTTATGGGAGAGGTGGTTTTACTTATCATTAATGCTAATCTAGCCTTTTAGATTCAAGAGGAGAAAAAAAATTGGGTTGTCAACGAACTCAGAAGTTCGTTCTATATGGGATCAGCTAAGGGCCAATTTTCCAATGAATCTAAGACACCAGGGTTGTATTCTAGAAGCCCATTAGACATTTGAAGGTTGGGGGGTCAATAGTTTGATTCAAGAGATGGTTTCGGGAAATCTGAACCAGAATACATTCGAAGCTAAGGAACATGCCCATTCGGCAGTAGCAAGCCCTAGGTAGCTGCTATAACTTACCGATGTCGAGATCCAAGCACGTCAAGCTAAGGGCTTATGCTTCACATGCAATGAGAAATTTGGTCTATGGTACAAATGCAAAAAAGAATTACATATTATGGTGATCAATGAGGTAGAAATGGAGTTGGCTGACATCATTGATGATGATGTATAGGAAGCTTGCTTGAGTTTGCCAGCGTCTGAGGAGATGGAGGTAAGTCTGGTGGAAACAGTGGAAGTTTCTTTAAATACTGTGATGGGATTGCTGATGTTGGGAATGATGAAAATGAGAGCGGAAATGGGAAATAGAGAAGTGATTGTAATGGTCGACTGTGGTGCAACTCATAACTTCATTTGGGAGAAATTGGTGGCAGCCCTCAAACTTCCAGTGAATTCAAATTGTAGCTATGGGGTAGTTATGGGAAATGGACTCTTGGTAAAGGGAAAGGGAATATGTAGAAATGTGAGGGTGTTAGTATAGGGATTGGAAATAATTTTTGATTTTTTGCCTCTTTATTAGGGATTACCAATCTCATTCTAGGAATGCAATGGTTGTAAAAATGGAGGTATATTGGCCGAAACTTTTGATGGTATTCAATGTTGGTGGTGTGGCGGTGAAGTGGAGAGGGGACATGAGCTTATGCAAAACCAGAATTTCTTTGAAAACAATGATGAAGGAAATTAATAGGGAAGGATATGGCATCTTAGTGGAGTGTACCCAGATGCAAACTGAAGAAGCAAGTGAGGAATTAGCTAACAAGGAAGGAACATGGTTTAGACAGCTGAAGAAGAAATTTCCCGAAGTATTTTAAGAGAAATTAGGTCTTCCACCTGAGAGAGCAGTTGATCATGCTATTAGATTGTAACCCGGTACTAAAACAATCAATGTAAGGCCTTATCGATACCCAAAATTTCATAAGGAGGAGATTGGGAAATTAGTATGAGAAATTTGCGCGACAGGAATTATCCAACCCTTCACGAGTCCTTTCTCTAGTCTGGTGTTACTTGTGAAGAAGAAAGATAGAAGTTGGAGGTTTTGTATAGATTACCGAGCTTTGAACATGGCCAAGATTCCAGACAAATTTCCAATTCTAGTTATAGAAGAGCCATTGGATGAGTTAAAGGGGGCATCTATTTTCTCTAAATTGGATTTGAAATCCAAGTACCATCAAATTCAAGTTCGACCTGAGGATGTTCCTAAAACAACTTTTAGGAACATGAAGGGCATTAAGAGTTTCTAATTATGCCATTCGGTTTGACAAATGCTCCAGCTACTTTTCAATCGTTGATGAATGAGGTATTTCGTCCTTATCTTCTAAAATTTGTTTTTGTATTTTTTGATGATATACTGGTTTATAGTAGTGATGTAGACATTTATGAGAGACATCTAGACTTGGTTCTGACCTTGTTTAAGGAGAATCAACTAAACTTGAACGTGAAAAGGTGCACCTTCAACCAAAGATGAATTAAATACCTTGGCCATTAGATTTCAGCTACAGGAGTGAGTGTTGATCAAGGGAAAATTCAAGTGATGTTAGAGTGGCCTTCACCTACAAGTTTGAAGGAGCTGAAAGGTTTTCTGGGGCTCACGGGCTATTACTGGCAGTTTATAGCAGGCTATGGGACTTTTTGCATGGCCTCTCACCCAATAGCTCAAGAAAGATTCGTTTGACTTGAATGATGTAATAGAGAAGGCATTCCGTACACTTAAGCACGCTATGACAGCAGTTCCGGTGCTAACTCTTCCAGATTTCTCACAAAGCTTCACCATCGAAATCGATGCCTCTTTAATCAGTGTGGGAGCAGTATTGATGCAGCAGGGGAAACCTATTTCATTTTTCAGCCAAGCTCTCTCTCCTCGCAGTAGATTGAAGCCCATATATGAAAATGAATTGATGGTCGTAGTTTTGGCAGTGCAAAAAAGGCGCCATTACTTGTTAGGAAGGCATTTTATCATCTACACCAACAGAGAAGCTTGAGATTTTTTCTAGAACAATGAGTGATTCAACCTGATTATCAAAAATGTATGGCGAAGCTTATGGGATATGACTTTGGGAGTCATTATAAACCAGGAAAAATGAACAGAGCAACAGATGCATTGTCACGATTACCAATAGCTGACCCATCCTTGTTGACATCCCTCAATTACCAGATAGTGATAGATGAACACCAGCTCAGGAAAGAGGTGTCTGGAATTTCAAAACTCAACCTTATCTTTCGTGGTCTGGTGGAAGGTGAATCAAAATGGCTTGGGTACATAATTTTTCAAGGGAACCTACTATTTAAAGGGAGACTGGTCATTCCTCCTACTTCTACCCTCATTCCCAAGCTCCTTCAAGAGTACCATTGTGGCATTATAGGTGGACACTTTGGTTTTCTTAGGACGTACAAAAGAATGAAAAGTGATATATATTGGATAGGAATGAAAGGGGCAGTGCAGAAATATGTCTCTAAGTGTGATATTTGTCAGCAAAATAAATACGAAGCTTTATCACCGGCTGGTTTGCTACAGCCCCCATTAAATATGGGAGGATTTGTCCCTTAATTTCATTGAAGGTTTACCTAAATCTGAGGGCTATATAACTATTCTGATGGTGGTCGATATATTGAGCAAATACACTCATTTTATTCCCCTAAAGCACCCTTTCATAGTTAAAGAAGTAGCTGTTGTTTTTGTGAAGGAGGTGGTTAAGTTGCATAAAGTACCACGTTCCCTGGTGTTGGATAGAGATAAAGTGTTCATTAGCCACTTTTAGGAAGATCTTTTCCAACTTCAAGGCACTAAACTCCACCGGAGCACTGCCTATCAGCCTCAATCCAATGGACAAACCGAGGTAATTAACCGTTTCCTTGAGACGTATCTTTGTTGTTTTGCTAATGGAAGTCCAAAGAAATGGCGTAAGTGGCTCTCATGGGCAGAGTATTTGTATAATGCAACCTTTCATGAGTCCATCAAAACCACTCCATTCCAAGTTGTGTATGGGTGCTTGCCTCCCCCATTAATTTGATTTAGCTAACTGGCAACATCAGTGGCAGCAGTGGAACAATAACTAACAGAAAGGGATGCCATTTTGGAAGACCTAAAGAAACAACTTTCCCATGCACAAAGCAAAATGCAGGTTTCAGCTAACCAACATAGGTGAGATATTCATTTTGAAGAAGGGGAACAAGTATATCTGAAGTTACGGTCGTATCGCATATGCTCTTTGACGAGTAAGCTTCATGAAAAATTATCTCTTAAGTATTTTGGGCCTTTCAAGATTTTGGAGAAGGTAGGAGTCGTGGCTTATAAACTAGAACTTCCTTCTACAACCTCCGTCCACCCCATTTTCCACATTTCCCAGCTAAAATAGGCAGTAGGTATTCAACAACAAGGTTAGCCCTTACCTTTAACATTGGGCTTTGAGTTAGAATGAGTGAAGGTTTTACAAGACAGACAATCTGCACGAGGATATGAGGTGTTGATCGAGTGGAAGGCATTGCTAGAATTTGAGGCCACTTGGGAGTTATTCTATATTATAGACCGTCAATTTCCAAAATTTCACCTTGAGGACAAGGTGGTTGTTTTGGGGAGAGTATTGATAAGCCTCATATCCTTAAAATCAGTGTTCCGAAAATCGGACCGGTGGCCTTACTGGTCACTGGTTTGACTGTTTCGACCGGTTCAACCACTGGTTGAACCGGTGTGACGTAATAATTATGCAATAATTATATTTAATTATATATAATATTAAAAAAATAAAAAAAAAATTGTCTGACCGGTTGGACAGGTCAAAAACCGGTCAATTGACCGATTCTGACTGGTCCAATTATCTACCGATTTTGACAAATAAACCGGACCGGACCACCGACCGGTCCAGTCCGGTTTTCAAAACACAGCTTAAAACATACATTCGAAAAAGGAAGGCGTAAAAGTAGGATTGGGAAGTCTGTTATTTGTTTGATTTATGGGGGTAATCTTGAGATTTCCTTATACTCATTAGAGATAGTTTAAATAGCAATAATATGGATTCCGGAACCATTTTTTGGAGCTGTCGTGATTGTAGTTTGGAGAGAGAGGGTCCCAGCTGAATTCTTTGTTTCTTTCTCTATTCAATGGAAGATACGGCTAATTCATTACAGATTCTCTAATTCATTCTCTGTTTAGTGTTGTTTTGTACAATCGAAAGAATTGAGTTGTATCAAAGGTTTCCTCTCTTTCTTGTTTAATTGGATATGGCTTTCTGTCGCAGGGCATGCTTACATGCAAGTACATTAATTCTGTATAGTACAGAATTAATGTACTTGCATGTAAGAATCAGTAGGAACCCAATCAACTTCTGAGAAAGCCCCAAGGTCCCATTCCAGCTCCGGTCCTGCAGATACGAATGTACAAGTTTACAGAAACCACAATGAGTAATGCACACAAAATTTCCTGTAAACTGAGGCCACAGCATTTTCTACTTCTTTATATAAGAAATTACCTCAAAAACCCAGTAAACGCACGTAAACTCATAAATATTGTTAATGCAGTCCAGATGCCGATATAACCATGGCTTGAGGATAGAGCAAATAAGCTAAAGATAGTTACAATTGCCACAACAACCTGGAAGAAGCAAACATATAAGCTAAATACAAAAGAGATGAAAAGGAGTAGAATCTCATTACAAATTCAAGATTACAAGTACCATTAGGATTGTAAATTTTAGATGATTCAAGAAGCAAACCAATTAAGTTCCACAAGGAAGAAAGATAAAAAGATTATCAACGAATGAATTTTTTAAGAGGGTGAAAGGCAAAGAATACCATTGAGTATGCAGAATATGCAAAATCAGAAGCTCCATAGTTGACTCCATCAAAAACAAAGGCCAGTGCATTAATGGGTTGAGTCACCGCAACAAACTGATCAGGAAAACGGAAACCTCTGAAAACATATTGATGACCAACCCAGGGGCATAGAAAGGAAAATAAACTGTTCTTGTTGCCAGAAAATGGGTGCAGGAAAATACCGGGATGCCCAAACTAATAAGATGCAAAACATTGACATCATCTGTGAACAGTCTCGAAGCGAATTGTAATCCAACTAGAAGGATAATGGAGAGTGCTAGACCCAGAACCAAACCAAGCTGTAATAGAACGAAAAACAGATTTACAATGATGTAGAGTATAAGTAGCTCCCATACAAAGAAATTAAATTACCTGCAATACACGTGAAGCAGTGGTTACAGCTTTCTCATAATCATTCTTTGCAAAAGCACTTGCAAGCATTGCCTATGAAAACAGAAACTTATTACCATATTATAAAAGGACACAATATAGCAATAGCTAGAATTTGCATTTGCTATAGAATTTGCATTAGCTAGAGAAAAGCTTCTTACTTGCCCAGCAACGGCCAGACCATCTGCAAGTAAAGAGGTTGCCAACCAGATCTGCAAGCAAACCTGAAATGCTGCCATCGAAGTTGATCCCTGCCTTGCAGCCAATGATGCTGCCAATGTGACACAGAAGGTTGCGGCTATCACCCTCATCAATAGCAGAAATCCTGAAGATAACAGTCTGGCATAGGTCGGCCCAACTACCATAAAGAATTAATGCCAAAAACGGAGGAGTGACATTTTCTTCCTCAAAGGAACTCAGGAGGAAAAAAAAAATTGACGTGTGTGTATGTGTGTGTGTGTGTGTGTGTTTGAGTGAGACGGGGAGAGATAAGTGACCATTTTTCAGAAACCGTCCAAACTGCAGATTTCTAACGCTCGGAGGTAATAGATCAACATGTTCAGTCAATTTCCACAACAAGATAAAGGCAATCAAGTACCTAGAATAATCACAAATGAAGGAGACATAAAGTTCCTCAATATTGGCAGGATAAAAAGGAAATAACCATGTCACTACAGCCAAAGAAACTCACTGAGAGATCACATGAGCAACAGCTGCACCACTGACGTTCAGGCGGAATATGAATATAAAGATTGAATCTAGTACAATATTTGCTGCATCTCCAACAACTACAACGGAAAAAACCACAATAAATTAAAATGTTTCCAGAGAAATCAACCATGGAGGTGAAATTGAAAAAGGAAATACTAACAATTAAAGCTACGTCAATTCAGTTAAAAGCAAAAAGACTCAAACATAGCAACAGCATTCCATATGTGGTCAGTCACTTATTTTCGACTAGCCCTTCTATTTCAAAATTTAACTGCATTAGATTCATTCAAGCATTATATTTCATTTGGCTTATCTCAAAAATGTAAATTACACTTTCATGAAAGATGAACAAATTTCAGTGTACACCTATTTATGAAAATTATGGATTAGAAGAGTCCTTGTAATAACAAAAACTTTTTACATCTTGGAATTACTCTCTAAATTGTTCTCTAGAGTAGGAAAGAATGGTATAGATTATCAATCAAGAACATAAATGTTAGTTCCTGAGCACTTTACAGGTTTATGTCCCCATACACTGCCGACTCAACAACCAAACCTCACATTCAAAATCTATTTGGTCATGCTATAAGAAAACAAGCTCAGGCATTTGTAGATCAGAAATAAAAAAGAATATTAAGAGGTACGTAAGGGAAATTAAAAATGCCAAAAGTATGAATAAAAATGAAGAAAAAGGTAAAAGGGTATTAGGTTGCTGGTGTAGATTTAGGAAGCAATTGTGTTCTTAATGCTTTAACCAAGATGAGAAGAAGCAGCTTTCTGAGATATTATTTTGTGAAGATCATTTGCAATTGGCAAGTCACTGAAACAGTTAACTAGATCTCTATCATTGACCAAGCTATAATGTCACATAGAGTAAAACCATATTCTTTTTTCATTTCCTGTGGTGAAGTTATGGACAAAAAAGTCGGTACAAAATAATAAGATGGACATGCTTCATCTTGTGAATAACCTAAATAGATAGAACTCCATTTTAAAATCCCTGAATTATTTGAAATAAGAATGACTAAAAGAACGACTACATTTCCAGGGGATGCCAAACCAAAAATGTATGAGGATTGACCAGGAAAGAAAGATCAAGTTAATGCCAAAGAAGAAAATGTAACAAAGTAAGGAAATCCTATCTGACCAGTAGCATACAATGGCGTTCTTGTATCCTTGATGCCTCTGAAAACTCCTTGTGTGGCCAGAGAAAGAAGAATCGCAGGAGCACCTAGCGACCTCAATACCAAGTATTGCTGTGCTGGTACTAGCATGGGTGAGTCCTGCATTAGAGGGAAAAAAAAAAAAAAAACTTATTAGCAGAAACAATTTTCATTGATAGCATGGAAGTTATAATGGTAACACTTTCAAGTATCTACACTTCGTTAATGTTCAACTGAAGTAGTTAATACACTTCCACTAATGAGTTGAAATATGGAACATATGGTTAAAAATTCAATAACATATAAAAGATATCATATGCTATCCCAAATAGACATTGGATCAATATCAATCATCAAGAGAACCCTTCAGAGTGCATATAATGATTTACAGAAAAAGTAATAGATATTTTCCATCAGCAAAAGAATAATACCCTGTGACCCAACAATTTGAGGATGAGGGACCAGGATTTCATGTCATTCAAACATAGCTGACAGAATACTTACAGACTTAACACCCATATAGTTCAGGATAGGTTTAGCAGCCAAAATGAGAAAAACAGCTTGGATGATACCAAGTACGCAGCCAACAACCATTGCTGAAGAAGCAGATGGAATATGCCTTCTCTCGTTAGGGTAACTATCAGTCTTTGAAGATGATTGTCGTGAAAATTCTAGTCATAGAGGAACAGAACAAATGTAAACTAGAGGCAAATCAGACAACATCATCAAAATAATCATATATTTGGCAGCTCAGATAAGGGTGCTGCTTAATCAGTCAACTGAAGTAGCTCTTCAACTAGCCGAGGAGCATACCAGCTTTAGGTAACAACTCTTCTGTCTCCTTGTTATCTGTAAAACCTTCTTCAAGTTTTACATTTTCTAGTTCTACAGTATTTGTGCTTCCAGCACTGTCCTCCTCAGCAACAAAAGATGTTGTGACACTAACAAGTGGGAATATTGCAATCTTTGACACTTGATTGAAAACAGCAATAGAAACTCCCACAGCAGCAAGCTCCACAGGACCTATATATAATTGAATGGGGACACCGTATTCATATAGTTCAGTATTTGATAGCATACTGAGATGCAAATGCATAATTTGATTATATCAATGCTCAAGTGGAGCGGAATCAGTACTATATATATGCATAAGGTAGAATCAAAGCATTTTATACCATCTACGCGGAGACATTATAGATAAAAGCTGCATTAGGTCAATGTCATGTCAGATAGTAGGTGCAAACTCAAGTTAAATCCACTTCAGTTCAACTTCAAGGTATAGCTATTTCCACTTTTCTCTACAAGTGCACTTCTTTGATATATCCCCTTTTTTTTATATGATACATTTTTTATATTATTTTGTTCTTATTACACCCCATTTATATTACACCCCATTTATAATTTATAAATGTGTCCATCTAGATTTAATTGCATCTGGTTAGTTATAATTCATGCCTAATTTTTCTTGTCAAGTCCAATTTATGTCAAATTTCATCAAGTTAGCTTTATCTAGTTTTGATCATACCCAATTTCACTCAATTATTCTTGATTAAATCTAGTTAATTCGGTTTTATCAACCGAAAGAAATTGAGAATTAGCATTAAATTTTATTTCAATCTTGGTTAACAAAATTCATTCCTTCTAACTTTGAGATTAAAATAAAGACAAAAAGGGAGGAAAATTATTAAAAATGAGAAATTAGGAAAAGAAAGAGAGGAAAATGGTGAAAATCTCAAATAACTTAATGAGAAAATTAGAAGGCCATTGAAAGGTTAAAGGGTATTTTCAGTTTTTTAGGTGTCTATTTTTGAGTTTGTTATCTATTGTGTTCGTTGACAACACTACAATCGGCATTAAACCGAAAATTGTTGTGCTCTTTGTTCCTCTTTACATCTAACCTATTTATTTTTTCTCTTTTCTAATTAATAAATGAATTAAATGTAAATGGGACTGTATTTTTTCAGTACAGATAAATACGTTCCCTTCTACCCGCACCCTAAGGATAAAATTTTGAACAGAGAAAATCTTAAATTCTACGGGAAATCCCTAGCCTTGAAAGTGTAGAATCATTTGTCACACCAACAGACAAGACTATGGGCAAATCCATGATCATTAATGTACACGATGGTCAAACATTATAACAACCATTCAACTTTGAATTCAATGGCGTTTTCAAAGAATAAAAGTACGTACGCTATATCCCAACAGAAACACATGCATAACCAGTGGATAAAGAAAATATGGATGCGAATGTGAGAAATTATCAATTCTCTTGTAGAATAATGATCCGTCAATTGGGAAACAACCACTGAAACTTTGACAAAGATTTCAAGGGAATGCCTTTGATTAAGATGGGACGAGAAACACAAACCTATATGGCCTATGAATGCTGTATCGATCAAAGATGCAACAGGATCAGCTACCAAAGCAAGCACTGCAGGAATGGCAATTTCTGCTATTTCCAGCCCGACTTCATCTTTCCTGAAGACATTCCTGAAGAAATCATAGGGATGGAATTGTTGTTTCACGAATTTACAACGACCAATAAGAGAAGCAAACTCAGGAAAATGAAGGCCAAGGTTTAAAAACCGAAAAGAAAGGCTACCGTGTGTCCTTGAAGAGCAGAAGAAGAGGCATATTGGCCACATATTTCCACACAGAAATGGCAACATCTGTGGCCATGATTACAGTTGGTGTTTCAGATACAATCAGAACCAATGTTTCAGCGCCTTAATAATACAGGAATTCATCTCTCGTAAGAAAATTGTACTCCCAACTCCAAAGAAACTCCTATTTAACGTCAGGCAATTGGAAAAAAAGACCGAATTCGGACTGATATCAGAAAAGGGTCAAAACTGCGGAGTTAACACAGAAAATGACAACAGAAAGAACCTAGGAAATGAGAAGGACATTGTACAAGCAAAGGATGCTAAATTTATTATCCATATAACAAGAAAACAAGAGCAAAAAGGAAAGACACAGACTTCTGAACGCTTAATGCAAAATAGGAAAACAAAATTAATGGTCAAGATTGCACATTTAATTGAAGATGTTGGATAATTAATTAGAACCAACCGTGTCCTGCACTCGAGATTCCCTGCATACACCTCCCTCAGTTTGAGAGAACCCCCAGATAATCAGACTCACGACAATCATAAAAGAAACACCAATCAAAGTTTACTTTTGGTATCATTAGATAATATAATATATGAATGCAATACAATATTCCAATTCCACTTCCAACTGTAACAAAAACTAGAACTAATCTCTTACAGCAGGTGACACCCGGGACACTATTCTACTACAAGACGGAATTTTTAAAGATCCTTAGTCCAAGGCATCACACGCAGTTGACTTGGCTTTCACGTTTTCGACAATGATTCCATATTAATTCTTAAATTGACTAAAAAAAATTAATTTAACCTTAAAACTTTTTATACAAATATATGTTTAAGGTTTAACTTTCAGAAAATTAAACCCTATGAAAAAATAAACAAGTCATGGATTGCCATCCTTTTTTATATTATTAATAATATGATAGAAATATATTTTT
This sequence comes from Erythroxylum rufum, assembly GCA_027478365.1. Classification (NCBI taxonomy): domain Eukaryota; kingdom Viridiplantae; phylum Streptophyta; class Magnoliopsida; order Malpighiales; family Erythroxylaceae; genus Erythroxylum; species Erythroxylum rufum. The sequence continues at coordinate 6,691,572 of JANIHZ010000007.1, read as the reverse complement.
TTAATTACTTATATTTCTTACAATTTCACCTCTTTTTCTTTAAAGTTCACTAGCCGATCTATTAAAGATTGAGAGTGTGCTCTACCACCGAGCTAATAGCCCGTTATGAGGGCCTCTTGCCAAGAGCCCGCTATGCCAAAAGTGAGAGAAATCTCATCTCTCTTTGTCCTTTTTTGCATCCTTATGTACCTCCCGCGTTGCATGCCACGGACTTGGTCTTTTACCAATGAATTGTGCGGCATTTAGTTGTATGTCTCACAACTAAGTCAGTCTCTCCCTCGAATGCTAGAAATAAAGCTAGCACAAGTTAGTAAAGATGCAAGATAAAACAAGAACAAGAATGAGAAAACTTGGAAAATGCTGATATTACTAAAGAAAGCTTTTCAAGGCAATTGCTAAAAACTTCTATGCATTTTACAAATGAAGTCCCTTGGGTATTTATAGCCTTCTACATCCTTAATAGATGGCTAAGATTTATTTGATCCAAGGGCTTACAATCACTAATTAGAATTCTCTACACTACTCTACATACATCATGTACATTATGTACATATCTACAACATTCTACAAGCTTCTATAATGTTCTATATTGTTCCACAATGTTCCATAAGTTTCCACTAGCTTCCATAGTCTTCTACCATGTTCTAGAAGCTTCCAGGTCTTCTATAAGATTCCAACAAATTCTAGAACCTTCCAGAATCTTCCAGAAGATTCCAACATGCTCTAGAAGACTCTTTTGGATCGAACCTCACCTTGTGGGCTTTGAAACGTATGGAACGTGACATTCTCCTCCACTCATTCGAGAGATACCCTCATCGCGTCCTCGTTGTATGCCTCGATCATGTCCCTATAGTCCCATAATGTGAGCTCATGCTCCCAACCCACCTCACTATCGGGCAATCCCTTCCATTTCATAAAGTATTCCACGTAGCTTGGATGAGAACCCCTCCTTGGTATAACACGATATGCCAATATCTCCTCTACCTCGAGCTTATGAGAAGTAGTGATGGCTGTGGGTGCTCTCCTCGACTCGCCCCTACTCAACTCCTCTTTGTCGGCATGATATGACTTTAATAAGTTCACATGGAAAACCAGATGCATCTCCAAATGTGAGGGCAATGTCAAACGGTAGGCTAGCTTACCAACCCTTTTCTCCACGAGGAAAGGGCCCTCATATAGCCTTACTAGCCCCTTGTGTACCTTGACAAATCGTCAGCTCTGATGGGGAAGGAGCTTCACCATCACCAAGTCTCTTTCCTCGAACTCCAAATATCTCCTCTTAACATCCGTCTATTTCTTCATTCACTTAGCAGGACTTACCGACTGTGCTCGTGCTATGTCGGTTTTCTTATAGCAACCTTTAGCAAACTTGAATACAGCAGGACTCGGACCTTTATATCTAGTCGCCAAAGTGTGAGGAGTCATAGGTTGTTGTCCTGTGGCAATCTCAAACGAACTAGCTCTCGTTAACTCGCTCTTTTGCAAATTGTAAGAGAATTGGGCAACATCAAGTAACTTGGCCCAATCATGCTAGTTGGCACTCACATAATGCCACAAAAATAACTCCAATAATGCATTCATCCTCTCATTTTGGCGATCAGTAGTTTGAGGATGAAATCTTGTAGAGAAGTTGAGCTCGGACCCTAATAGCTTAAATAGCTCCAGCCAAAACCTCCCGGTGAAGCGAGTGTCTCGATCGCTCACAATCATCTTTGGATACCCCATTACTTCAGCACATGATGAAAGAATAGACCCGCTGCATCCTAAACCGTAAATTTTGTAGGCACAGGTATGAACACTCCATACTTGCTAAATCGATTTACCACCACCATAATGTTGCTATATCCCTCGGACTTTGGTAAACATGTGATGAAATCCATAGAGATACTCTCCCAAGGCTTCTCCGGAATAGGAAATGGTTATAACAACCTAGCTTGCTTATGTTGATCCACCTTGTCTTGTTGGCACACAAGATAAGTCTTCATATATAACTCGACATCATCACCCATTTGGAGTCATGGCACCCCTTAATGATTTCCTTCCTCAACCCTTGCCACTTTGACACGTACACACGATCACCTTTGGTAGTGAGCACCCCATCCTTAAGCCAAAATTGGCATGTCTTACCCCGACTTGCCAACTCCATCAAACTTTTGGCTTGCAAGTCATGCTCTAGTCCCTCCTTGATACGATATACCAAAGGAAAACTTAGACTTGTGATGGCAGCTAGCTTGACCTTTCTACTAAGCGCATCGACCACGACATTGGCCTTGTCTGGCTTATACTTCATCACAAAATCGAGCTCTACCAAGAAAGCTTTCCACCTAGCTTGCTTCGGCGTCAACTTCTTTTGGTTGAGGAAGTAACTTGTGGCAACATTATCAATCTTCATAACGAACTTGGACCCCAATAAGTAATGTCTCCAAGTTCGCAGGCAATGCACCACCGTGGTCATCTCCTTCTTTTGAATGGTATATTAATGCTCTGTATCATTTAGCTTACGATTCTCATAAACAATCAGATGGCCATTGTGCATTGAAACACCACCAAGAGCAAAATCGGAAGCATCAGTATGTACCTCATATGCCTTGGTGTGATCGGGAAGGGCTAATGATAGGATTGAATTTTCTTATATATTTTCATATACTTTCAATCCTATTTTATAATAAAATACTCAATTTATGCTCAATTTGTGTTGACTGGTAAGTTGGATTTATTGACATGTTTTTGAGGCCAGCAAGAGTCATATAACACGTGGACGACGCTACAGCAACAAGGGAGAGCAAATTAAATTTGCGGACTCAATTGCTAAGGAATCAACAAGGGCTACAGGTTGTAACGCATAATGGTCCATGATGAATTAGCTAATTAAATAAGTCCATACACGCATGCTGTGAGAGCTGGCACGGTAGAGAAGAGAGGGACCAAGCTTAGAGGAGCAGCATTAACGTGAGTCACGCACAGGGCAGCAGCCAGTGAAGAATGTATGTGACGCAAATCAAGCATGGATTTAATTAAATGAAGAAGGCAGTGTCTCACAGCTGAAGAAATGACGCACAAGAAGTAAAATAATCACGTATGTGACGCAAGTGAACATCAAAACAGCTAGTAAAAGGTTCAACAGTGGGAGGCGTCGAAAAAATCAACAAAGACGTGGAACAATGTGTTATCAGCATGAACAGGTGGCGGCACACAACAATCACGCAAGATGCAATCAATTAAAAATAAAGCAGGCGTGATCGTGGAAAGCAGCTGAAGGAAATTAAAATTGTCACAACAGCCAAGAGCAGTGGGCGGCGCTTAGGCGATAACTTGGCGCAAATCAAGGAGCTAGCTAGAGGGCAAGCAAGGCGTGAAATAAAAATGAAGACAGCTGAAAGCATGCCAAATGGAGGCGATAGCACAAGAAAATCACACAAACGGACAGCTCCAAGGATCCACAAAAGAAACGAAAATCACTCACCAAATCAGCCTCCATACTTGACTCATATACTTGACTCATACAAAAATACACTCTTTATCCACATGTTGACGGCTGGTTGTTTGAAAGAAAACTAAGAGGAGAG
>JANIHZ010000007.1:6525090-6536168 GCA_027478365.1 Erythroxylum rufum | reverse complement strand
ACCCTGCATTGGTATTTGCTTCTAGATTTCTTTTCCTCTTTCTACGAGGATTTGAAACTACAAGAGCAACTCATTAATTATCTCTCATTTGCTAATGGTCACATGAGCATGATCAGATTTTTGTCTAAACGTGAAAACAATAACTAAATAAGACCAATTCAGCATTTCAGCTCTCTACATGATCCCGCGCCGTACTTAATTTGTCACTCACTCCTCACTCTCACATTCAACACTTCACTCAGTTTACTATCTTTGGCTACTATCTGCGTATATTACCTTTCCCAGAAAACTGCAATGGAAGGTTGCAGAAAGTCACCATTGAAGCCATGGAGAAAAGGCCCTACAAGAGGCAAAGGTGGCCCTCAAAACGCCATGTGCGAGTATCGAGGTGTTCGACAAAGAACTTGGGGAAAATGGGTAGCTGAAATAAGAGAGCCCAAGAAACGAACTAGACTTTGGTTGGGCTCTTTCTCCACTGCTGAAGAAGCTGCCATGGCCTATGACCAGGCTGCTAGGAGATTGTATGGCCCTGAAGCTTATCTGAACCTTCCTCATCTTCTACCTAACTCCAATTCTCTTCAGCACAAATCCCACAAGTTCAAATGGATTCCCTCCAACAACTTCATTTCCATGTTTCCTTCTTCAAGCACGATGCTTAACGTACATGCACAACCGAGTGTCCATATTATTCATCAGAGGCTTCAAGAACTCAAGAAAAATGGGGTTCTTGGACAATCCTCCAACCATGTTGCTTCCACGTCTGATCAATCAAAACTTGATCATAAACTAGACATTGAAATTTCACACCACCAGAATCCTCAGATACCGATGGAGAAAGATGGAGAAATACTATTGCCACCTGAAGAAAAGACGAGAGTGGAGAAACCACAGATTGATCTGGATGAGTTTCTTCAACAGCTTGGCATCCTAAAAGGAGCTGAAAACCAACCCGAAGAAAAAAACGATATCTCAGAAAATGACTTTCCAGTCGCTGCTGATTCTTCATCGTTGTTTGGTAGTAATGAACTTGCAGCAATTGCGGAGAAGAGTTTCAATTGGGATTCGCTGATTGATATGCATGTGATTAATGGAGAAAATCATGTAGAAGAGGCACATGATCATTCCTTCCAAATTTATGACGTCGAAGAAGAGTTGCAGCCTTTCCCAAGTTCCATTTGGAACTTCTAGCTACGATGGGTCACCAAAACGTTGTATTACGGGATTTACTACAAGTTTCAAGGCCATAATGTCATTTATTTTGGATCATTGGGACAACCTAGATTTCCGTTAGGAATTCAGAAAATGGTTTTGACCGCGATACACATAAACCCACACACACACACACACAGAGAAAGAGAGAAGTTACCAAAGAAAATGGTTAAGAATGCTCACAGGCTATACTGGTGTTAACTTGTCGTGCTTTATGAGAGTTCGTTTCCTAATAGTTTAGTTTCATTCTGTTTAGTTATGAAGCATGTTGTAACACTTTCCTCCATCAATGGATCTTGGACGGATGATAAGGTGACGCAAAGTTCTAATCATAAGAGCTTCGGAGCTCTTTTCTTTTCTTTTCCCTTTCTTGTTACAATGTAATTTCAAGAGTAAATGATGCACTACATTGGAAGTGGCTTACTAGCTCTGATTTCAAATCTTCATTGAGTAGAGAGAAACCAAGAATGGAAAGGGTTATCCTCAGACTGTATAACTCAACATTGGTCCATTGAGCCATTGAGCCCTTTGCGGACATAAAAGAAAAAGAAAAAGTAAAAAAAACAGCTACATAATGCACGTTTCAAACCCTGCAAATACAAGGAAAATCGGTATCCTATAGCTAAAAGTGCTTTAGCCAATAGACAAAAGCGTAATTATGATTATAATTACTGTCGTCTTTTGATTAAGGCAACAGAATTTATATCGTTACAAAAAATAGCATTGCTATAAGTATAAGGTAACAATTTTTTTATTAGGCAACAAAATAAAAAATGTTCCTTTAAGTTTTAACAAAGGCAACACATTAGTTAATTCTTTATAAGGCAACAAAGTGAATTTTTTTAGGCAACAATTTTGTAACAATAAAAGAAACAATTTATTCTTTCGTTACCAATATTATTTAACTTAAAATCAAACTCTTGTTATTATGTAGGTAACATCCATACATACATTAAAAGAAATATATATACATTAAAGTATGTCTTAATTGCAAACGTACTAACAAAAAAAAGCGTTTATATATGATATATATATATATATATTTGAAACGTTGTAACGTGCGCTCAGCGCATATTATTCATATCTAAGGATAAAACGTCATACAAAAAACTTGGAGGGCATACCCCCCATTCGAAATCAGACATAGAATCAGCTGCCCTAGCTATCTTATGAGCAACCTGATTCGCTGATCTCTTAACAAAAGCTATAGAAATATACTGATGCTCTTTAATAAGAGCTTTGCAATCCTCAATCATCATCGAAAAATAAGGACATTTTTGTGTGGATGCCATAGAGTTGGTAATTGTCTGACAATCCGTTTCCACACAAATCGGAGAGAAAGATAGACTTTTGATCCAGCTTAAAGCTTCTCGAAAACACAGTGCTTCACTAATTAAAGGATCCCTCCAGCCTGACATAAGCATCACCTTTCCTGCACAGTTGAAACCCTTACAGTCTCGAATCACCATACCTAAGCCATAGAGTCCAGAAGGTAAAAGTGCCACATCAACGTTGCATTTAAAATGGTTTAGATGCGGAGCTTGCCATTGGGGATGAGAGTGTTGATTCGTTGAGTTTAGTATTATGTCGGTTGTGCGCAGCTTGCCACTCTACCAGTGTGGTGGTGGCTCGACGAATAATGCTAGATATGTCCTGAATTTTCTGTTTCCATACCACTTCGTTGCGTGTGGTCCACAAACTCCATAAGATCATGCAAATTTCCTCTGCTTTTGCCTTGGTAAAACCAACCATAACAGAAGCAAGCCAGTGATGTAAAGTGACTGTAGGAGACATGTGCCAATCCACTGAATAACTAGTCCATACAGCAGTAGCCACGTCACAATGAAGGAATATGTGGTTCTCATCCTCTAAAGCTTTACCGCACAGTGAGCAACTGTCATCTAAAGCAATATGTCGCTTTTTCAGATTTGCTCTGCAGGGGAGAGCATTCCTCAACGTCCGCCAGATAAAGAGCTTTATTTTACCTGGAATTTGCATTTGCCACAATTTCTCCCATGGAAAGCCGACTTCTCGTAGCTCCATATTCACGTCCTCCATGCCTATGCGATATCCTTCTTTCACCTTATATTCACCTTGATTGTTAAAAATCCACATCCACTCATCCTGACGTCTTGAAAAACTGAGTGGTATCTGAAGGATAAGGTTAGCGTCTCGTTGATCAAAAACTTCCTTTATCTTGTTTTCATTCCACCGACGATCCCGAATGAGTTCTGCGACAAACTGTATCTGCGTGTTGGGATGTGTTTGAATGTATGGGTCATCATCATCCATAAGCCATGGGTCTCTCCATATATGAATTTGTTGTCCATCACCTACTCGTCGTCGACAACCAGGAATCAGTATGGTTTTGGCCTGATGGATGCTTCTCTAGATCTGACTTAGATTGTGGCCCAACTCTGCTAAGAAGAAATCTGTCTGGGGGAAATATCTAGCTTTAAGGATAGTTGCTGCAATCGACTCTGGGTATTTTAGAAGTCACCATCCTTGTTTTGCCAAAAGAGCTAGATTAAACTACCTCAAATCTCGATAGCCCAAACCTCCATAAATCTTTGGTATGGCTAATTTCTGCCATCTTAACCATCGTATACCATGACTGTCTCGCCCTCCATTGTGCCAAAAAAAGCCATTCATCAACTTTTCCAGCTCCTTACAAGTATCCAGAGGTAATAAAAAGAGGGACATAAGATAATTCGGCATAGCCTGTGCAACTGTTCGCAACAGTATATCTTTACCAGTTTTCGTTAATGTTTTAGCCTTCCACCCTTGTAGCTGCCTGGTAAGCTTTTCGATCACATACTGAAAAACTTGCCTCTTCCCTCTGCCTATTACTGATGGCATACCCAAATAGTTTGTGTGACCAGCAATCTCCGCAACTCTCAAAATTTCACATATCACATTCTCGAGTGACCTCCTTCGCAACGATATCCCAATATGTTTGAAAAAATCCCGGGTTGAAACCATCAGGCCCTGGTGATTTATCGGGATGCATGGAGAATAACGCCTGGCGCACCTCCTTTTCCGTATATGGAGTCACTAAGAATTCATTCTGTAGAGAGGTTACTTTACTAGCCACATTGTTTAGAATCGGACTGATATCTCCACATGAGGAGGTGAAAAGTCGTTGATAATAATCCAACAACATATTCAGTAAACCAGAGTCTCAGTCAATCCATTCCCCATTATGATTCTTGAGCTGAGAAATGACATTTTTCCGATGCTTGTGGGAGGCCATCAGGTGAAAGAATTTGGAATTAGAATCCCCTTCGGCAAGCCAGTGTTGTTTGGATCTTTGTTTCCAGTATATTTCATGTTGTAAGAGGAGCTCACTGTACTGCTTCTCTAGTTCTTGTAACATCTCTCTATCTATTATTTTCTGACGCCGCACCTTTTCCATCTGTTGTTTAACCATAGTAAGCCTTTGATGAAAGTCTTGTTTATGCGATGTTGCCCATACTTATAGCTCTTCATAACAAGACCGAAGTTTGTCTTGGAGAGGACGAGTGACGTGTTGCATCCAACTCATACTAATCCTTTGTCAACAGGCATCTTCTAGAGTCCATGCGTTTTCAAAACGAAAGCGCCGCTGTACGTATTTCTGCCATTGTATGCCCAAGGAGAGGAAAAGTGGTAAATGATCAAAGGATATAGCTTGCAACACATGAACCCTTGCCATCAAAAAAATTGAAGACCACCCAACTGTACCAACTGCCCTATCCAGTCGCTCCCTTACAAAATCAGATTCAGCTCGTTGATTTTCCCAGGTAAACAAAGGGCCCTCTGCCCCCAAATCATGTAGTTGACAATCCATAAGTGCCTGTCGAAACCCCTCCATCAGTGATCTAGGATGGGTATGATGTCCTTGCTTCTCCGAAAGGAACATGATATCGTTGAAATCGCCGATGACACACCAAGGTAGAGGTGATTTATTACGAAGTTTTCGAAGTAAATCCCAGCCCATACGTCGATTGTACCGCTTAGGAAATCCATAAAAGCCCGTTAACCGCCAACGTCTAAGTCCATCAATACATACCACGACATCAATATGATTTGGCGAATAGCTCAGTAATTGAGCCATGTCCTTTTCTTTCCACAAAAGTGCCAAACCTCCTCTGTTTCCAATAGGGTTAACCACAAACATACCACTGAAACCGAACTTTACTTTAATTGGTACAAGTTTTTCTCTAGTAATTTTTGTTTCCATAAGGAAAATAAAATTGGGTTTCTTTTCGGACACCATGCCTTTTAATGTTCGGATTGTTCGGGGGTTCCCAAGCCCCCGACAGTTTCAGCTTAAGGTACTCATAGCTGTCGGTGGGCTTCGGAAACAAAGCCCACCAAAGTCAAGTTTTTTGGCCCATCCTCAAAGGTACTTGGGATAAATTCCTCCTTCATGTCAACCTGTGTAGACGCTGTTACTTCTTGGAGACGTCTGCGCTTAGGATCCGTAACCATAATTGTGTCCGGTGTAAGATAAGGCAAGACGGCAACATTTTCGCAAATCCCCTTTGTCACGCCATTAGATTTATTCTGATCATTATTAATCCGTGATCCACCACTGATTTGCTGAGGAGAAAATATTTGAATCCCCTAATTTTTTGCCGTGATATTAGTTTTGTCCATATCCGTAGATATCGCCAGATTTGCTACAGGTATCGCCGGAGCTGCTGCAGTATTGTCCTTGAAAGCTGTCGGAATATCATTTTCTGACCGTAGCCATCGATCTCCGATCTGAGTTGTGCGTCTGGATTCCGCTTTCAACCATGGGCCATATGCAAATCGTTCTCTAGGAATTTTTGGGTGGTCATATAACAGAGAGCAAAACCGATCTGTGTGTCCTACAATGCCGCAGAAGTAACAGAATGTGTTTAGTCTTTCATATTTGAAGTCCAGGCAAACTTTATCCCCTTGTGGTCGTTTCACAAACAATTTGCGCTTTAGAGGTTTTCTTATATCCATTCTAACTCTAATTCGCATGAAGTCTCACCAGATGTTTAAGAAGTTGCGAGAGTCTGATTCCACATGTGTTCCAATGTAATTGCCAGCGTCCACCGCAATTCTTTCCGACATAAAACCGTTAGGAATATTATGGATTTGAACCCATAATTCTAAATATACCAGTTCAACTTGGCAAGGGTTTTCATTGGGTTGTAGTCGATGCAAAAGAATAGGAATCTGTTGATAATTCCATGGACCATCTCGTAAGACTCTGTCCACATCGAGGGAATGGAAAAACTGGAAAATGAAGGTATTGTTTCCCAGTTCTTTAATCAGCACTCCTTTACCAGGACGCCATACACTAGCCATAATCTGTTTGAATACCGGAAAGTTAATCATTTTCTCAGTTACCAATCTCCCCACAACACAGTGTTGCCATTCAATCCCTGTTGCCCCCTGATCTCCAATAGCTGTGTCCTTCGTATACTCCAATATACCTTCGTCCTCCTCAATGTTCAGGCGATGATATATGTCATTCACCAATCGATCCTCGTCAGATGCCATGGCCCCAAAATGAATCGGCGACAGGCTGTGCGACAGTAACGACCAGAAGTAAAAGACAGATGAGCGAAGCAAGTGCATATTTGTGAAAAGAGAAAGATTAAAACTTGTTATCTAAAAACAAGAGGAAAAAGGTCTCGACATAGCGAGAGCAGAAACCAGTTAGATTGCAATGGTAAAAAGAGTCTTATAGGTTGAAAACACGAAATCTGCATATTCATCTGAAGCACGGGGGTTAGTTTCATCAATATACTTCAAATAACCAAGAATGTATATTTCTTTCATATTTATTTATGAGCAACGAATATTTTGTGAAACTATAATTCGGATAATAATTCGGAGTTTAATATGTTTATGTTTGTAAGTTTCATCAATATACTTCAAAATGAGTATTGAAGTATAAGAGTCATATGCTATACTTTTTTTTGGCTATAAGAGAATAAGAGTCATATGCTATACGAATTTTCTCATTATCAAAACACGGATAATAAATATGGAATAAATTAGAAGCGCTTGTTACATGATCAAAGGCTTCCAAATCTGTTATCCGAGGAGTAGAATAACTAGGTGTGGATGACAAGACGGTGTCTCTGAAATACAACATGCTTGAGCATCAGAAGTATTAGGAGTAGCCAACAAACTTTAGCTGGATTTGAGTAGACATTTCAAGAAATTATAATCTAAATTTTAAGTTTCTTTTAATTATTCTCCAATTACCAACAAATCACTTTGGAATTGCCATTATGACATAATCCAAGAATTGTTACTTGGAGTTTCAAGATTTGTTACTCTTTATAGTATCTTGAGACAGTAAGCAACTCAGTCATTTTGTAGCTTCTCAATGGTATTAAGTTTCCTTCTTCATTCCTCCCTCAATGTAACTCATAAACAAGCACTCCACAACTCCATGCACAAAAATGACAGCTTCATCTTACTTCAGCAACAGATATGGTTGCAACCAGTATGGAGAAAACTCTAGTTGAAGATCGTAAATTGAATATTTGGCATGTTCTGCAACAACCTGTCCTGAAGAAGCTTTGGTTTTTCCTGATTCAGGATTAAGTAGCTTAATCCTTAATCCTCCATTATAGTTTTCCTTCATTATGCTAATGATTTTATTTAGAAGGGTTGGTGGAATTTAACTTCTGGTTATATCTCCTCAACTTAAAACTAAAAGTAAATTCTTAAGAGAATTATTATTTTGAACATTAATATTTTTCTTTCTTTATTTTGCAAAAACAAAATTTGAAATTTTGATGAAAGAACATAAACTTTTCATATTTTCATATTTGAGGTTAAGTCAACTATGGCATATAAACATGACATTGGCCCTTTCATCTTTCACATCAATATATTTGAAGTTGAGCCATCAAAGGTTGGATTGCAAGCTTGCAACCTTAGTGAGATTCGATACATACAAAAAAGGAAAGGAAATGAAAGCGATTCCATCAGGCAACTTGATAGGAATGTCACCATCCTCACTTGGCAGCTTCACATTGCTCCATTTGTCATCTGCTGGAGAAGAGAATTTGGTAGGGGAGCTTCCTTTAGAAATATGGAAACCATCAAGATAAACGATATATTGGCCTCAATCTCCCAAGTCTCAGATGGTTTGACATTGGCAGAACTTGATTTTTTTGGACCAATCCTGGTTTCATTTGGCAATGCTTCTAAACTGAAATTAATTGAAATTAGTGACAATAACTTTGTTGTTTCATTGGAAGTGTTTTAGCTATGGAGGTCAACTTGTTAACTGGTTTGTTCCCTGTGAACTTGGAATCTTACCCAACTTGCAAGCATTATATTTAAACATAAACAGGTTGCCAGGTTACGTTCCACATTCCATAGGCAACTTCGTCATTTTGTGCCTTCAAAGGGTATGAAGTTTCCTTCTTCATTCCTCTCTCAGTAAAACTCATAAACAAGCACTCCACAATTCCATGCACAGCACCAAGCACTATCGCACGCTCCCCAAAAATGACAGTTGCATCTTGTTGGGGATAAAAAGCAAAGTACTGAAAAACAACAATATATATTGATAAAAAAAGATGTTACAAACTTTGAGGTGTAACACTCTACCTCTACCTCTACCTCTACCTCTCACTCTCACTCTCTCTTATTCTCTTTTTTTTTTTCTGTTTCTCTCTTTGCCTTTTCTCTGCTTTTTTCACTTGTTTCTTCACTCCTAAAACACTACCCTTACAGCCCTTTTTATACCCATCAAAAGTCAGGTCTATTCACCGACTTTAACATCCCAAAAAACAACTAAAACACTATCATAATAAATGAAGTTACAGCGAGCACACAACTAATAATACAAGTTGATTTTGTCTTCTTTTCTCTAAAAGAATTAAGAATATCATTAGGTTTGACTTCTAACACTGTCCCTAAAACTTGACTTTGCATGCCAAGCTTTTCTTTGAGTTTGTGAAATAAATCAGTCTTCAACGGCTTTGTAAAAATATCCTTCAGTTGATCTTCAGTTCTGCAATGAATGAGCTCTACAGTTTTGTCTTTCACTTGCTCTCAAATAAAATGATATTTTGTGTCTATATGTTTGGTTCGGCTCTGTGACACTAAAATTTTCACAAGTGATATAGGCCCTATTTGACAATTAGCAAATTGAATTAGCTTTTAACTGATTCTATCAGCAGTTAGTTAACAGTTGATTATATTAACTGATTTAACCAATAGATAACATTAGCTGTTTATTAAAGATGTTTAGTAAAATTAGTTGTTTAATATTAACTGTTTGAGTATAAAATGACTTATGAGGGCATGACGTAAAAAAAACAATTTATAAGGCCATTATTAGATATTTAATTTTACAAAAATTTATGTTTTTAACTCAATAAAAAAACATTAAACATTCTTAAAAATTTTGTCGCCATAACATATTTTTTATCATGTAACCAAAAAACTTATTTTGTTAGTAAAACAATCTCGAATTTTGTAACTAAAAAACTTACTTCATTGTAAAAAAATTTATCAATGTATATAATACATGCATGATTTTTAGTTATGCATGATTTTTAGTTTGAATTATCCATAATATCACTATAACATAATTATCATAATTCAAAATTTATGAAAGGAGGGTATCATTGGTTTTTTACCTACTAATTTTTGGCTGATCAATAAAAAAGCTCCTCTTATGGAACTTTTAGAAATTAACCTTTAAGCTAACCAATAAGTCATTCACCAAATACATTAATAGCTTTTTAAGATAATCAAAAAGCTAACTTTTAGCTAATAAGCTAAAAAATAGCTTATTAGTTGTTTGCCAAACACCTCCATATTAGATTTACTGTCAATGTATATTGTAATCAGACCTTCTTGTGGATGATATAACTCAATCAAAATATTCTTCAACTATATGTTTGACATGTACATACAGTTGCAGCAATATACTCGGCTTCACATGTCGAGAGAGTAACTATTTGTTTCTTTTTTGATGACCACGAAAATATTGCTGATCTAATGTAAAATGCATATCCAGAGGTGCTCTTTCGATCATCTAAGTCTCCACCATAGTCACTATTTAAATAACCAATCAACTTTAAATCTTGAGAATATGTATAAAATATACCATGATTTATTGCTCCTTTAGTATATCTTAAAATTCTTTTTGCTACAATGAAGTGATCTTGCTTTGGCTTCTCCATATATCTTCTGACCAATCCAACTGCATACATAATATTTGGGCGTGTGAAAGTCAAGTACCTCAGAGTTCTGACTAGGTTCTTGAACAGTGTCAAGTTTACTGACTCTTTATTTGAATCTATTCTCAACACATGTTTCTGCTGGGGTAGCCATTGGCTTGCAATCCTTCATTCTAAACTTGTTCAGAATTTGTTCCGCATACTTCTTTTGCGACATAAATATTCCATCTCCCATTTGTTTTAATTCAATTCCAAGAAAGTATGACATTTCACCAATATCTGTCATTTTGAATTCTTTACTCATAGCTTTCTTAAAATCATTGAACATACTAGGATCATTTCTTATGAATATCATATTGTCCACATATAAACATACAATCATGATATCTCCACCTTGATTTTTCTTCATGTATAAGGCATACTCATGTGGGCTTTTTGCAAAACCATTCCTTTTGAAGTACTCATCTATTCCATATTCCAAGCCCGTGGAGCTTGCTTTAATCCATACAATGGTCAGATGATATATTTTGTGTTGGATCCGTGTTTTGCGTACCGGGGCGAACTAGGCCCAGCATACCCCAAGTTTTCACGCGATCACAACCCTCAAAGGTATTATCCTCTTTGGTCTCGAACTCGAGACCTCAAGGTTTTGTTGCTTTTAAATGCACGCCTCTTACCATTGAGCTACAC
>JANIHZ010000007.1:6444892-6458650 GCA_027478365.1 Erythroxylum rufum | reverse complement strand
CAAATATATATCTTTTTTATCATATTCTTTTTTAATCATGCGAAATAGAGCTTCTTCTAGTACATTGCCCCAACAAAGGAACAATTATATTCCACCTTCAAGTCATACACAACAACTTCATTCTGCCTCAAACAACAATGAAGCTACTAGTATAGGTTTATTGATCTTTAATATCTTCAACTAGACTTATGCTTAAATATATATTTATATATTCTAATTTTTTCTTATCATTATTTATTTATTGATAACTTTAAGTCCCAGTATTAGAAAAGGAGGTAGAGGTAAAACTAGAGGTTTTTAATTACAATGAATGAATGTTGTAATGAATTGTAAGTTATCAATATATATTGATACTCAACAAGGTCATTATATAAACAAGATCCAATATGAGAAATGGTCAAATGAGTTGGTAATTATTGCAATAACAGAATTACCTTGTCTGAAAAATGTTAAGGACTTAAAGGAAGGCAACTTGCTTGAAAATACTTTCAAACAAGTTGTGGTAATTATTCAAAATCTTTAACTTATGCATCATTGTTTATGTGAGTTTGTGAATAATTACATTTTTAACTATTATTCATAATTAAAATTGAATATTATAGATGTCGAAAACCCAAATGTTTCAAACTGTATTACTTCATTATTGAAACAAAGGGCCAAGGATCGTCGCTTCAAGTTACGGTGTTCTCGAGCAAATGTTTAAAGAAAATTAGAATAGTTTGCACAATTATTAGGTAGACTAGAAAGTTCAAGTTCATTTTGTTTGCCTTCACGTTTGCTTGCATTAATCTTGTTAATTGATTTAACAACTAAGTTATGTTTTCTTTTTCTTGACTTAGGAAAATTGTGAGAAGGTAAAGGTTAGTACATCAAAAATGAAAACACCTCATAATTAAGGGTCAAAGTCATTTGTAGTTTTCAGAAATGAATATGTAAGATCTATGTTTGTAAGTTATACTTAAATCAATAAACATTATTATTTATTATGCCATACTTTTTTGTTTCATAAAACAGAGTGAGTGGGAACTATGTGGACAAGAGAATGATAAGATCACACTGTGTAAAGTTACTCACTATAAGGAAGATAAAGGATGGATGTTAGAAAAAGAACATAAATATGTAAGTATAAAAGTTTGTTCACTATTTTTGTTCATTTATTAATGTAGGAATAAGTAGTAATACCTGGATTGAATTTTGGTTTTTAAAAAAATTTTAGAATAAGATGCAAGGTATATTAGAGAAGTCTATATTTGAGGGGAGTAAACTCGGTGCAGAAGGCATTTATGATATAGTAGTGAATGGCCTTGGTTAGGGCCTTAAGCCAACTGTTTCAACCTCAAAATATAAAACAATCATTGAACACTTCAAGAGGAAACAACAAACTTAAGGCTGCATTATAAGTTGAAGTAATCAAGGGGGATAAGAAATTCGAGAAAATTTAGTAAAACATGATATATTAGTCAAAAGATTACTAGGCCTAGATTAGGATAGAAATGAAAAGGAAAATGAAGGGTATTAATTATATCTCCTATATATTTTTATCAGTTCATGTTTATACTGTAATATAATTTTAATACTTTTTTCTGGGACTGTAGAATGGCTAGCTAAAGATGCAACTATTGACTTATCATGTTGCGAATGGTAAAGTTATGCAGTATTTACTTTACTAAAAACCAAATACTTACTGTATCAATAATCTCATAACATTTTTAGTTGATTTTAACTAATCATTTTGGATGATTAGAGGTTCTTAAGCAATGCCAGGTAGTCGTTCAGTTTATGCTCTAACATTTTTGTGTAATATTAGCATTTTTTATTATTTCAAACTTCTAATTTGTCAAGTGAACTCTTTATTTATTGTTTTGTCTGTAAGAATTGCTCAAGTAGTATATCGTGTATATAACCAAATGATCATCCTTTAATGTTATATTCTTTTTGTTGGTATAATTTAATGATATTTATATAAATATACTTTATATATTTATGCTCTACATTTTGAATTGATAATATTTTTCTACTATCTAATTTTATAATAATTATTAAATAATTCACAATAAAAAATATGTCGATGCGTTAGATACAAAACATATCATTCAATATTGTGGATTAAAAATGTAACAAATAACATGTCATGACATTATTAAAAACGTAGCAAATAAAATTTGACTACGTTATAAAAATGTAGCAAATAACATTTAGCTATATTATGAAAAACATAGCTAATACTATATAGCTATGAAGAAAAAAAAAACATAGCAAAAAATTATTGACTATATTTTATTTTCATTGTCAATCATTTGGCGCCAATTTTTTCCCACCAGCTTTTAATTTTTAGATACTTTTTTTTAATTATTTTAGCTATGAAAATTTTGGCAGCTAATACTTTTTGTCTATGATTTTTAGAAATGTCACCTATAATTTTCAACTAGAGAGAACTGGTGACGTTTTATGCAACAAAATAGAAACATTACAAATAACTATAGACGATATTTTTGAAACAATTAGCCTTGTTATTTTCATAGTCAATTGTCTACTTTGTTGCAGTGATGGTACGTACATTTTAGTTAATCATACTAATTCTCTAACAACTTTATTTTATCTTTTTAAAAGTTGACTGTCCAAAATCTAAAGGTGTCCAAATTAAGTTATCATACGCAGAAACAAATGATATTTTATTATTAACAAATTTATGTTAAATCCTCTCTAGTTCATCAAATACTATAAATTTCTTTATGTTTTGCTCATAAAATGATAATAATGAAATAATGATTAAAGAAATCATTTGTTGATTATTGAATTATAAGAATTCATATGGAAGAGTTTACAGTGCGCTAAATTTTTATCTCGAAAACAAGGCTACATGCAGCCTTAGAATAATTATTTTTCTTTCATTAAGGGATGAATAGAAATATACACTCAAGAATGAATTGTACAGCAATATGAGTTTTTCAATTTGGTGCACAATTGTTTTCGCCGCACATATCCAATTGAATTGATTTGATATCCGCAACTCAAACATGGCTTTTCAAACTGACCTTTATCATGGAGAAAAGCCTACGTCAATCTCTCTCACTCTCTCTCTGTCCATTGAAACAAATGGTATTTGCTATGCATGCCCACGCTCTCTTTCTTCCTTCCGAAGAAAGTAAAAGATAGCACCAGTATATATGCTACAACTTGGAGAATCTTGAAGCATCAAAGCATGGTCACTTTAGCATTGGAAAATAATGTATCAAAGCAGGCATATGTCACGGATAATGATCATATGAAAAAAGGAAAAGATATCTCTAGGTATAGTCCAAAAGAAGAATTTATGTACGTGAACTTAAATTATTTTTTTTATCTTTTTTTTCCTTTTCAAAGGGTAGGTGATAATGGGTCAACATTGGTTTTACCTTTTACCTTTTCCTTTAGTTCATTGGGACCTCAAAGAACAAAGTTGTCTCATATACGCTGGGAGATTTGGCCAACCCTATCTTTTTCTCCTTACAGTTTGGTCCATAAAATTTTGAAGACGATAAACACTCATACATTTGTGGCAAGGTTATGAATTTCCGCTTCATTCCAATGTATACATATTAAAGGAATGTCAGGGCCATGATTACAGTGCAAAATAAAAGCGTTTATAATTTTTTTTCGTTGTTAAATTTGTGTGTTCAATAGCTTTTGTTGTAGTGACATGCATCAACTTTTATGTACCCCACTTGTCCAAAATTAGTGGGTTGTAAAGCACTTTATTTTCATAATTTCCATTTTATATTGTTTCCAAAAGGTTTGAAACCCTTCTTTGTCATGAAAATTCGTCATCATCTCTTCCTATTAGCCTACTAATTAATTGACCAATTTTTATAATCTCACAATATTAATACCTCAAATATATATCAGTTTCAAGCGAGTTGAAACTGAATTGGAAATTAAATTTATACAAAGAATTATATTTGTTGGCATATCTTCTCTAACTTTACACAGTTTATATATTTTCTATATTATTTGGCATAATATGAATAAGATTAAAAAGAATTAATTCATAGTGAAAAAAAGAGGAGGAGGGGGTAAGTAAAATATATTTTAATATAATAAAATAGAGTTAGTGATTTTAGGCAAGGAAGACAAAGCTGTATTATGTGTTTTGGATTATGCATACAAAGTAGAGAATTAAAATGTGTACGGTCTCCTTGGCAACAGTCTATCCGACACTATATATTGTGTTATTGGAATTGTGAATGCGTATGTAGAAAGAAGTATATATACATATATATATCAGGAAAAAGGTCTTGGGATTATAATCGAGGGAAAAGGTTGCTTAATGCATAGAAAACAAATTCGTGTCTTCTATGCTAGCTTATGGCGTGTGAATCGATAAGTCTCTTGTTTAAGTAAATCTCCCGTGCAGGTCAATCTCTGTGTTTGCATCCATAAGACACAAATCTAGGTTTGGCTCCGTGGTCTCGTTGGGCAACCCACTGATGTCTGCTACTTTAAAATGTACTTGTAATTCGATGATTTATTTACAAGTCAGTAAAATATTCCTCGGCAACTTAACCTGCCTTAGCACCTTTTACACTTTGTATATATGTTCTCTTGTTGAAGTCCGGCTGAATATGTATGAACTAAAAATACAATATATTCATAGATTAACATAAGCTTTGAAGAAAACAAAAGACCAGTTTTTCAATCTTAGGCGGCTGCGAGTTTTGTATTTATAAACACCCTTGATTGGATTACTCGAAATCGAAATATACGTGAAACAAATTGATTGGGAAAATTTGGCAGCCCCACCTGATTAGGCCAAGCTGACACCAGAAGCAACATTAAGCTGGGTTTGTCAAGTACATAAGTATTGAACGTGAACAGAGACGGAGAAAGAGAAAGAGTGGCTGGACCGCTGAGACGGTAAAATTGTGATGTGGTTTGGCCTTCGCTACAAAGTGTAGGATATTGATGGTCCATAAATGCAGTAGCTCTGGTTTCTTAGTGGTAAACTGTTTGGTATTGCAGAACACTGTAGAAAGTCCTTAGAAACCACCCCACATGCCCATCAACTGACAGTATTCACCAGCTTAACTTTCTTGTTCTTTCATGGCCTTACCCTTTGAGGCTAACAATTACCTTAAATTGTGGGAAGCCATAAGAAAGGAAAATGGAAATATTAATGCTCATAAAGATAGGTAGGTAATTGGCTCATGAGACATGATGCTCCATCCAAGCATACGTTAATTAAATTTGATGTGAAAAAAAGGGGAAATCCAACAAAAACCTAAGCAATTCTTTTTAAAGGTTTGTTTCTTACGACAACGATTTGGAATCACTTGGCATTGAGATTTGAGAGTCCTTGAGCCATGTTCAGTATAGTGTATAAAATATAAATTGATTGCAGCGAATGAATATTTGAATGGTGTCAGATAGAGAGAGAGAGAAATGGTCAAAGAGTCATCGATAAGTCGTTTCAATCTACAGTTGATCCATCAGTGTAGATGTGTACGCACTGTTGGAGGCATCAGTATATGTTGCCAATTTGTCCAACCACCAGAATTTGGGCTCCACACCATTTGTTTAATTTGCCCGTACCAGTACCACTCCCTCTCACTCACAGAAATACGCACTCACACACACACACACATGCACACAATTTAAAAGCTGCCAAGGAGATCCATTCCATCTCAATCCTAAAAAACTACTGATACTATCATATTACTGCTTTTACCTTTCCTTCCTTCAAACCCGTCTCCCTTTTTTTTTGTTTTCATTTACATAATTTACATGTACATATACATATGCATATATTTTACCTTTCTAAAAGCTGATCATTTATTTTAGGTTTTCCCCAACCCAACCAACAGTGAATCTCTCGATTGGTATATGTTCCATTCATCAATAAACACATCTCTCTTATCTATCCAAAGCAAAAGGGAATCATATCATATCATGACATCTGCCAAAACAGATGATGATTTTTGCTCCATGGGTATGTTTTGATCATGTTTGACAATTAGCGAATTATATTAATTGTTAGTTGATCCTATTAACGATTAGTTAACAGTTGATTATATCAACTGTTTTGACTAACATACAATATTAATTGTTTATTAAAGATGTTTAGTAAAATTAGTTGTTTAGTATTGTTTATTAAAGATGTTTAGTAAAATTAGTTGTTTAGTATTGTTTATTTTAGTATTAACTATTTAAGTGTAAAATAACTTATAAGGACATGACTTTAAAAAAAGAATTTATAAGGCTATGATTAGATATTTAATTTTACAAAAATTAAGTTTTTAACTTTAATAAAAAACTTAGAACATTTTTAAAAATTTTGTTACCTAGCATATTTTTTATTTTGTAACCAAAAAATTTATTTTATTAGTTAAAAAATACTCCCAAGTTTTGTAAATAAAATACTTACTTCATTGTAATAATTTTTATCACTGTAGGTTCTACTTAGTTATGTATGATTTTTTAGTTTAAATTATCCATAACATTGTTATAGCATAATTAGCTTAATTCAAAATTTATGAAAGTATCATATCATACAAGTACAAAAAAGCCATAAATACTCCAGTAAACTAATTAGAAATATATTAGTAGAGGAAGAAGTCAAGAATCGGAGTTGTTTAAGAAGGGGTAGTTATTAGATGTTCTTTGATGATGAGCATTGAATTGTTTTGGACTTCCAACGGTTTATGCTAAGTTTGGAGGGTATAATTAATTTCTTGTTGAACATTCCAAACACTCCTCTTACGAAGTTTTTCTAAAATTAGGTTGTTGAGGTTAAATAAGTCAACCAATTAGCTATTCATTAAATACATTTATTAGTGTTTTAAGATGGCTAAATAGTTAACTTGTGTCAATCAGATAAAAAACAGCTAACAAGCTGTTTACTAAACGAGCCATTTGAACCAAATATACTACGCTCTAATGTTTCCTACATATTATGCAAGAATTAAAAAAAATCACTTACCTAAGATGGTTTTATTGTAAAGACTATAAATTGTTGGCTAATTAATGTCACTAAGTCAGTTAAATGGATACATAATTTTTAATTCCTCAAGATACAAGCTACCCTGAAATGTATATGACAATCTTGGGGAAAAGAGAAACAATTGCATATCATCATCAACTACAGAACTGATACATTCAGAGGAAGAATGGGAACTTTGTTAACGGAAGTTCCTTCTTTAATTTACATCTTATGCTCGCGATCACCTTATAATTCCCACCGAAGTGCCTCATCATTTATAATTGGGAAACCTATTTGTTTCCTCTTCATCAAATTAAGTAATAAAACTGTTCTTTCCAATGATTGCCTTTCCCATTCTTGCTGCACCTAGCAAATATTGGAGACATGATAGTAGAAAAGACCATCTTGAACAGAAGGCTAAATTAAAAAGGAAAAAAAAAAAGTTGATCTACCAAACAAGAGTCTGAAGCATATAAATATAAATATATAGAGAGATATATAAAGTTTCTTGCTTTAAGTCCAAAAGCCATGGATATAGCATTGCCAATTTGAGGCTCACATATTAGAATGAAGATTCATTTTTCATATTTTCACTGCATGCTTTCATTATCTTGTTCTACTTCTGATGCAGGTTCATCTTCTTCTTCGAACCCGTCAATTCCGTAGGCTGCATGGCCATTTCCAAAAGCTTTGATGTGGTCCTTAAGTGACCTCTTGTGCTTAAAATCTGATCCGCAAATACAATACCAAAGCTTACCACAGTTTTTCTCATGAGTCCTCCAATCCCCTCTCACAGCAAAAGCCTTCCCACATTTTCTACACATGAAAGGCTTAACACCATGCTTCCTCTTGTAATGTGTTTGAAGAGTCCTGAAGTCTTTTAGTGGCTTGGCTCTTGGATGATCTATGTTGTTCTTGCACCCTGGTGCACAGCAATAACAAGGCAGTCTGAGCATTCCAGTAGGTTGAGTTCCTCTTAAAGATTCAGGCCCTTTCCTGTACTGAGATCCATGCCCCCACATATGCATCTAAAACAAGTTTTAGTCACAAAATATGTACAATTAGTGAAAGGAAGCAAATTGAAAACACAAAAGTTCGAAATAAAAAAAGTAATATATGGTCACTGCAATAAAATAAAAATTAAAACAAAAGGAGAAAAGTTGGAAGCATATCTTAAATTCTTGAAAAAGCAGTACTTTAGAGATAGCGTGGTATCATCAACTGAAAAACAGCTTCCGCAGGAAGCATTTTGTTATCTATTCATGAAATCAGGATCTTCAAGCAACTATTTGCTATGATTCCTGTACTAGACTTGAATTCTATATTGGTTAGTAGAAACTGTTGGGGTGTAAGATGAATGGGATTGATGAATTGGAACGTTGAAAGACTCTTCATCTTCTTGGGTGAGAGTAGTAGATGAGTGAAGACGCAAAGAAAAATATCATTATTTTGCAAATCTAAAGACAAAAGAAGGAAATTGAATCTTCTGAATTTGGAGATGTATGAGATAAGATAGGGGGCAAAAAAAAAAAAGTCGTTTTTAGGTGGGCGAAATCTGTATAGAACTTTCATGATTGTGTTTTGTCTTCCTGTTGGAGATAGAAATTTCATATCACATTTTTTAAAAAAATTATGATCTCTGAGCCAACACTGAAAAACAGCTAAATGTTTCAGTTCATACCTTTCAACGACTAGAACACAAATTTCAAAGCACTCGAGGCATAAAGAACATTGCCCGAGTTGTTCAATCACATAAAGAAAGGTACTCATCTGATCTGACTCAGTTAAATCAGAATAAAGAAAACTTAAAATAGAACTCAAATTAAAAAACCACGAGGAATGCTGCAAATTTACCTAAAAAGTCGTTGCGTTGCATATGTTTTCTACGAAAATCAAAAAGTTCACGAAGAAATGGAGGAGGTAAATTTGTGAACAAGCTTCGGTCTAAGTTTGCTTCGAAATACAGACATAGAAAGAACATTCGTTAGGTGACTGAAATCTGTGATGCGGGAAGGGAGTAAAATATATGAAAAGAATTATAACTGTATACTTTTCTTCATCTCTTTTGAACTGACAGAAGAAAATGAAAAGAGAACCCAACAGAAGAAAAATGATGAGAGGAAAATGTTTCTAAGGGTCATGAAAGAAAGGAAGAGACATACTTGCATGTTGTTGTATCGGTTGAAGGTTTTACAGCAAACAGGACATGAGAACTGTGTAGGTCCAATCAGAATCTGAGAAGGAGTGGGAATCCAATACTGACCCTTGTTGAGCCTACTAATTGGATACCCAGAATCATCACCATCTCCATCTTTATCAGTAACCTCTGAGGAAGAAGATAACACAGAGGCCATCTCTGCAGCACTAGGGCTTGGCAACCCTATGTGTAGAGCTACAGTAACAGCCTCTTCTTCGTCATTAGCACCACTATTTGAAACTAAACTTTCGTGATCTCTGGTTTTGATGATCTTGTCCACATCCATGGGAGTGCAACTTTGTTCTTGATATTCTTCTTCTTCGTCTTCGTCATCGTCGTCATCGTCATCCTCTCCTTCTTCTTCCTGAGCTGGTTTTTCATGTCTTGTTGGACTTAATCTCAAGAGGGGTAGGGCTTCTCTCATAGGTGGAGAAGGAGGTGAGTCTTGATAGTGAAAATAAGGGTTGTTAAGGTTCAAGTTGAGGTTTGTATATAAGTTGGGACTACAAGGAAGATGTTGCGAAGGAGCTGAGGTTGAATTCTGGTCGTTGTTGAACTGGAACCAACCACTGAAGAAATTAGAGTAAGGGTCAGCCATGGGTGAAAAGTAGTGAGAAAAATAGTCTTGCCTGGTGGATTGCTTTTGCTTTTATATACACGAAAGAGAGAGAGAGAGAGAGAGTACAAGATGACTGAAGTAAGTTTAGATGGCTGAGACTGGAGAGGGAGAGGTAGAGGGACAAACAGACAGAGCAAGAAATTACTACAAGTACTTAGTACTCAACAAATAATAAATTCACCCTGTGAACGTACATGAGAATAATTTCCTTTACTTTTCTTAGCATTTTCTTATGTGCTTTTCTATGTATAAGTAACAATAACTTTGTTTCGTATTACAAAGCTGAAAATCTTTATGGATGGATTTTAAATTAATAATCGAAAGGATTTCATCCATATTGTACC
This sequence comes from Erythroxylum rufum, assembly GCA_027478365.1. NCBI lineage: Eukaryota > Viridiplantae > Streptophyta > Magnoliopsida > Malpighiales > Erythroxylaceae > Erythroxylum > Erythroxylum rufum. The sequence continues at coordinate 6,448,535 of JANIHZ010000007.1, read as the reverse complement.
CTAAAAACTTTGGCTACCACGATAATGAAACGCAATTGTTTTGACATTTGTCTTATTACACTTCTATTTTCGCTTGTTTTTTTCATGCAGCCAATACAAGCATATATCGCAATTGTGACCAAAGCTCCAAACGGATTGTTTAATTTTTCTTTGGGTCCAATAATGTGAACTTCAACTAAAGTTCACTTTGTTCGTAAGAACAGAATTGCCAATGAAAAGGGTGAACAATAGCTTTAGAATAGTAAGTAAAATTGCTCAAGTCACAAGTTCAAGTTACAAAAACAATCTTTTTATAAAAATATAAAAAGAAGTCTGTGTATATTATAATCCTTCCTAAATGCTTACAAAGCGGAAAATCTTATGCACTGAGTATGTTGATTATAAAAAAGAATTATACAACAATTATTTATTTGATATGGGCAAAAGATTACGAACTATAGAAACTAAATACATCTTTAAATAAGTTTCTAGGTAAAGGAGACATTCAAGTTCTCCATTCAAATGCCTATGATTTGCTTTGAGAACTATACAAATTAATATCTTTTGTTTACTTAATTTCTATTATATTTAGAACACAATTAAGAAAATTTGCATTATCTTAACAATTTAATGTACATATTACTTGCAACTTTAGTAATATAATAAAACGTTTCCGTTTTCATTCATATGATATTTCATAAAATATTAATTTTGACATATGCATGCATTTATTTTCTTAAAAAAAATAATATACTTTTCTATTTCGTTATTTCAAGCTATACTGTTAGTGGATGTTTTATATAGGGTTACTTTCATAACAGCAATCATGTACATGTAGTTAGCTTTTCATCTTTTCTCCCGTTGATTTACAATTATTAATGTCTGCCTTTGTGCCATTGACCTATCTACCCCTCATAGTCAGAGTGTTTCTTGTCGTTTCTCCCCGCAATCTATCTAATTTAGCGGCTTTTATTTTCTGCCACGTTTCAACCTTATGATCACAAAACTTCACATTACCCGAGCAATGTAAGAGGAAACACTTCACGTCATAGCCATAAATGAAAGTTATTTCAAATTAACTACAAAAATTTTTTTTATTTAATTTTTGTCACAATATAATTTTATGACGACAAAATATATATGATATAATTATGTAATATTAAATGACTAAAAATTATGACTAATATAAATTGATTATTTGCGTTATTTAAGATTTCCTTTTGGTTGATCGGGCCTTAGGCTCAAATTTTTTTTAAAATTGAGCCTTGGGCCAATATTTTCTAAAAATCAAAGGACATCGATTTTCTAGGTATAATTTGTAATTTTATAAGGCTAAAATAATAAAGTTTTGTTGTTAGATTCCGCTTCCAGAATCCAACCTCTTAATAAAATATCATTATATTTGAGCGTGGTTCCTTGCTTAACACAATTTCTCATCCTTCATAATTTCCTGTCATTCTTTTTCCATAACGCATCTCACTTGTATAAATAACAACAATTCACAATCAAAATAATCATATCAAATCTATAACTTCCTCACGTGTACCTAATCTCAACTCAACCTTATATATATACGCAAATCTATACATAATCCACTCAACATCATCGATATATAATTCACATGTCATATCCATACACAAACTTACGTTTCAATTCCATACACAAATCCATGTCTCATTAACTTCCTAAAATAAATGTTTACAAACTTTAATGGTATTCCAAGCCATATTACAATCATCAATATCAAAATCCGAACACAAAAGATACAAAACCCTAAAATTAATCAACATATATCTAAAGTCTTATTCTTACAACAATCTAACTTAAAATACAACCTGTGCATAACCAAACAAAGGCCTTTACTTTCTTTCATCGATCCCGTTCTCATCACCTAGAGATGGGAATGAAAGGGGGTGAGCTTTACGCTCGTGGGTAACAAGCTTATAACGGAGAATAAGCAAAACAGTTGAAATATTCATTTGTCGTATAAAAATCAAAATAAAGTCATAAATGCTTCGTTATTAAATTCTCAGTCAAATTCGTCATTTCGAACATAGAACTCGTAGTTACAAATATCATCACATAACACTCAATTATGCACCATTCATAACTATGCAAAGATGCAATGTACAAATAAATGGCTCGAGGGTTCCATGAAACAAAATAAGGAAACCGAAGTTTACCCCATGAACAGAATGAGTCCATTTCGGAGCTCATATGCCGCAAGCGGGCAGCCAGGAGAAGGCTCTTGTCGACATGCACGTGACGAACATAATGATTCTACTCTCGCCCAAACAGAAGCATATAATCATGCTCAGAATCAATTTATCGAATGCTCATACTATCGAGCTTTTCTATCTTTTCATTCACACAAAATGCCATGACATTTTTCAAGACATACATAAAACGTGTCAATGCATTTCCATCTTTATTTCAAAATTCATCAACAAAACTCATATACCGAACATATAAAGATTTCTCAAATCATCAAAAGCAATAGATGCAACAATTATGAAACTATTTGAAATCATTTTATTCTCTTGGTTTAATAGAAAACATTTAAGGCTCATTACTTCTATTATAAACATGGAACCCACCTGAATTCCTTGCTTGGATACATGCTTAAAAGATGCCTCTCCTCTTGATCCTATTGCCTTCCTTGATTCCCTTTATCAAATACAAAATTCCCATTCAATAGGAATACAATTTGAGGACCCATATAATGCATATTCACTAAGATAAATTCTAAAAACTCAAACTCTTCCAAAAGTCCAAACATTTGGGTCAATTTTCCATGATCACTATGATCAAGTAAATGACAAAATCTGATAATATTCTCTTCTAGAAAAATGTTTCCCGTTGTCTTAAGTTTCTAATGACTCTAAAATCATACAATTTGGTTTAGTACTCTAAAAGTTATAGCCAAAATATTTTCAGACTATTCTTATACTCAAACAACATTCTATGCTCAACTTCCATCCAAACATTGAAATTCTTAGAAACTTAAATGGAACTTTATTCCTTCATACAACTTGTATCCTTATGTCTCTAGTTTACAACAATTTAAAAATAAACTCATTTGAACATCTACATCAAAAGTTATGCATAAAATACCAAATTGTGTCGGTGTAGGAAAAGGAGCTCGCCGCGATGAAGGAGCTCGCTGTGGCGAGAAAGCTGGAGCACGTCGCGACGTGGGGGCAACTGCAAGTTGCAACGTGTGACCCCAAAAACCTCCCGAAACCTGATTTTTCCAACATTCTTCAACTATACACTTCCATCTTCAAAATACAACCTATCTTAACCCTAAAACATCATTCCTACTTCATTTCTAAGCTCATTCTAACCCAAAATCATTAACAAACACAACATAATCATTATACCTAGAAGATTAAAACATTACTCACCATTCATCAACAACTCACTTCACACATTCTGTTGGATCGCGTATGTCCCGAATATTCAAAATATACTGCGGAAAAGACCATACAACATCGTGAAGTATAATCGATAACACTAGGATGTACGAAAATACCTTATTATCGTGAATGGGTTGCTTCTTTTCAGATTCCAAGACACTGCAAAACGCGAATGCCCTCTACCGGTATCCACACGAGTATGCACGATCCGGGCTGCGGCTGTGGTGTGCTAGCACGTCCCGAAA
>JANIHZ010000007.1:6287678-6308441 GCA_027478365.1 Erythroxylum rufum | reverse complement strand
AACTACCTTGAAACTTTCATCTTTGGTAGAAACTCCAAATTGACTTCCTGATGCCCTTGATATATGATGTGATACATAGACACCTACAGGTTAAGCTACACTACATGCATCGTCTATGTTCTTCACAACCATTTGAATTTGTTCTTCTGTAAGATCATCTTCATATCCTTCAGGAAACATCTTCTTCTTTCGTTTTTCTTCATTTATTACGGGGGTTGAACATCTTGGTTGAATATCTGGAACAATCTTTATTATTGTTCTGCTTGTAATCGGATAGATAGTATAACGATCCTTTGAAATCTTTATTGGATATGGTTATGAATTCTCATCTCACAAAATACCATATAGTCTTCGTTCTTCATGACTAAGAAGATGTATTGTCTGATCGTTTACTGGTATAGGTTCAACTTGTACCTTGACTGTCTTCTTAGAAGGCTCTCTGATAATAATTAAACTTCTATTTCGAACAGGTACTGATTCTTCCATACTCTTCATTTTCAAATCCTATTTGTTGATTGGTTGAGAAGAACTGTAAAGTACTGGTTGGTGTTGAACTGTCCATTCCTTCTGTTGTACATCAGATGAAGAAACCTTTTTCTAATTAAGCTTCATCTTCTTTTGTTCTTCTACTGGTTTGGAAGAGAGTTGTTATTGAGACTTCTTCCTCTCAAATACTAACTCCCTTTTTTATCTCTATCTCTCTAGATGATTTTTCAGATTCACTTTGCAAAATAGAGACAATTGATCTGGTAGGCTGCTGTCTTTGCTCTTGCTTTTCAGAATCTCCACCAAGAATCAGAGCTTTCTGCTTCTTCTGTTCTTATTATTTTAAGGTCAATAATCTTGGTGACCTTCTTGACTGTTTGGACTTTTTTGATTGGACCGTCTCAGCCTTCCTTTTCAAAGACACTTGTTGTGTTGATTGTTGAACATGGCTTTCCTTTCTCTGTAGAATCGTCTTAGCTTGTATTGACACATCAAACGATTGTTCAGCCTTTTCTTCTGTGGATGTTCTTCCTATCAATCGAGGTTTTGTTTGTCTTTTAGACATAACATGTTCACTTCTACTTCGTCTCACTACAAACTCTCCCTCAGACTTTGCTTTTGGTATAAAACCTATATCTGCTTCATCTTCAAACTTTATTCACATTCTGAGAATAGTATTAGCATTAATAACACTCTTCACATCCATCTATACCCTATTACCTCTGTCAATTAAGATTCCAGATTCTCTAAAGAATCTTGTTAACATCATACCGTAAAGTAAAGAACTAGAATCTCCCTTACGGGCTATTTGGTTCGTGGGAATAGCAATGCTATTCCTTTTCTATTCTTAAGTTATTATTAAACCTGTGTTTGGTTAAAAACCAACACATAATACGTTATCTTTAAGAATACCATTAAAGATACCATTTCTACGATTTGAAGAATAGACAAAACCTCCCCCAACCTATCTTTATCTATTCAATGAAAATCTATTCTTCTTCAACGAAAATGTTCTCTTCTTCAAGACAAATTTAACCCTCCCCAAACTTCTCCTTCTTCGACGCCTGACGAGCCTCCCTCCCGACATCCATTCCTTATCTTCTTCAAGCTCGTGATTCTCCTCGCAGGAAAAGTTTCACATGTTGCTTGACCTCTGCTCTTCTACAGATCTGTAAGTCTTCTCCCCCCATTTATTTATTTTACTGTGTTCTCGTCCTTTGCTTGACCTCTGCTCTTCTATAGATCCGTAAGTCTTCTCTTCTCCAGATTCACGATTGAAGTCACGCTTGAAGTCTTCTTGCCTTCTGGCCTCCACATCGCTTAAGTCTTCTTCTCTTCTCCAGAAACTAAAAGAAGTGCATGACGTGGCGTCACCGTCGCCTTCCTCGATGTCACAATAAGGAAGGCAATAGAGACAAAAGCTAGAGGTGTACAGTGAGGTTCTTCGTAGACTTGAAGAATCCAAAAACCCTGAAGCAAATTGCCCCGGCTTCGAAGACCAACTCTGGGCTCACTTTAATCGACTTCCTGCTCGGTATGTTAAAGTATGTGTGTACCTATATTATATATCAGTTTATATGTGTTTATGGACTTGTAGATAGTGTTATGAATGTAAAGGTTTGAACTTTCTTGTTGGGGATATTAATTGAATCTGTTTTTATGGGAAATGGGTGGTTGGTTGTGGTTTTGGGGATGAAATTGTTATCTTCTTGGTTTCGTATCCATTTTTGTTATTACTTTTTCTTCGTTGTTGAAGTTTAAGATATAGTTTCAGTGGGGTTTTAGTGAATTAGTTGTTAAAGAAACGATTTTATGATCTAAACAAATTTGATATCAAACTTTAGGCCTAATATGATTTTCTAAGGAAGAGGATCATATTTGACAGTTTTTTGTTCATTTTTTCTCTTTGTTTTCTATTTGACTTTAATGTCGTTGATGTAATTATGTTGCAGATATGCATTGGACGTAAATGTGGAGAGGGCAGAAGATGTTTTTATGCATAAGAGATTGCTGCATCTGGCTCATGATCCTGCTAATAGCCCAGCAATTGAGATCGCCTTGTGCAGGTAGGTTGGTTCTATGTGAAGTTACGTTCAGAGCGATGCCAAATGTGATTAGGAAGTTTAATTCAGCGTTTACTCTTTTGGCATTGGCAATGGTAAAGTTTTGCTTCTTTTAACCTGTTGAAGACCATTAAGAGGAAGGATTTTTGTCCTGTTTACTTTTTGAAAAGTCAATCTTATTTGACTCGTAATCATTTTTTCTTCTTGCGGGTGTTTAGATCAATGTTATGAATACCGTACCGGACTTGGTACCGGATTGAGCTCTGAAACGGAACTGTACCGGTACCAGTCGGTACCGGGTACCGTTTCGGGATATTTTTTAAATTTATAAAATAATCCCTAAATTTTTAAAAAATTACAAAATAATCCATATTCTAATTCCAAATATAATTTCCAATCCAATTCTAATTTTCAATTCCAAAATGCAATTTGCTAAAATTCATTTCCAAAATCCAATTTCAAACTACCACTTTCGGTTTAATCCAATAACTCACAAAACAAATCACAAAAATTACAACTCCAAGTCTCCAACCGAAATCATCAACATCCAAACCCCAACAATTTCCCAATCCAACCGAAATTAACAACAAAATCCACTTCCCTATTTTTCGGTTTTTTCCCAAATCCATTCGGATTTGTCAGTGCCCACCGAAAGCTTTCCCCCAAATCCAACACATTATACCATTTTTTCACCTCAAATCCACCATTATCAACAACCAACACAATCAAACAATCAACAATTTGCAATGCCATGAAAAATTAAACAAATTTCAAAACTCAATCGGTCTTCACCGATGGACGAAGGAGAAGGGATGGTGTGCGACTGTGCGGTGGAGAACGCCGGACGGTGAGCGCGAGGAGGACAAAGACGGTGTGCGGTCTGCGCGAGAAGGCCGGACGGTGTGCGGGAGGAGGCGAAGACGGCGTGCGGTGTGCGGTCACGGTGAGGCGAAGACGGTGTGCGGTGGACGTCTTCAGGGGTGGACGACGGTTGAAGGCCGGAGGCGAGGCAGGCCGGAGACGCCACACGCAGGAGTCCGGACGGCGGAAGGGAGAGACGAAGAGAGAGGGAGAGTCGGCGAGGAGAGGAGGAGAAGACGATGAGAGACAGTGAGAGTCGGGGTAGGTTAGATTAATTTAGGGTTGAATTTTTTTTATTTGCACATTGGTCCCTGCGGTTTTTGTTTTTTGCGGAACGATCCCGAAAATTCCGGTATCACCGGTACCGGCCGGTACCGACCGAAATCAGCCGGTACCGACCTTAAGCCCGTTCCGGTACCGGTTTCCGACCAGAACGGTACGAAATTAAATTCATTGGGTGGGCCTCTCCAGATAATCTCTTGCACGACCAAAGTATGATTTACAAAATGATCAATAAAAAATCAACAAAGGGCATGTTGCTACTGATACAGCAAACTCAGATAGGTACATGAGAAAAAACACATTCTGTTCTTTGTATATTCAGACATGAGAAGAATGTAGATTACAACTGCAAAGGCAACTTACTAAATGCCAGTTCATGACAAAAAGAGAAAGGAAACGTAAAACGTCATATTAAGCCTTGTCCAAAGTAAAAAAGCAGACAAACTATACATATTTGGTAAAGCCCCTGGAAGAAAATGATGCATTGCGACATGAACAAGGACAACAATTTCCAGAATCTGAATCGGTGTCAGGATTCATCAAATCTTATCGTTGCCTTGGCCTTGAAACCATATACTCTGTCTTCTGCAATTTGAAATTAGAGAATTGAGGAAAGAGATTTAATCATGCACACAAAAGCTTTGAAAAACCTTCTCTACCATTGTGCCATAAGGCATGATGTTAACATTGATATGATATATTCAAATGATCTACGAAACATCTTGCATAAATACAACAAACTTCCACATTGGTTATAGCCTGCTGCAAATCGGCTCTATAATTAGCATAGAAGAAAGACCTCATGACAGAACTGTCTAGTTATCATATTTACACCTTAAAAGAATGTACTTAACTATATCAAAAATCCAACCTTCGAAAAATGAAAATTGTCAAACTACTCTATGCAACATCATGACGGCTTCCTGTGATATATTTGAAATCACCTAGTCCACAAGTCAATCATTTAATACAAGTCTTGACAGAAGGCAACTACAGTTGTGGAATACTAGTTGTTTAAATGTAAAAAGTTATCTCAACCATGTGAGATCGTGAGCTAATAATTACTGAAAAATCTGAGCCATAACCCTCTTCTCTTGTCTCTCCTATGCTTATTACAGAAACCTAAGATGTAAACAAACTTGGCACCTTTTCTACATGCAACAGAAGAAACAAACTTGGTAAAATAATTTTGTGACTATTATATATCCAGTATCTAAAGATAGGTTAACCTGTGTCTAACTCAGTGCCTTAATGTTTTTTCTTTTGATATCAGTCTATTTTTACCTCTTCTTCCCTTGTATATCCCCACCCATCAGCCCCAAACCGCAAACAGCAAACCGTGAACTCCCTTCTTCCTCGAAAAAAAAAATCACAATAAAAAACAGAGAGAAAAAGGGAAACACATATAGATACTTGATTATTGATTCTGTCAAGGGATGGACAACCTTGAAGGAACCTTGAATAGAACATGTGGGAATATGATGATCCAATGAATCAAAATAGATTGTAGAAATATCCTTTTCAACTTTTGCACTTTGTCACACTGGTTCCTTAGATGATAGAACAAGAACTGTAGCCGTGAGAAAAGAACTGAAAATTTTTCTTATTCACTGGATACACAAAGATGGCGGGAGAAACTACTAAAATGTCATCCCAGGAGTCAACAGCTTGGTATATTTACCTACTTTAAGGTTTGAGATTTGAAGATATTGAGCAAGCTACGAAGGAGCAGCTGGTCCATTGATAGAGGCTAAAGCAATCAGTGAAAGATCAATTATAGATGGAGATTAGCCGCAAAAAAGGATTGTTAAAGCAAGCTATACTAACTGACGAACTAGGTTAGGGCCAATGATAATAATAATACTAAGCCTTGGATATGGAGAGTGTATTCGCGTAGAAAGAAAGAGGGGGCTGTGAGGAATGAAGGGAATGATGTCAGAGTTAGTTAGAATTGGGCTGAGGTGGCACAAGGGAATAACAGAATGTACGAGGGGCAGCTAAGAGGGGGGATAGGCAGAGGAGAGAGGATTCATTCAGGAAGGAAGGAGTGAGAATTGGGCTGTAGATAGAGAGAGAAAACTGATTCTTTCCCTGAGGAGCAACTCTTGCTCTGGTATAGGAAGTGATCCTTGGATTCACTTGTAATAGCAATGTTCATCACTGATTACTAGCAATAATATACTGATCTCTAGCCTATTAAGCTAGAGTTTTCTAACAAACAAGAAATTTATATTGTTGCGGTATGTACAGGTTATTGCAGTTTACATATATATGGCTACATAAGGCATTTAAACTAGGGAATTGCAGCTATAAATCTTCCTAAACTCCTTGAATAAAACCTTAAATTCCTATTTTTACAGCCTAAAATAAATCCAGAATATTCTAATATTCTAATCTAGAATATTCTTCTAGAAAATTTCCTAATCCAGCACTCCCCCCAAAGGATCTAGAAAACTTTAAATCTTCTAGTAATTTTTTAATCCACATAGGTTCACCAATCTCATGTGCAAAGGATCTAAAGTTTGCAATATTTTGCATCTTGCTTCTCCAAGAAACTAGATTTCTTCTAAAAAATGAGCAATATCCACTACCAGCCTAGTTAGCATTAGTATAGACTTCCACCTAAAAGTGAAGACATTTTTTAAACATCAACCCCTTTCCAAGAGTTCCTTTTAAATACTTGAGTATTTTATAGGCACCTTCAAAGTGTTCACAGCCCAGGGTATACACGGACTGAATTATCGTGCTTACAGGTACGGATGGATGTATATAGACAAGACTTGCTCTCAAATTTTTGAAGAACCAGGTTGTGATACACCTTCAAGTCTAGTTGTGGTGCTTGTTTGGGAGGCCCTAAAGACACTTATGCATGTACGAATGAACCTAAGGTAGTATTTTGTTCATCATTGCAACTTTTTTTCATGGTAATTGTAAATTGATATAAACAAGAAAATTTGTCATATTGCTGTGGAATGTAGGTGTATTCCACCTTAAATATATATAGCTACATAAGACATCTAAACTAGAAAATTATAACTAGGAAATTACAGCTATAAATATTCCTAAACTCGTTCATTAAAGCAGTAAATTCCTATACTTAAAGCTTAGAATAATATAAAAAGAATATTTCCTAGAATAAATAGAGAATATTTCCTGATCTGACATGTACAAATGTGATTATTTTTCCTTTTAGTTAACCAACATATCCACTATATAGAATATACCTTGTTCCTTTTGGTCCTTCTTGTTAAACGTCCTTTGCACTTTTCCTTTTTAAGCTAAAGGTATATCCTCTAATACCAATTTTGTTTCTTTTCCTCTTCAGGTAACTCTCAATGGTGGAATCCAGCTTGCTCAAGGCCTCTCCGACAACCAAACTTCTAGTTATATCTCCCTCATCATTCTTTTCACTATGCCAACTGTCACGAAGGTTTTCTGTAGACTCAAAATTCTACCGCAAGTCGCGCTCACTTTCGTACGTTAAGTTAACTTAAGCAAGATTCAACCTTTTCACGTGAATATCGCTGAATAATTCCGTTAGCCCTCGAATACCTCACGCACACACGTGTTTAAAGTATTTCCCTCACACACATAAAGAACACAAGTGTACAACAGAGGAAAGAAAGCAACAAGAGATTTTTAATGTAGCCGAAGCTACTCTTTCATTAACTCTCAACAAAATGTTAACAAAAGACACGAGTACCTCCTCCTCAAAGCACTCAAGGAACTCCCTACTTGAAGCCCTTACAATGAGAACTCTCCCAAAAGCTCTCAACTCTCAAAGCTCTCTCATTTGAGTGATTTCTTTCAACAATGAGTGAATGAATAGGTCTCAACTCTAATCAACTATTTATAGGCTCTTCCAGATGACTAAAAGTCCTAGTAGAACTCTACTAGCTAAGATCACAATCTTATCCTATCTAATAAGATTAAGTTACATCACATTTAAAAGATTACCCTATCTAAAAATGATTATCCTTATCCACGAAGATCTCCTCTATCTTCAGATGATCCGTCCCCGTAATCTTTCTCTCTTAAAGATGAAGTTCATCCATTGTGATCTTATCCGTCATATCATCATGTGCCACATCATCCACAGCTGCCACGTCAATGTTGATGTGTTTTCACCATGGCCTATCCGCACATAAGTCCATCAATGCGCGTCCATGGACAAGTCCATCTTCCATGATCAAGCTCATTCATGGTGCCGTCTCGTTGCTCCATGACTAAGTACAAGTCACAAATTGAGTTAGTATAAAACCTCGCATAGTTCACATACCTTCGACCTGCCTCATCGAAGTTAAGTGATTAAGCACCTCGTCGTGCTCGTATGCCTTCGCGCATCCTTGCGGAGTCTTACATGCCTTTGCGCCTTCTCGCGCATTCTCGAGTCTCGCATGACTTAGTTTTCCAACTCCGTGTGGCCTCGCATTCGAATCTCACGTCTCGTCGAAGATTTCTGCCAATGCGCTCCTACAAGTACCAAATCTTGCCTACTCTCGAGATCTTTGGATTTTGCTCGCCAACTCGCAAGTCTTTACCTTGTTCCCTCGTCAACACGCCTTCCTTGTGCCAAGCATTGGCCAAGGCTCGCCAACACTCGCACGATCTCGTAGTCTGGACTTAGGGGTCTAACAAACCACCCCTACTAGAAGAATTCGACGCCCTCATTGAAATAATATGTGGGCACTCCTCCACGAGCGGTTCCCTCGAAGACTCGTTCGCTAACTATCGAAGACTGGAGCAAGCCTTCTCTTCCAATGACACCTTTTTCTTGTGCCAACTCCTCTTTTCGTCAAGTTTGCTCTTGCATGGGCGCTTCTCCACGAGGCCCAAACAATTTATGTAAGTGATGTTGTTGATGGCTCCTTCTCCCAAGTCATCTTCATCGCTCCCTCCATTGTCCTTCGCGACTACAGAGTTCACTTGTTCCTCACCCTTTTTCCTTTTCGGGCATTCTCGAGCAAAATGCCGCCCCTCATAGATGAAGCATGCAACCTTCCCCTTCAATTGCTTCTTCTTATGTTGAGAAGATTCTCCCACCTTCTCTTTGCCTTTTTCCTTGCCATCCCGGGTTCCACCATTTTTCTTGCCCTCTCCGCAGGTTAGAATTGGTGGAGGCAATTGGAAATCCACCAAGGCATCTGCTGTCGCTATTGTGCTAGGGAGGTCCTTCACGTTCTGCCTCCGAAGCTCCATTTGTGCCTAACCTTGCAAGCCGCTAATGAAGTTGAACAACTTGTCTTCCTCCGACATGTTCCGCACGTCCAACATCACCGATGTGAACTTCCTCACATACTCCCTAACCGAGTCATCTTACTTCAACCCCTTCAAAGCTTCCCTCGCGAGCCATGAAGTGTTGTTGGGTAGGAACTGGTCCGTTAGCTCCTTCTTCTTCTCCCAAGTGTCGATGGGAGGTCTACCTGCACTGATGTCGTTGGAGGTTCTCGTTCTCCACCATAGCTTTGCATCACCCACCAGGTACATTGCTGTGATCGACACCCTCTCCATGTCCGCCACCTTTGCCGTTGCAAAATACTACTCTATATCCCACAGAAAATTTTCGAGCTCCTTGGCATTCCGTTTACCATCGAAAACTTGTGGCTCTCACACTTTCACCATAGTGCTTTCCACTCGGACATCTATCTCATGCCTTGCCATCGCACACTTGAGCACCAACAGATCATAGCTCATCTCCTCACGAGCTCTCGTTTGTTCTTCCAACGCTCTCATAGTAGCTTGAAGCTCCCTCTCCAAGGTTACTATACGTTCTAGCAAAGGAACTACTCCCTCGTCCGCCGGGGCTAGAGACTCAGGAATCGCCTCTATTCGAGTAACCCGCTCTGTCAGATTACTTTCACCAGCCATCACCTTAGATTGGCTCTAATACCAGTTGTCACAAAGGTTTTCCTTGGACCCGAATTCCTACCGCAAGTCGTGCTCACCTTCGTGCGGCAATCCCGCTTAGGTCCGCTTAAGTAAGATTCAACCTTCTCACGTGAATGTCGCTGAACAATTGCGTTAGCCCTCGAACACCTCTCGCGCACACAAGTGTTTAAGTGTTTTCCTTCACACACAAAAAGAACACAAGTGTAATAGAATAAAGAAAGTAACAAGAGATTTTTAAATGTAGCCGAAGCTACCTCTTTCATAAACTCTCAACAAAATATTAACAAAAGACACGAGTACCTCCTACTCGAAGCACCCAAAGAATTCCTACTTGAAGCCCTTACAATGAGAACTTCTCCCCAAAAGCTCTCAACTCTCAAAGCTCTCTCCTCTTAGTGATTTCTCTGCAAGAGTGAATACTAAATAGGTCTCAACACTAATGAGCTATTTATAGGCTCTTCCGGACGACTAAGAGTCCTACTAGAACTCTACTAGCTAAGATCACAATCTTATCCTATCTTATCTTATAGGATTAAGTTACATCACATTTAAAAGATTACACCCTATCTAGGAAAGATTATCCTTATCCGCGAAGATCTCCTCTATCTTCAAATGATCCTTCCACTTGATCTTTATCTCTTAAAGATGATGTTCATCCACTCGTGATCTTATCCGCCACGTCATCATGTGCCACATCATCCACAGTTGCCACGTCACTGCTGATGTGTCTTCACCACGACCTATCCACACATAAGTCCATCAATGCACGTCCATGGACAAGTCCATCTTCTATGATCAAGCTCACTCATGTTGCAATCTTATCGCTCCATGATTAAGTACGAGTCACAAACCGAGTTAGCATAAAACCTCGCACAGTTCACATACGTTTGACCTGCCTCGCCGAAGTCAAGTGCTTAAGCGCCTCATCGCGCTCGTATGCCTTCGCGCATCCTCGCGGGGTCTTACATGACTTTGCGCCTTCTCGCGTACTCTCGAGTCTCGCATGACTTAGTTTTCTAACTCTGCGCGGCCTCGCATCCGAATCTCACGTCTTGTCAAAGATTTTCGCCAATGCGCACCTACGCGTATCGAATCTCGCCTACTCTCGAGATCTACGCCGATACTTCCTACATCCCTCGCCTACTTCGCAAGTTCCTCTGGTTTTGGTCGCCTACTTGCAAGACTTTACCTTATTCTCTCTCATCTCACATTTTTCGTTTCTCTCTCTTGGTCTCTCCTCTCCGGCGATTCTCCTCTACGATGACTCTCCACCATGCACTTGGTACTACCCCATATCCCTACCATCATCTCTTCCTCACGGTCACAGCTCACAACTCGCGCACATACAACCTTGCCATCATCTCTTCCTCTCTCCTGTGCACACGACCAACAACCCACTGCCCAACCTTCACGCACCCAACGTTCACTTCTACGACAACGTAGATTTTTACCTTTAATCGCTGAAAATATGCAAAGGATGATCGCCTTTCTACTCGCCTTGAAATTTTTTGAAACCTAATTGAGAAAGCAATAGAGGTGACCTTCAGATGGGGTCTTTTTCTTTTACCCCTTTTGCAAAACGATGGGGAACCTGTGGATGTCCTTACTTGCAACATTGTTATCTCAATTACAATGTTGTCATATCAGGAAGACATTAATCTCAGTACAATATTCATAACATTACTATCAACCCCTTAGTTCTCTGTCTCTCTTTTCCTTCTTCCTGTTTCCGATAGAAAGAACCTCGTGGGCCTCATATCTGAGGCTTTAATTCCATGATAAGATGATAAGAACATTCACTGTTAATTTTGAATTCAATACTAAGAACTTTTATTACACCTAGAGTATATATGTTACATAAAGATTGGCCAAGGTCGTGGGCTAGGTTCAAAGTGTCTTTCTATTTTGAAAACAATTAATTCTAATCCCATAATTTTGGGCAATAATATCAGTGAACAGCTCACGCCAACACATCTTAATGGAACAGTGTTGAAGATGAATTAAACGTGAGACATTCATGCTCACTGTACTCAATTCAACCATAATTTATCCATCTCATTATATGAAATTGCAGGTAGGATTGCTTTATAAACATTTGGAGAGAAGTAAGAGGCTGATTGGGTAAACGCCAAACACGTGTAGCAGCACTACTCGGTTGTTTGATTCTTAAAGCAGCCAAGTCCAAAACAGCTACGCAAGAGATCCCATGACCACACGTAAGCTTAGATTCTTGTGGACCCCTTTCGTTAATAACTCTGTACGCAATAGTTAATTCATATTAACGTACATGTCGGAGACAACTTTTCCGACCCATTCTCGAGCTACATTTCCTTTCGCAAGTCACACCACATGGAGCCTCTGTCCCCAACTTTGGATGTCTCCCCAATCTTTCCCACTAAGCCCTTCAAACCCTCTTCGTTACCGCCCTTCCCATTGCCATTTTCAGGCTCAAGACTGCGCACGGCAACTTATGCGAGACATAAATCCAGTTTGTCTGTCACCGTGTCCTCGGTGGCTAAAACAGAGTCCCAGGAACAGCCAGACCACTACCGTTTTATCAAGTCACTCGGTAAAGGGATTGTCGGTTTTGCAGCTACTGCCGCTACTCTGGCGTCAGTTTGTTGCGACTCTCCAGCCTTTGCGGAGTCCCTAACGGTCGCTTTTCCCGTTTCCCGCGTTCGAGAGGTGACCAGTTTTTATTGATTTTCTCTTTTTAGTGATTTTGTTTGGTGAATGGTTGATTAGTTGTTCTGAGTGAGTATAATGTTTCTTTGTTAGGTGAATACAGTTCAAAGAACGCTCGTTGAAGCTTGGGGTTTGATTAGAGAAACATTTATTGACCCAACCTTTAATCATCAAGGTATTCGTTTAATATACGTTCTTCCTTGCCCATTTCTGGTTTATTTACTTCCCTTTAAGTTAACCTTTGTTCCCCTTAGTGATTAACCATTTGCGTAGATAAGAAATAGGCATAAAATTTAAGTATAGTATTACAATTGCATGGTAATTTGCTATTTTGAACATTTAACTTTTGGTAAGCTAGAACTCAGTAATAGATATACCAAGAAAGAAAAAAAGAAGATGAAATTATGTTTTTCTTTTCACTTTTGCCGTATAACATGGTCTTGTACTTTGCCTACCCGTACTTGATCTTCTTGTTAGAGCGACTTAGTTGTCTGTCTTTTTCTTGTTCCTTTTTTCTTGAGTTCCTTAATTTTGCATTGCAGATTGGGATTTAAAGTTGCAGCAAACGATGGTTGAAATGTTTCCCTTAAATTCAGCAGAAGCAGCGTACACAAAAGTCAGTGGCATGCTTTCAACTCTCGGGGACCCCTTTACTCGCATTATTAGTCCTAAGGTATTTCTATAACCATGTTTATTTTAGATTAAGTATTCTTGATGTTGGTAAAAAAACAAACAAATGCATATTACTCTGGCCAGGAATCAATACTATTAATACGTGAAAAAAGAAAAGCCTGCTTAAGATGCAATAATTAACCGACCATGGTTTATTTTCACTTTCTTGGTTGTAATGAATTTTTTGGTTTCAGAACATAATATTACTTTTTGAGTAATTTACTTGGGAGTTCAATGTGATCATTGTGCAATTTTTAACATATTGGCTTTAATTTACAGGAATATCAAAGTTTCAGAATTGGAAATGATGGGAATTTACAAGGAGTTGGCATTTTCATAAATATGGAACGAAAAACAGGGCATTTGGTTAGTCAAATGAATAAAAGATTTCTTTGGTTTCTTAAAGTTCTTACATTGTTGATTCAAGTCATGCTTTGGTTACGGAACATGCTCGCAGAGTTTTGCGTCCATCTCTTATATTTTTGTAATTACAATTAGGGTCAAAAATCACCACAAACAGATTCATCCTTTGACTTGTTAATTTCAACAGTTCCAAGTTGTAGACTCTTTGGCTTGCGTTGCTTTTTGTTTTCCTTTTATTTTTTCATTTCTCAATTTCTTTCTTTTGGTGCATTAGAAAGCATAAATGAATACAAAAATTTTGAGCACTATTGGAGGAGAAAGTTTTAACGCAGTTACTTTATTCATATAGTTATACATTCTTGTTTTTCTCTTGTAATGTCCTAATATAGGGCAGTTTCATGGCCAAAGATGAACAGATTTATGTTGTTATTACGTTAGTCAAATGCTATTTTTGTTGTCTCCAGGTTGTTTTGTCTTGTTTGGATGGTAGTCCTGCTGCTCGTGCTGGCATACATGAGGGAGATGAATTAGTTGAGATTAATGGTATATCTTTAGCATTTGCTTGTCATATTTTTCTTTCTTGAATTGATATTCTGATTTGATCAAGCATGGTGAAATCATGAACCTCTAGATCATACCTATGGAACTGCTACTTGTGTTTATCCCAAGGTTACTCTGCACTTGCTGATTGATATTGTAGTCCATGGAACCAAAATTGCTAATGGTCCTTAGATTATTGCATTTTCTCGTCACATTATCTCTTTTTCCTTGTCTTGTAGTGGTTATTATGATAGGAGAACCTAATACCTTGATGGGAGATGATGCATGCAGCCATGAAATGTGTTACAGTTCAAATAGTTTGAACCACTTAACTGTGGAAGTAGTGGATATGCATATCATAACTTAACTGTGGAAGTAGTGGATATGCATATCATAAATTCATACAACCGGTTATATCTTTTCTCGAATAATGAGCTGATTGGTTCTAGAGATTTAGTTGAATGGTAACCCTGTTGCTCTCTTTCAGTTCATTCCATATTTTAATGCCAAGTCCAATCTGATGCTCTTAAAAAGAAATCAATGACATCCATTCTATTAACTTCATTAATCAATGTAATTTACTTCTGTTAATGTACTTTTCTATTAGAGGCCGACATCAACCTTCTTCAGTCTTTATCATGGTAGGTCTGGCAGTGAAAATGGCAGTGAAAAGGCTTGTAAAGGAAATACTCAAATGGAATAATTCAACTTGGATAAGGACTGAATATTTAATTTTCCAGAGAAAGTACTTAGCATTTATAGAACATATAATCACAATCCGATCATGAGTAAACAAGGCATGGGAGTTTACATGATCATCTGATTCTTAAATATGTCTTAAATTTCTGAGTCTTATATTGATGAATGCTAAGGAGTTCTGCAATTTTGATTTCAGCTAAGGTTTCAACCTCAGGAAGTCCATTCTGGATGACGTAATTGTCAAGTCAAGTGAGCTAAAGTAAACAATATATGACATACAATTAAGCACCATTGATCATGATCCAATCATTGTGAAAGTAAAAGGAACCTTATCCAGGTCTCATAGAAGATATCTGTTATTTTATTGCAATAATGGCAATAGTATTTAAGGAAAGAAATTTTGAGGTCACATGGATTTAAGTGGACATGACCTCATATTCTATGTTCTGCTTATAAATATTTTTAGGCAGAATCTCTGATTCTTAAGGTCAAAATGCGGGGTTCACGGATAGTCTTTGCTTCTGTTCTTGTTTCATGGGACATGCAGATAATATCAGTGTATTTGGTTTTGCTGTATATTGACCTGCTGTATCTCAGTTTTTTGATGTCGATCCTTCTCTCTTATTAACATTTATAGCAAGTGTCTGTGAAAAGTCAGTTTTATACCTCTGGAGTGTCTCTGATGACCAATCAAGCAGTCTTTTTCTTATTTTATGTACTTTGGTATTCCATTCTAGTACAGAATTAACTCTGAACACTTCAACCATGTGACATCAGGCGAAAGACTCGATGGTGTTGACAGTGAAAGTGCTGCGCAGAAGCTTAGAGGTCGTGTTGGAACCTCCGTTACTGTCAAATTCCACAGTGTAACTGTCAAAATTTTCCTCCTCTTGGTAGTAGTTGGAAATATGACTGATGTGTTCTATTGATTTATCATTGTGGGGAATGGCCATGCAGACATTACTATTTGTCATCTCATCCAGTCATCACAATTTCATCATATATCTACATTAACAAGTAATCTAAATATGCTGATTTTAACTGATTTGGTTTCTACAATTCTTAATAAGAATTTTTTGCATGCAAATTTGGGACCTTAATCATATTTGTTCAGCATGATGAACTGCAGCTGAAACTATTTGTGAGAAAAATATGGAAGGAGAGTGAGGCATGAAGACAAGGGACTGGAAGCATTTGGGAGGAAGAGAATTTTAAAGTTAAGAGTATGAAGGAATTAGGTGTAAATAGAATTGTAGCCTATTAATTGTTAAATATACAAAATAAAGCAAGGGATATAGGTCATTTCAAAAAGCAAATGAAAGGAAAACATTTCTTTCACTTTTGCAAACATTCTGAGTCATAAGTTAAACATGAAGCAAAAGTTACCTCCAATTTCCATGCTAAGTTTTTACTGTCTTATGTTTCTCCTTCTCTTCCTCTCTCTCAAGCAGGAGAGCTACTTCAATTATGTATTCCTCTGTATTAGATTTACCTATTTCCCTCCATTCAGAAGCATTTAACTTTTGTAGTATTAATAGAGACTGTGCATCTGGTTTGTCATGTCATGCTCTTTACAGAGCTTTGGTAATCTAGAAAATAGTTATCTCTGGTTTTGTCAGAAAAAGATACTGTTGAATTTTTATCGTTAAAAGTTCCTTCAGAAGAAATAGTTCAAATTAACATGTTTCGAAATTATTTATGTACCTGGTTTCAATGGTTAAGAAAATGATTTTAAAGTAAAACAAATGTTTCTCTTTACTTTTTAAGATGATAAAATTCATTTTGATTTGGCAGTGCATTGGACAAGATTTAATGTTTATGAACATTGCATATATTGAGGAGAGCTAACATTTGTGATTTTGTTTAGGGCAATGATCGGGGAAGTGACTCAAGTATCAGAGAGGTATTAATCTTATGCATTTCATAATGCATGGGTTACTATTAACTGTGTGGTGCATGTGTTTGTTCCTTAATCATAGAAAGGCCTAACAATTTTCATGTTTAGTGTGATTGAGGAGCTTCATTCTCAGCTCACTACACTTGATAACTTCAAAGTACTTCTGGCGAATTGGTATAAGCATATCTTCCATCTTCATGTAGGTCAACTTACCTCGTGAGTACATTAGGATTTCCCCAATATCAAGTGCCATCATTCCTCATAGAACTCCAAATGGGCAGATAGCTAAGACAGGCTACGTGAAGTTGTCAACCTTCTCTCAGGTAATGATTAGAGAACATTTAGGTCAAACAAGTATTTGAGCATAATTCCTTGGCAAGTTATTTATCTTGTTAATGAATGGTAATTTTCTTCCCTTGGTTGCATCATTAAGAAAGTCCTTTCCTTTTGGCAGAGTGCTGCTGCTGATATGGCAGATGCGATAAACGACATGGAAACAAAGGGTGTAGAGTCTTATATATTGGATCTGCGAAACAACCCTGTGAGCCCCTAATTTATTCATCTTTGCACCAGTGGAGACCAGTGACTATTGTGGCAGTATCTAACAAACACTTCTTCTGTTATTAATTTTTATATGGGAAAATTCATTGTTTGGCATTCAAGTTTTAGTTTTCTGATGGCTTTCTTTTTTGGTCTGAAGGGGGGACTGGTAAAAGTGGGACTGGATGTTGCGCAAATATGGCTGGATGGTGATGAGACTTTGGTGAACACTATTGATAGGGACGGGCAATTGCTACCTGTTAACATGATGAATGGTCATGCCATCACACATGACCCCCTTGTTGTGCTTGTAAGAATAGCCTGTCTACACTTGAGCCCCTTGCTTATGTCCTTTTTAGGGTAACATCATGGTAATTCTTCTTAATAGCTGCTGAAAGGAAAGTCAGTTTTGGCAGACTAGTTACCTTCCTGTGCTCACCAAAAGGGTTGGTGGTTTCTTGGCACATCATCTGTCTTGAGCAATAGATTTAGATAGGAGGCTATGTAGATTGATCCATCTAATTTCATGGGCTGCACCAGCTGAAAGAGGAGAAAATTAGGTTAGGTGGTAGTATTAGATTTCTATTCTTTTCAACTAATCCCATGGACAATTTCTGATAAACTACACAATTTCCTGGTGATGTATCTGGTTCTCATGCTCTCATCTATTTTGAACACGAGATGTCCATAACCACCTTAATCAAGATGGCCTGCTTCTCATACTTCCTCACCATAAAATATTTCTTTTTGATGGTGAACTGTTTTAAAACTTCTCATAGTTTAACCATGAACAAGTACATAGTTCTGCATTTGCTCTTGTAGTTCCCAAATGTTTGATTCTGTGACATCATAGTAAATGATTTCTGATCCTTTTTCATGTTTTTTTTTTTCAATATTGAACAGGTTAATGAGGAAAGTGCAAGTGCAAGTGAGATTTTAGCAGGTGCTCTGCATGATAATGGCCGTGCCATTCTTGTTGGGCACAAAACATTTGGCAAAGGAAAAATTCAGGTTTTTATTTTTCCTGTTAATTCATTTTCTTTATGAGGTCAAGTAAAAGACTGAAGAAGAGTCAAAAGTAGGAGGAGGCTTAACTTAGTGTAGGATAAAGCTTAATCTTGGTTGGACATTGCACTTAGGTCACTAGTTGTAGCTTGAAAAACTCAACTTCGAAATGTTCCATTTGTGCAGAGTGTTACAGAGTTGCAGGATGGATCAGCCTTATTTGTCACAGTAGCAAAGTATCTATCGCCTGCGCTCCACGATATAGATCAGTTAGGCATAAATCCTGATGTACAGTGCACAACAGACATGTTAAAATTGCCCAAGGAAGCATTGCTGAAGAACAAAAGCTCAGTCTCATCTCTAGAAGCAGATTCCTGTATCATGGTTGCTGAGCATGAGTTGGACATACAAGGGTCCAGCGGGAGTGCCTCCTAATGCCGGGTTTCAACATTGTTATGCCCAGCAAATGAATTTATAGATGCTGGGAAGCACCTTGTGGGTATAGTATCCATGTTGTATACTGTTGTAATATTAGTCTACCTATTTCTCTCTGCCATGAGGCTATTCTCACACCTTTTTTCCTCCTCCTTTTTCCCCTTATGCCATTCAGTATCATATCATGTACTATACAATAGCTGCTGCCGAGCCATTCCACATTTGAAGCTCGGCATTCATGCAACTTGCGAGCACTGAACCGAACTCGCTTTGAAATAGTTCTTAGATAAGTATTATCATTTTTATTTACATGGAAAACATAATTATTCATTACTTGTTTGTATAAATTATTGACAATCATGTTTCCTATATTAAAAGGTGAATAAAGAAACATCTTATATGTTGGGACTTTTGAACAACCATATTCAGTCAAATCCTTCAATTTAATTATTGGATAATCATATCAAACCTCCTTGTACTATGGTCTTAACTAAATATGCGATTCTGTAAGTAATGCTTCAAACCATGAACAAAAACAAATGTTAAACATAATGCTGTGTTTACTCATAAGATAAAATTATGTGTCATACCTTTCTAAAGTTTATATGGTTTGAAATAGGTTCATATTATCTTTTGATGAAAAGATAAGTCTATTTATTAATGTTGATACAACTCTTTTCATTAGAAATCATAAGAATGCTACTATAATCATTCGAGTTTATGTTGAAGACATTATTCTTGATGATTTTGATGAAGTTTGTCCAAGAATTTTTTAAAGTGTATGAGTACAAAATTTGAGATACGCATGTCAAGAGAGCTCAATTTCTTTTTTTAGGCTTTAAATCAGACAAATGAAGATGGCATTTCGTCGGTCAAACTAACTATACCAAAGAACTACTTAAGTACTTTGGGTTGAATCAACAAACTAAGTATCACAACAAAGTTGAGCAAGAATGATGATAAAAAACTCATTGATGCAAAGTTCTATTGTGTATGATTGATGGATTTCCTTATCTTATTGCTATTAGGCTCGATATCATGTTTAGATTATTTTATATGCTATATTTCAATATAATAAATGCTAAATCTAAGAAAAAATAAAATTCTTATTTTAAAATATTTTTTATAACGAGTGGGATCATCTCTACAATTTCTTTCTTCATAAAATAATAAACTAAGGAAGGGATGTTGTAGATTAAACTAAAATAATTCAATCAAAGTAACAAGAAAGAAAAATAAATAAGGTTTAACAATATTAGATTAATCTCTAGATAAAGGATCTTTTTTTTTTTGTCTCAGACCAGGGTATCCACCGGTGGACCCAATGACTAATCCCCTCGCTGGCCTGTAGGCACCTCATAGGATGGGACAGCTGACCCAAGGATTTAAGGCTGCTCCATACCCAAAGCCAAGGATTGAACCCCTGACCTTTGGTTAAGGATGGATGAGTCCCTTCCACTCAACCACACCCCTTAGGTTAACAAAGGATCAATTTTGATTTATGCAACTGATGAATAAATTTGTGATGGTTATTAATAAACTTTAACAAAACTATCTATCCTTAATTTTTTGTTAACAAAAGAAACTCCTTAATTAAGTTTCGTATTAATAAATAATGCTAAATAAGTTCTTATGATTTAATCTATTAACAAATTTAAGAAAGAGAGAGACCACCAATTCCAATCAATAAATAAATAAGCTTGATTTATTTAAATTAGATTATATATTCTCATAACATAGATTGAAAATTTATTCATAATCAATAATGTTATATACCAAAAATACTGGAACAATCAAACATATATGAATTTGATATTGTAATTGGAAAGTAACAATCTCAAGAGTTAAATAACATTACTTTTATTCAATCAATCAAAATAATTATCTTAATAAGTTACAAAGAGTATAAAAATATTTAAGAATAATAAACAAAGAAGAACTAAATTAAATCTTAAAACATTTAGAATCAAAGTTCAATTATTCCTTGACTAGAAAATAATTAAGTTAATTGCTCACAGTCATAAAGAAAGTGTAGCCTATAACGTAGGAGAAAAGAATATTGCATATATGTTCTTCAAAAAAAAAAAACTTACATAAATATTCCAATGGAATATTCCTGGCCTTTGATATACCTAAATAATCTCGTAAAGATATGAGTGTATCTTCCTAATTAGATAAGATAATAAGATTGATAAATTTATTCTTTTTTTTTTTTGGAACAAAACATATTTTATAAAACTAACAAAATTAACAAAAGCATCAAACCAGGAGAAGCAACTAACCCAAAGCCAATAGGCTTTACCCTATAACACCCGAACCTAGAGCCTCTTCTGAATTGATAACAAT
>JANIHZ010000007.1:6184150-6207952 GCA_027478365.1 Erythroxylum rufum | reverse complement strand
ATGATGCAAAATTTTGTTTCTGTAATATTTTAAGTGGCCTGAAATGCAGTTTTTGTTTATTTATAATGCCTAAGTTCCCTTTATTCTAACCATCAAAGAAATTGTGCGTAGTACATGTAAAGGAAAGCACGGTTTCTATGTGACTCTGCTGAGATAGACTTTTAGGCTCCTCTTGAAGTGAGAATGAGAGGATATTATGGATAGTTGGGTAACTTTAAATTCTCGCAACTTTATGTTTTGGCTATTGTACGAGTCCTGAATAATTCAAGTCGTTCTAAACTGGTCCTAACTTCATAGACAGTCTTCTGTCTCGATTGGCATGTCCATTAGTATATTTCCTTTCATCCTTCTCTAGAGAAAAAGAATGGATGGATTGGAGAGGCAGAAGTCTACTATTACTCTTGCATGTTCTCCATGTTGGTATATATCGGTTTCTCGTTTGCAAAGGACTAAGATTTCGTAATCTTCTGATAACATTAAAAACCAAATAAGCTACAGAATGCAATAAAAAGCTGCAAAATGTTGTAACAAGCAAGAAAATAAAGTAAAGAGTTCATTCGGAACAAACATGGCAGAAAAAGGAAAAACAAAAAGAGGTTAGATGCAGCATATACAATTATGTTCCATAATGTTGAGCGAAAATGTGTAAAAATACGTTAAACACACTCAAAAGAACATCTCTTCCATCCAGCTGATGCAATTAAATTAGATGCAATAACCTCTGATATCAAATTTTGTTTCGAGTCAAAAGGCTTTTTGTCAACCAAATTGCTGTTTCTCTAGATGACACTGTTTCTTCTCCAAACGGCTTTAGCACACCAGCAAGTTCGTCTATTTTCTCCTGTTTAAGTAGCCGTGCACATAGCTCCAGTAAAGATTCCAAGGCATCTGCTCTTTGCTGACCAGGATTCTGCCAGTCACCCTTTATTTCTTCACCACTTAATGCAGCTAGTGTTCTCAACAATGAAATATCACTGGCTGTATGCTCTGCCTCTGTTAAATGACAATCATCAGCTTTCTCTTCCGTCCCACAATTATTCTCACTTGCTTTTTCCTTTACTTCTAAGTCATCTTTACGAACAATTTTCTCATCGCTGTCCGAAGGCAGGTTGCTGTCAATATGAGCAGCCACATGATCATCAGGACTTTCTGGATTCTGTATGAATAGCGGCTCTACAGAAGTTTTTTCCATGGCTGGCACAGAACTTTTCACATTATGGGATGCATCACTTGTGAGAGAGGTTAGACTAGGCATATCCAATTTCCCATTTTCCCTTGCTGAAGTATACTGTCCCCCCTCTTTGTGAAGTTCTTCGACAGCTTGCTGGTTGCAGCATGTTGATTGACCTTCTATGCCACCATTTTTGGCATCAACCTCTTGCAATTCCTGCAGATTCTCATCTGTGTGTTTTTCTCCTTCATGCTTTGAGATTTCCTTGATATCTGGGGTAAAATCAGTATCAGTACTATCTCGCTGAGGTATATTGCTAGAATCAGCTTGCTTGTCTCCATTGGAAACACTTGTTTCAGAATCCGTCGAACTGTCTTTTGGACCTGTGATGGAATCAGATACTTCTGCAGTATAACTGGTAGGATCAACCCCCTTAATCTCAAGATTGTCTTCTGCACTTGAGGTAGATGTTGGATTGTCGATGTGAGGCAGATAATTTGATTGCACATCACTAATTCTCAGAACTGCACAGTTCTCTCCTTGCTGGTTAAGGAGTCCAGCTTTCTTGCCTCTGTTGTCCGTGCCACCAAATCTGCTAGACAATACTTTTTTAGGTGATTTCTCTGTCATGTTGTTTATGGGCTTTACAGGAAGAAAAACGGGTGATGCATTCTGGCACTGGAGGATGTACGGCTGCAAATGTGGATGTCTTAGTAGCTCTGCAGCCTGAAACATGACAGATTCCGGGTATAGGAATGAAATAGCACGTCAAAGGTGAAGACAAGAGCTCATGTCTTGAACTTACAGTTGGTCTGTGTTCTGGGTTCTTCCTTAGCATGCTCTTAATGATTTGTTTCCTGCAATGTTTGAGAGAATACATATGCATAGGAAATGAATGTGGATCAGCCATGTGAACAGCAATGAGTAAGAAAATAGTACAAAAGCTGTTATATGGTTTGGTAAAAGAAATAAATTCTAGAGATGAAGAATACTTACAGATAGGAAGAATACACAATTGGAAGAGGAGAAATGGAGGATCTGTTTATTTTGTTGATAAGCCCAGCCATATCCTGTTGAAATGATTACAATGATTCAGATTCATACCTAGCCAATTAATGGTTCTTTCCTGTAAATAGCATCAAAGAAGGTATTTAAATAGCTCTTGTGCACTCACTCTAAAAGGTGGTTGATGTGCAGCAATTTCAAACATACAGCATCCTGAAACAAGTTGATGTAATTAGTACCAAGAAAGAAAATTCAATCACTAGTTACACCATATCTGCGTATTCTTACCTAAAGACCAAATGTCAGACTTGTAACCATATGGTATATCTGCTAGAAGTTCAGGGCACATGTAATTAGGTGTGCCAACGACCTATTTGAGATCATCAAGATGTTGAGAATGAGCTTTAATGAATAGGTTAGTAATCAGCATTATAAATTACGCCCAGAATTGGTAATTGGAAGTTAGCACAGTGTGCTTTGCGTGACTAAGTATGACTAGACCATAAATTTGTGCAAGTTATAAACTAGTTTCAGGTCTTCAACTTCAGAAATTTAATTTTACTTCAGACATGGTTATACAAATACACCTTAAGATCTCTGTGAAGGACACGGTTAGAGTGCAGATAGTCCACAGCTAGCAACAACTGAGTAAGCCATTTGCAAATTTTCTGACAAGTATAAACAGTCATCATAAGATACTTGTTCGGTTGGATAATTTAAATCACATGAAGAACTAGCTAATTACCTCCTCAGGGAAAAATATTCCTCTAGCCTTCTTTATAATCTCAGCCCTGACAGGAGCAAATGAGAAGGATAAAGTGTTCAATCATCCAGTTGACTGCAGGATTATAGCATTCGGCTCCAGGAATTTACATTTTTATTTAAGGGTAACTTACAAACCTTGGCAACTTTTCATGGAAACATTATAACATACTTTTAGCCCAACAAGTTGCAATTTTCCAGTCATCTCAATTTAGTCTTTTATCTTTGAATCCTATTATTGTTTCCATAAGATCAATTAAACCTTTCATTCAGATCCAGAAGGAGTCATTAAAATTTTTTAATTAATTTTCATACATAATTTATTATGTAATGTTTTATTTTCTGCTAAATATATGGTAAGAAGACTAGATGATAGAAAAATATAGAACAAACTGTTTTACAAAATTACAGAGAAAAACTTGTCCCAGATGATCTCACTTGGTGTGTCTGATTAAAAACAATCATGTGAAGCTGTTCATGAAGAGAAGCTCAATCATTAGATATTCATCTAATGACAAAGGAATTTTAGCGTTTGAAAATAATGTGAAGCCTCAGAAGATAGATACATGATAGCATTATCTGGCTGAGATAAAATGGAAATGGCATACCACAAATCAGGCACTCAACATTCCACCACTTAACCCATATAAAATATTGGGTTACTTAATAGAAACTTACATGTCTCCTCCCTCACAGTAACCTGTTACTATGCATACACAGTCGCCCTACATTAAAGA
Organism: Erythroxylum rufum; assembly: GCA_027478365.1. Classification (NCBI taxonomy): domain Eukaryota; kingdom Viridiplantae; phylum Streptophyta; class Magnoliopsida; order Malpighiales; family Erythroxylaceae; genus Erythroxylum; species Erythroxylum rufum. The sequence goes on along the minus strand of JANIHZ010000007.1, from coordinate 6,204,277 downwards.
AAAGGATGCATAAACATTTTGGGGTAAGCCAGTAAACATCTATGGATATAAGTCCTAATATAAAAAAGAAGTGATTACCTTGCCCACCCAGGAATCTTTATACTCGACAATATATGGGTTGTTTAGTTTTGCAATCAAGTCCATCTGCAGTACAAAATAATCCAAGAACTTGTCATCATAACAGCTCAAGAGGATACATTAAGGAGTCCTAAAACTAAGGCTTAAAGATATCAGAAGTGTCAGAATTGGACATCTATGAATTTATCTCCCCGATAACTATGAAAGAAAGGCAAAAAGGACTATCCACAATGGGCACCAGCTGGACAATGAACAGTATGTTGTCATGCTGGAACAGAGTTCACTTGAATGATGTTTAGAATTTTCATGGAAGTCACCACAAAATACGGTCATGACATGAACTCAGCACAACTTGTACCGACTCAGTAGCGTACATTTCAAGTTCTCATATAGATACGAAGAGGTTATATACATGCCACCCAGCATTCTAGTAAACTAAGGATAAAAATCGCCCAAAGGAAAATAAAGCATCTGTTTATTGAAGAGGGAAAGACAAAAAAAAAATTATATATTTGAAGCAGGAAATGAAGTTGACCTCCTGGTGAGCTGTGCGCTTGAACTTGTCTGTCTTCTTAGCTAAACGAATCTTCTTCAATACATACCTACCAAAAAGGAAACAGGTGTAAATATAAAAAGCTATCTAAAAGATCAACAGTTTGGAACTTCAAAGACAGCGATAGGTAACAGACAAAACGTCGTTCCGACACGGCAGTCACCTACCACTAAAACCCCAAAATAATAATTTTGATCAAACACTGTCATTTAGAATTAAGACCATATCTAGATGATCAACAAAAGAATCTTGAAATATTCTTCCTGGAAAATTTTGAACTTAAGATTAGTTTCTCTATACAGAGTTAGTAATAGCAATACTGCTAATCCATCTTCCTCAACCTACCAACACCCAGAAACCTGTTCTAGGGATCGACCAAATAACAGAACGAAATGGCAGTTGACGCGGAAATTACCAAAGGGTTACTCAAACATCGAAGTAGAAAGAAGATTGGTGAAAGAAACAAACTTTATAAGAAAAAAGCAAAAATTTCTCACTTCTTATTCTGAGTCTTGTGAAGAACAAGAAAAGCGGCACCAAAGGCTCCTCGCCCAATTTGTGCTATAATTTCGTAATCTTCCATCTTTGACTTAACTTCTCCACTATCTGTCGCCATTGGAAGCTTTGAAACAGGAAAAGACCACCTAATCACAAGAACTCACAAACCTGATAAGCTACATACAACAGAAATAAAACAGTTTCAGGGTTTTGTAGCTAATTGATATTCGAAACGTGGGGGGGCGGGGGAAACCAAGGCTATGAAGTGAAAAGGCATGCATTAGCAGCTTGTGGGAACAGAAATTGAAAGAACTGATGAGGAGTGAATTTGATAAGAGACTATTGAACTAAACATGAACCAGAGGACTTATAAGGGAGGTGTATAAAGTAGAGTAAAGCTACATCAAACAATCATGACATTGCTCCACAGCGGGAGAAGGAGATACAGAGAGACAGGTGGGAGGACAAAATCAGCAAAAGTGACACATCACTGAGATGATATTTAATTGAAGGCTTAATTACTTACCAAAAGGGGAGAGGGAGAGACGGAAGTACACTAAACAGCATAGCATACAAAAAAAAAAAAAAAAGAGGACTATTGCTTATTTGGTGGGTGATTATCTACCAGTTGGAAAATGAGAGAAAGCAATAGATATAGAACATCAGAATGGTTCAAGTGACAGATATGGAAGCCGCGAAGGAAAGCCAGTCTTTGCTTACAGTTAAAGATTCATCCTTTCCATTCATTACAAAGGTGAAGAGAATTTCTCAAGTTACAGAGGAATGTTTCTTAGCACATATTGTAGTTACTATGTCATAATCCTATAACCTCATAAACCCACATATAAAATGAGAAACCATGTTGAATTTTTAGATTTACAAGTACAATCTCATGTTGCTATGTTAAGATGCTTCAAAATGGAGGTTGCTGTCTGGCTGTAAAGCCACATTTGATTAGTTCATTATACTTTGTTTTATTTTAAGACCAAAAGCACCTAGAAAAAGAACCTGACTTGAACGTCTTTGGGTATAATCATTGGTGTGGGAAATGCTTTTTCTGATGGTCCACATTGCAAAGCAATTACTTCTGTAATTACTGATTTTGGTTCACTGCAGATAGTCACATATTACTAGTTTTAAGTTAATTGCCCTTGTACATAATTAAGTTTAAGACAAAATTGAAGTCAGCATGCCATCGAAACCATCTGCTAACATTGATTTCGTTGAGTCCCCCAAGCCCGTGTACAAACATTTGACACACGACAACCATCAAGAGAAATAGGCAAGTCATTAGTTCATGTATCTCTTGAATGGAGGGTAACATAGTAACTATAGACGACCAAACTTCAAATCGAGGAAGAGTATATTACAAACTAAAAGATTAGGAATGATATTTATATCCTTAAGTTTTATGAAGTCAATATTCCATTTCAAGAAAAATATTAAAGGCTCTTGCCATTTAGATTTAAAAAATGATTATATTAACTAAAGCTGAAGCTAATGCAAGCGTACAACCATTACTGAGATGACCAAGATTGCTTTAGCTCTAAGCTACGTCCACATTATCGATTAGAAAGAATAACAGTAGAGATGAAAGGAGTAGTAGCAAATGGATCAACTAGATATTGCTTATAAACTCCATTTCGCTTTCATATGTGGAGTAAGCAAGTGATCGACTCTTTTATCAATGAGAAAAGCTCTAATCTAGTTAAGAATTTTATCCGCCAACTTGTGCTCGCCTTCTTCAATTCGCTTGTGTAATCGATTGATCCTTTCTTTCCAAATCATATAAATGGTAGTTGTGAATGTTATTTTAAGGAGGATAGCATTCTGACCAGATCTAGTTCGGTTTATAATCCACCTCAAGGTGTGTTCCCATTCATAGGTATGGTTGGTAACTTCCACCATGCATTGTATCTTGTTCCATATGGTTTTGGAGTATTCACATATGAAGAACAAGTGATTCCTGCCCTCATCAGTCATATGACAAAGGAGGCAAGATTTGTCTACTGGATCAAACCAATGACATTTTGTTCGCAATTTGTTATTAATCACTAGCCAAGTGATAAACGATCCTTTTAGATTAAGTGCCATTTTCCACAATATATGATACCATAGTACCTACTCTAGCTTAGCTCGGAAAATTTGGTGGCATATCTCATTTGTAAAAATTCCATGCGGGTGGGGAGCCCATATAATTACATGTTGTTATTTTCTCCTGAAATTTGGTGGATTCGAACGGCGACCTGACCAGATAAGCTCACGGTACGACCCGAATTGGAGAAAAACGGAAATCAGTGTTAGGCTTCGGGCTTGGGCTGGTTTGGTTTGGTTTGGGACAAACAATAAAACCTCTTGATGTATTGGATTCCATTGTATCGTTTTTCTTCATTGTGAAATTCTCTTGCCCGAGGACATAGGCATCATTAGCCGAACCTCGTTAAATCTTTGTGTCATTTATTCTTTATTTTCGGTGCTTTGAGTGTGTGATTGTGCGCGTGATTATTATTGCGATTCCTCTAACAATTGGTATCAGAGCCTAGGGTTCTCTGCGCATAATCTAGGGTTAAGATGGCATCTTCATCTTTTGCAAAGCACGAAGTAGAGAAGTTTGATGGGGGATCTAGTTTCAGTCTTTGGAAGATTAGGATGAGATCGTCCCTGATTTTACAAGGATTATAAAGGCAATTGATGAGGATTTTCCTGAAGGTATCAGGGAATCAGATAAGTCAGATTTGGAGGAGAGGCCGTTAAGTGCAATTTTCATGAGTGTTACCGACAATGTTCTTCGCGAGATCGCTGCTGAAGATTCTGTAAGGAAGGCGTAGAAGAAGATGGAGGAGTTGTATTCCGCAAAATCACTAACAACTGCCTTTACCTGAAAAAAAGGTTGTATAATCTTCGAATGAATGAAGGTACACCCATTAAATCTTATCTTGATGAGTTCAATTCAATAATTATGGACCTTAAGAATATAGATATAGTAATTGATAATAAGGATCAAGCCTTGATTGTGTTATGCTTATTATAACCATCCTATGTGCAACTTTCCATATGTGTCCTCACAAGTAGTAGTTTGCTACATACAAACAGATGAGTTCAATTCAATAATTATGGACCTTAAGAATATAGATATCGTAATTGATAATAAGGATCAAGCCTTGATTATGTTATGCTCATTATAACCATCCTATGTGCAACTTTCCATATGTGTCCTCACAAGTAATAGTTTGCTACATACAAACAGATGAGTGGGATTGTCTATTTGGGTAATAATAATCCATTACCGGTGGAAGGGATTGGCTACATCAAATTAAGAATGTTTGATGGTGTTGTTAGAAGCATTGAGTGTTGGCATGTTCCTTAGATGAAGAGGAATCTGATTTCTCTTTCCACTCTGGATGATCAAGGGTTCAAGTCCCATTTAGAAAATGGAACTCTTAAAGTGTGCAAAGGCTCTATGGTACTCATAAAGGGTAAGCTGAAATCCAGACTGTATTTGCTTCAGGGCAGTATGGTTGAAGGGGAAGCTGCTGTAGCTTCAGGCAGCAGTGATCATAATCAGTCTCAACTGTGGCATTTACGTCTTGGTCACATGAGTGACAAAGGATTGTCTGTTTTGAGAAAGCAGAATTTGCTGGACGGGTATATAAATGAAACCTTAGACTTCTGTGACCATTATGTATTTGGCAAACACACTAGGGTGAAGTTCAGCAAGAAGGCAGTGCACAAGACCAAGGATAAGCTGGATTGCATACATTCAAATTTGTGAGGTCCGAACAGAATTCCTTCAAAGAGTGGTGCCAAGTACATTATAACTTTGATTGATGATTACTCTAGAATGGTGTGGGTGTATTTCGTGAAAGCAAAGATGAGGCATTTCCAACATTTGTTAAGTGGAAAACGATGGTTGAAATTCAGACAGAACGAAAAGTGAAGCGTATTCAAACCAAAAATGGGTTGGAATTTTACAATTTCGAGTTCAATGACTTCTACAACAAGGATGGCATAGTGAGACACCGCACTCGTGTAGGGACACCGCAACAAAATGGTGTTGTAGAACGGATGAACAAAATGCTTTGTGACCGAGCACGAAGCATGCTCTCACATTCAGGTGTGAGCAAAGATTTTTGGACTGAAGCAATCAATACAGCTTGCTATTTGGTCAACAGATCTCCATCTACAGCTATTGAGTTCAAAACTCCTTTTGAGGTATGGTTTGGTTCACTTGCTAATTGCTCTAATTTGAGAGTATTTGGTTGTCCTGCATATGTTCATGTGAGAGATGGTAAGCTTAAGCCGAGGGTAAAGAAATACATATTTCTAGGATATGCATATGGAGTAAAAGGTTACAAGTTATGGTGCACAGATAGAATTTTCCAGGTTTTATTATCAGCAGGGATATGACATTCAATGAGTCTGCCTCACTGGATAGTCAGAAGGAGAAGATGATAACAGGATTAGATCACAGTGTTAGAGATCGAATGGAGCTTGAGGTTAAAACTCCACTAGCTCAGTCCAATAATTTAAGAGTGGAGGAGGTGCAAGATCTTGATGTTCATGATGCACCTGAGCAAAAACAACTGTATATCATTACAATAGGCAGAGAGAGGAGACATATCAGACCACCACAGAGGTATGCACATGTGGCTAATGGAAATCTTATTAGATCTGTAAACCTTGTGGCTTTTGCTTTGTTAATTGCACAGACAGTTGATGTGCAGGAGCTTAATAGCTATAAAGAAGATATTTCAAGTTCAGATGCAGATCAATGGATTGGTGCTATGGGTGAAGAAATTGAGTCACTTCACAAGAATCAAACTTGGAAGCTTGTTCCATTTCCAAAGGGAGATAAGGTAGTAGGCTGCAAATGGGTTTTCAAAAGGAAAGAGGGTAATTCGGCGGTTAAAGCAACTAGATACAAGGCAAGATTAGTGGCTAAGGGTTTTACTCAGAAGGAGGGGATATATTATAATGAAGTGTTCTCTCCAGTTGTGAAACATAGTTCTATCAGGGTCTTGTTAGCTATGGTGGCTCTTCACGACTTAGAGCTTGAGCAGTTAGATGTGAAAACTGCATTCCTGCATGGTGAGTTAGAGGAGTAGATTTATACGAGTCAACTTGAAGGTTTTGTTGCTCCAAGTATGGAAAATCATGTTTGTTTGCTTTAGAAATCCCTGTACGGTCTGAAACAGTCCCTTAGGCAATGCTATAATAGATTTGATACTTTCATGATTCATAATGGCTTTACACGGAGTGTATATGATAGTTGTGTGTATCATAAGAAGCCTGCAGATGATTCTTTTATGTATTTGCTGTTGTATATGGATGACATGTTTATTGTTGCTAAAAGCATGTCACAGATTGTTTTGTTGAAGAAGCAGCAAGGTGAGGAGTTTGAGATGAAGGATTTGGGTGCAACAAAGAAGATTTTAGGGATGGAAATAACACCGGATAGAAGTGTTGGGAAACTTATGTTATCTCAACGGTCCTATGTTGAGAAAGTCCTTCAAAAGTTTCATATGATAGGTGTTAAGCCTGTATCTGTCCCGCTTGCTTCCCATTTCAGATTGTCTGCAGACTTGTCACTGAAGACAGATAAAGAGATAGAGCAGATGTCAAGTGTTCCATATTCAAGTGTTGTGGGTAGTATTATGTATGCTATGGTTTGCACTCATCTTGATATTTCACAAGCGGTTAGTGTTCTGAGTAGATACATGGAATTCCTAGAAAGCAACATTGGCAAGCTATGAAATGGATTCTGAGATACCTAAAGGGTACTGCAGATATTGGTTTGACTTTTGACAAGGCCAAATTGTGCGGTTCAGTTGTTGGTTATGTTGATTCAAACTATGTAGGGGACTTAGATAAGAGGAGATTGTTGACAGGTTATGTTTTTACTCTTTCTGGAAGTGCCATTAGTTGGAAGGCAACTTTGCAAGCTGTTGTCGCACTGTCTACCACTAAGGCTGAATATATGGTTGTTACAGAAGCAGTGAAGGAAGCTATTTGGTTATAGGGTCTGGTAAGTGATCTTGGTTTGGTTCAGGATAAGACTTTAGTGTTTTGTAATAGCTAGAGTGCCATTCATCTTACCAAGAACCAGATGTACCATGAGCGTACAAAGCATATTGATGTCAGGCATCATTTCATTTAGGACATTGTATCACAAGGTGTGGTTGATATGGAGAAAGTGTCTACACATGATAATCTAGCTGATATGATGACCAAGGCAGTCCCAGTTAACAAGTTTAGGCATTGCTTGGACTTGATTGGTGTGTGCAGTACTGAGTAATGCCCTTGCGAGGGTTATGTACAAGACAGAGTGATGATTTTCTTGCTAAAGAAGAGAATTCAAGCCAAGGGGAAGATTTGTTGTTATTTTGTCTTGAAATTTGGTGGATCCGAATGGCGACCTAACCTGATAAGCTCACGGTGCGACCCGAATTGGAGAAAAAGGAAATTAGTGTTGGGCTTCGGGCTTGGGCCATAGGGGGCTACGCCCCCCCGCGGTATAGACCTGTTTGGTTAAACTGGTTTGGTTTGGGACACACAATAAAACCTCGATGTATTGGATTCCATTGTATCGTTTTTCTTCAAAGTGAAATTCTCTCTGCTCTTGCCCGAGGAAGTAGGCATCATTGGCCGAACCTCGTTAAATCTTTATGTTGTTTATTCTTTATTTTCGATGCTTTGAGTGTGTGATTGTGCGCGTGATTATTATTACGATTCCTCTAACATTACATCTGCTGTATTTCTATTGTCTAGTTGAGGTAGATGATCAGCTAAGATGGAGTACCCTCTAGAATTTCAACACCATGCCCCATTTTGTATTAGGTCCGAAACTCTTGAATTTAATGGGAATCTACGTCGCAGCTGCCCAAATTCTAGATTATGGATCAGAGGGCTGGCTTCAAGCCAATTGTCAAACCATACCCACGTTATCTTTGTATCCCTCACTTTATGCTTTATAAAGGGATATACTGATTGTCTCATCTTTAGTAGTTCATTAAACATCGAAGAGAACTGAGAAGATTGCTCAATTTGCCAGAAGTTTTTGTTATAGACATGAACTATATGCAACCATTTGGACTAGAGAGATTCTTTGTCCATATGAAATCGCCATATTGTCTATAAGAACTATATGCAACAATATTGTCTTGCTTAATAACACCTTATGCATGCTCGATATCGTTGAAATACTCAGCAAGGACTGTGACCTCGCGCCATTTAACTTTAACTGCTTTAGCTAATTATGTGCTGCGAGACTAGACGAATGCTTTCATCATCCTTTCAACCTCCTTTATGATCTTTTTAGGTAGGACAATATGCGTTGTCCAGTGAACATGCACACTACTCGAAACAAACAGGAGAAGTGTAACTCTCGCCACATAGGATAGCCCTCTATAATGCCATGAGTTCACCTTAAACTTAATCTTCTCAAGAAGTAGAAGGAATTTTATTGTTAAGCAAGTTTTATTTAATGTAAAACCCTCAATAATCTACAAATATACAGATTGTAACTCGTAGTAATTGAGGTGTCAATCTCACGAAGAATTAGCTAAAAATAATTGAATCCTAACTTGTCTAAGTTTGTAAAAATATGAATTAAATAAAAAAACCAAAAAATTAAGAAATCGAGTATGAGTTGAATAAAATGAAAAATTGGAAATTAACACAATAAAATCAAAAAGAGTACTAACCACTTAATAAATGAGATATCACAATAAAACAAGATTCATCAATTATGAGAACATAGGATTCATTCTATCGTCATTTTGCTACTTTAACCACTTTTGATTTAATCAGTATCGATCCTAGATTTTTGAAAGGTTGATTATTCTCTCTCAAGATTTAATCATTTAACCCTAATTAATAATCCCTAATTGATTTTGAAATTCCAATTTTGCAATCTATCAATTAACAAAAACAACCTATGCCTTCAATTAGTTCTTAATCGATCTATTAGATAATCAGGTCCTCACACAAGATCTCTCTTTGTATGATTATAGATTTGATATTTATATGACTTATTAGGTTGTTAACTCCCATTACCTAACCTAATTATATTACTATCGATGAAATCTTTTGATTTATTATCAAAGTATGCACAACCATAAATATCACAATACCCAAACATTTCAATGACATCAAAAGCAATCAAATCATAAAATGATTCAAGAATAAATCCCACAATGAAATTAAAACATTATTAACATATCCAACATTCTTAATACCAAGTCATACATCAAGATGGAAGTAAATAAATAAGAGAAAGTTGAAAAGAACTTGGAATGGCTGGGTTGGAGTGGTTGGACTGCAGTTGTAAATGCTTCTCTTCTCTCCTCTCCTTTTTGATCTTCCTTAGGTTCTTTCTCAACTTGGAAAAATGGAAGCTATTCTTTTTTTAGTGTTTTATGTTCTTAAATAGTTCTTGCGGCTTCCACGGTTTACCTACTTAATGTGGTTCTAAAAATAGCCCCAAAACGTTAAAATTACAAAAAGAGTAGCATGTTGGAAAAGCTGAAATTTGCTGGAATTGTTATCTGTGTTCTCTGTCACGAATGTAACAAGTAAGTCACAATCGTGACCTGCTTCTATAATTCCAAATCTTCTCTTTTCTTCAATTTCCTGTTTCCATACACTCAAACACACATCACACACATCTTGAAACATAAAATTAAGATCCAAATCATGCTCAAGACCATATAAACACTTAGAATATAAACAAACACTAATAATAACATAATTCTAAGCCTATATACATGATAATCATCTAATAAATAATCAAAAGCACTCTTAAATATCTATCAAAACATAGTATAATTTACACCTATCAACATCACCACACTTTAACTTTTGTTTGCCCTCAAGCAAAAACAAAAACAAAACTCAAACTCAAACAAACTAACAATAACACATATACTTATGCAATATACACTAATGATACTGGCATCTAACTTGACGAAATCAATTTAACTTCAAACAACAATTATTCAAGTTGTTCCAATATATTAACCTATGCAATATATGGCTAAGCACTTTAGATTGAATATACATACTAATCAAGACATTAACATCATATTCATTCACCTAAAGCACGTATATACTTGCATTGATAATTAGTAATCAACTAAAATTACAACTATCACTAAGTATCCCTTCATCAAAATTTTTACTATTTTCAAATATTAGTAGGATTTATTTATCAAAACACCACTTTTTATTTTCTTTAATGTTAACCTAGTCTTTTGACGTGAAGGTGAACACCTTTTCTTAAATGTCCCCCGGTTACTTAACTAGGCTACGTTTTATTAACTAACTTGCTTGGAATGTCATTCTAGCCTTTTGACACGAAGACAATTATTTTATCATAAATACCCTGGTTACTTAGCTATATCACATTCTCAACTGGCTATTAGCTCTATTCATAATGCAATATTTGTTTCAAAAGGGCCAACGAAATAGTTATTCATTTAATAGACATACACAATTTATTTTTCATTTCATATAGCCTACCTCATTTCTTTTAGTCAATCGTCCTCATGAAAGACTACTAATGATCCTAACATATTCAATTGACTTATAATTATAAATGCATGTAACAAATTTCCTAAGATGAACAAACTGACGTCATATCCTAATTAACATACATATTTAACCAAAGATACTTAAAACATAAAATGCAAAAGTCAATATGCCTTTACAAATTCAATGACCATGTTCAAAGCTAAACTACTTCCATTCAGTTATTGCCATTGACACATTCATACATATGCTCACACTATGTCACCCTAATCAAAAACTAAGAAAATATGATATGTAAACTTCAACAAAATTCTCCCCACACTTAGATAACATATTGTCCTTAATGTGAGAAAAACAAAAAACACATAAAGGGAAATAAAAAAATGACAAGAAAAATAAAAAGAAAACGTTAGAGCAAGAAAACTTATTATGTTTCTGTAATGACGTTGTTGGAGTTGGAAATTGAAGATACTTCTGGTCATAAAATTCCATCCATTCACTCCCTACAAGAAAAAAAATATAAAAACCAATGAAAAATAAAAAACTTATCCTAATTCTTAGGTTGCTTCTCAAGTAGCGCTTAGTTAACATCATTAGCTTGACGTATTCTTCCTTCTATGCTCAACATAGGTTAATTATGAGTGGCTTGTATCCGCCTATGTTGCCTAATTTTACTTTCGTAGCCTGTAAATAAGCTACACATTGCAAGATAATAATAAGGACATAATTAATCAAATTAAAAAACCTAGTCAGTTCAGTACTGTCTATTTTAGTAACAAACTGTCAAAAAATAAGAAATAATGACACCCCCTAAATCTTCTATCGAATCCAACAGTTTGAATTCTAAAAAGGTGAACTGTTCTATTTCTTCCTCAATCACCTTCGTCTCCTCTTTTTCTTCCGCTTCGTGAATGGAGACTTTTGTATCTTCTTCAACCTCTATCTCTACTATCATATGTTTGTCATTCTTTTCTTCATTAGCTTCTTGAACACAGACTTCCTATATTCTTAAAACTCAATCTCTATTGTCATCTGTTCTTCTTCCTCTAGCTCCTTTAAAGATTTGAATTTAACAATTCACATGAACGAGATACCCTCCTTTAGATTCTTTAATACCTTATTCATATTGAATTTCACTCGTTCATCTATAATCAGAAGGATGAGGTTGTATTCATGGACATCTACCAAAGCTTTTACAGTGTTAAATAATGGTATACTAAGAACTAGCAAGCAATTTTGATCCTCTTTAAAGCCTAGCACATCAAAATCCACAGAAATTATAAACCTGCCCACTTTTATAGGCACATTATCCACCAATCCTAATAGTTTCTTTATTCATAGGTCCATAAAATGAATACGCATAGATGTTGGCTTCACATCTTTTAGCCCAAGTTTCCTAAAAATCAACAAAGGCATAAGGTTTATACTTATGCCTAAGTTGCATAAAAATTTCAAAATCTGTAAATTACCAACTACATAGGGTATCCTAAAGCTCCTTAGATATTTCCACTTTGAGGGCATATGGTTAGTAATTAAGGAGCTACAAGTTTCCATCATGGCTACCGTCTGGTCATCTTCCCAAGTCTGCTTGTCAGATAATATCTCTTTAAGGAACTTCACATACTTGATCTTGCATTTCATAACTTCCATAAAAGACAAGTAAATTTGTCATTTCTTTAGCTTTGCCACAAACTTTGTGAATGGTACATCCAATTCATTCTTCTGAATTCTTTGTAGGAATGGTATTTTTGGTGAGTAAGGTGGAGGAGGAGTATAGGGAGGGTCCTCATTCTTTTCTTCATCTTTTTTTCTTATTCTCTTGTTCTTTTACAAGGTGGGTTTCAACTTGTCTTTCTGCTGGTTCTCTAGCTCTTTTCCACTCCTAAGTGTGATAGGCTTAAATTTTTGTTTTTTATCTACTTCCATATTGCTCGGAAGGGCACCACGCTTCTTGTAGACAATGCATTGGGTAGCTGGCCCAATTGAACCTCTAAGTTGTGACTAGAAGAAGCATGATTTTTTGCTACTTGATTGAATCACCCTTCCATCCTCTTCCAGGCCCCTTCCATGTTCATGAGCTTGTCTATAACCTTATCCAATGTAGAATCCCATGAACTAAACTCATCTTGATGAAATCCTAGTAGGTCTCGATTTCCCATTTGAGCCATTACATTGTTAGACCAAAAGAAATCTAAGTGGTTATGCCACTGTGGATTGTACATGTTCAAATAAGGATGATCACTTCCCTAACCAAATTATGATTCATTGAAGTTTAATTGATCCATATTAGTGTTTTCACTAGGAAGCAATCAACTACGATATGACTCTCTCATCCACATAGTCAACATCTTTATTGAATTACTTTGAATGGAGAGAACGAGGTGGCTATCAAGTTATTCAATTCCTTGGTGAGATTGTAGATTTTAGCCTGCAATGTTGTTACTGAATCTACCATAATCATTCGTTATGGATTTAGGAAGGTTGGCTATTATCTACTTCATTTTGATGTCCAAAGACAACTATTGTTCGTCATCTCTTTAAACAAATTATGTGTCTTTTGCATAGGTGGTTTTGAAATTCCTTGATGATAGGCATTGAATCCTGGGCTAATAAAATCTGTAAGGGTCCTTTGCTCTCTATAATGTATTTCCTCCATCATCATTCTTTCCTATTTCTTCTTGACATTTAACTTTTTTGATTCTTCATTACTACCTTGTAATGTCCAAATTGATGTGTCTTTTACTTTGTGCCTAAACTTCCTCCTTTTTCAAAATTTTTAATTTTTTATGATTCGGTACCACAATCACAACAAAGGGTAATAATTCCTTAAAACAAAGGAATTCAAAAATTCCTAAACTAATTCCTCAGTGACGATGCCAAAAACTTGTTAAGCAAGTTTTATCTAATGTAAAAACCTCAATATTCTGCAAGTATATGGATCGTAACTCGTAGTAATTGAGGTGTCGACCCCACAGGAATTAACTAAAACTAATTGAATCCTAACTTTGTCTAAGGTTGTAAAAATGTGAATTAAATGAAAATAAAAATAAAAATAGCCAGAAAATTAAGCAATCAAGTATGAGTTGAATTAAAATAAAAATTATGAAATTAACACAATTAAATTAAATAGTGCACTAACCACTTAACCAATGAGATATCACAATAAAACAAGGTTAATCAATTATGAGAACATAGGATTCATTCTATCGTCATTTTGTTACCTTAACCACTTTTGATTCAATTGGTATTGATCTTAGATTTCCGAAAGGTTGATTATTCTCTCTCAAGCTCTAATCATTTGACCTTAATTAATAATCCCTAATTGATTCTGAAATTCCAATTTTGTAATCTCTCAATTAACAAAAACAACCTACGTCTTCAATTAGTTCTTAAGCGATATATTAGATAATCGGGTCCTCATATAAGATTTCTCTTTGTATGATTATCGATTTGATATTTATGTGACTTTTTAGGTTGTTCACTCTCATTACCCAACCTAATCATATTACTATCGATTTAATCTCTTGACTTGTTATTGAAGTATGCAAAACCATAAATATCACAATACCAAACATTTCATTGACATCAAAAGCAATCAAGTCACAAAATGATTCAAAAATAAATCCCACAATGAAATTGGAAATCATTAACATATCCAACATTCTTAATCCTAAGTCATACATTAAGATGGAATTAAATAAATAAGAGAAAGTAGAAAAGAACTTGGAATGGCTGGGTTAGAGTGGCTGGACTGCAGCTGTAGATGCTTCTCTTCTCTTCTCTCCTTGATCTTCCTTAGGTTCTTTGTTAATTTGGATAAATGGAGGCTAGTATTTTTTTGAGTATTTTATGTTCTTAAATAGTTCTTGAGGCTTCTAGGGTTTTTTTAGGGTTTACCCACTTAATTTGATTCCAAAAATGGCCTAAAATGTTAAAATTGCAAAAAGAGTCATATGCCGGAAAAACTAAAATTCATTGGAATTGCTGTCTGTGCTCTCTATCACGATCGTGACAAGCAAGTCACGATTGTGACCTACTTCCATACTTCCAAATCTTCATCTTCAATTTCTTGTTTCCATACACTCAAACACACATCACACACCTCTTGAAACATAAAATTAAGATCCGAATCATGCTTAGAACCACACAAACAATTAGAATATAAACAAACATTAATAATAACATAATTCTACACCTATATACATGATAATTATCTAAGAAATACTCAAAAGCACATTTAAACATATATCAAAATATAGTATAATTTACACCTATCATTTTCAATTTTGAAGTGGTAATAAGCACTATAAGATATTTAATCAAAGGATGTTATACATTCATCCCTATACACATGTTTAAGTCCTCACCATTCCTCACATCTGACAAGATATGTAAGCTGCTTTTTTCTAGGTTAATCTTAAGCCTAAACCACTTGGAAACAAATTGAGTGTGTTATACATGATATTGATCAAACATATATCTGTACCACTAAATAGCAAGAGATCATTTACGAATACAAGACGGGTAAACTGAACTTCAGCACATTTTTGGTGATAGGTAAGATGTCCATTAGGAGTCAAAACCAACTTGATTAATCTAGAAAAGCCCTCCATTATAATGGTGAAAAGATAAAGGGAACGGTCCCCTTATCTTATTCCTTTTGAGTTCTTGAAGGCCTTAGTGGGCGTGCCATTCATAAGAATACAAATGGTGGAGGTTTGGATAGCATTCATAATCCAATTGACAAAAACCATAGGAAAGTCTATTGCTTCCAAATATATCCAAAGAAAACTCTAGTTGACTATGTCATACTTGCATGTGTGAATAATAATAATCTAAAATAACATATTAATCATCATTTAAACAAGGAAGTCCATGTGATATTTAAATTTATTATCAAATTACCACTCACCCAAGCTTATCAAGTGCTTCTTCTGGTAGATTGAAAAGAAGCTATAAGCACTAAGGTGTGGAGCAATAAAGAATTCGCGGCAAGTTCCTAGAAACTTTCAAATTGTCAGTGTAGTCTAAGTGAATGCCATTCATAATAATGACTTCTTTAATATAGTTGATGATGTTTTGGTAAGGCAATGTTTGGGTATCCTTTTTGACATTTTGAAAAACACTTGTGCTCTTTTTTCTTCAAATTCTATAAACACAACAGCTCATAGCCAATCTAAAAATTTTAGATTCACTCTTACTTTAACATTTTAACTCATAAGGACCAATTCACTATTTACGACTAACTCTCTTTTTAATAATGTAGTCTACATAACCTTAGGATCTAACTCTAGATGAAGTTAAAGTTGCTACTTCTAAATAGATTATTATCTGAATTCTCATTCATTTGTTTATAGAGATGGCAATATATATTACTTGGGTTCTCTCCTTAATGTTTGTCCATGGTTTTGAGACTCTTGTTAATGGTTAACTAAGGTATGAACAAAGCTTTTAATATGTTTTTATTCAACCAAATTAAATTTCTCCGTGGTACTAACTATTTAGACTCTGAATAGAGTTAGGAAAGAGTTATATATGAATCTTCTGTATGAACAAAGCTTTTGGTATGTTTTTATTCAACCAAATTAACTTTCTCCATGGTCCTAAATATTTAAACTTTTTGAATAGAGTTAGGAAAGAGTTATTTATGAATCTTCTGGAGTTCTATCTTATCTATATAACTAAATCCTTTTTATTGAGAAACAGAATGTAGTTAGGAACTAATGTTATGATGACTCCAAAAAAAAGAGCTTTAAGTAACGACATGCTTATAACATTTTAAAAATGTGATGCCAAAAATTAATATAATGCAACAATTTTTAAATTATTATCTTTAATAATATTAAAAAGCAACAATAATTTAAGAAAAGGCAACAAATTTTAAAAAATGGTGGCAATAAAGTCTTATATATACAACATTTGAAATTGTTTCTATAGTTCCAGTCACCTATTTACTAAAGAGTATTTACTAATGTTACATATTTATTTTTATAGATATTTAATAATGTATATTTAAAACATAAAATTTTTCTATTTATTAATGAGTATCTAGAATATGTATAGCAAAATTAAATTATGCACCAACTTTTATTTAGTAAAATTAAAACACATGAGTCGATATTATGGGAGAAGACGTGGAGGTGGATAGTGAGCAAGACTAAAGACTCAAAGCCTTTCTTCTTCACCTTCGCTACTGTGTATGGTGTGGTTCCTGACGTCATTAGTTATTGTGTTGTGTAGATTACCAACTCTCCCATCCTTGAGCATGAGACTCGTCTCCACCAAACAACCCACCTTAAATCTCTTACGATGGGCAAAGATAATAAAGAGCGACTAACAGAATATCTTGGAGAGCTAAAGCCTTATGTCAGAATTAAGCCAATACCAAAACAAAGTGATATTGGGATTGACAAGGACTAGAAGTTATGTGGTGGGTGTCTTCCTGTCTTTGAACTACTTATTTGTTCTATTTTTAGAAGATAGGAAAAACGATGAGAAGTGGGTTATTGAAAGGGGTCTTCTTCACTTTCAACTTACTCATTCCCATTTCATATCAGAAGGTGTCATCCCTGCTTTAAACTGACGCATTTTCTTCTTAAAAAAATAAAACACACACACACACACACACACACACACATATAGATACAGAAGTTAAGTGGTGGTGTTGATGGTGTAAGTGGTGGTATGGTCAATTTGCCTATATTAGATTTAGTTTCAAATTACTTGTGTGACACTTCGCATTTTGTTAGCTTATAAACAATCATAATTTGAGAATTACCTTACACAAAATTATAATCTTATTTAGGTTCTTTGTGTTTGTTTTAATTTCTCAGTGATAGTATTCATAGCAATGTAATAAATCATTTAAAGCCTCCAAAATACCAAGAATTGTTTATGCAATTAGTAAAATAGGCTCAAACTAACCATCTGGATCGTAAGATCAATATCTCAGATCTAAATGATTAAGTTCATATTCAACGTCATGTTCAAGATGCTGGGTATGTTTTATAATGGTAGTTAGACCAACAACAATAGCGAATACCGTAATATG
Organism: Erythroxylum rufum; assembly: GCA_027478365.1. Taxonomy (NCBI): domain Eukaryota; kingdom Viridiplantae; phylum Streptophyta; class Magnoliopsida; order Malpighiales; family Erythroxylaceae; genus Erythroxylum; species Erythroxylum rufum. The sequence goes on along the minus strand of JANIHZ010000007.1, from coordinate 6,186,569 downwards.
TTTATACTTCTCCTTATTACATTCACAGTCATCCCACTGGCCCAGCCCAAATCCTAATCCCAATCCCAATCCCTATCCCGACCTATTATCCTTTGCAAAATCACCATCAACATCAAAATCATCATCAATAACTTAAGCAACAATACCTAATGTACTATATGCAGGCTATACAGCACAAACCTTAAAATTTGTCTGTTTAGCAGTCTAGTATAGATGAAGCTACAATAGTCTCATCTACTTGTCCTCAAACTCCTCCAAATCCTACTATGTTTCCTCTACTTACAGCTTACGTCCCCATGAGAAATGATCCTATTGTTAAGCCTAAAATGACTATTGCGGGATGTATAGGACCGATTTCAAACTCTGTTTACCTAATTTCTCTCTCTTTTTAAGACAAATTATAATCACCTGTTTTTCTCTAATTATTTTCTTTGCACACCCCTTGTTCGAAACTTCTCAATTTACAGGTAAGTCATCTAGATTTTATTTGAATTCCATTGCTTGTCTATATTACTGAAGCTAAAGAATTGATTTTTTTTCTTTAATTAAGATCACTAGTCATTTGGGTTTCATTGCTTTCATCATTGGGGCTGAGACTATTTTGTGTTAGTTAATATTGTAATAAACCACAAGTGCACGGCATAGCTGTAGCTATTACCGACAAGTACGAGTCGATCCCAGAAGAATATTAATACTAGTACTTACCCTTCTTCTATTATCTAGCCTAAGGATTGACTTTAGATTTTTAATGAAAAGAAAATAAAAACTAAACAAGAAATAGGAAATGATAATGAATGCAAAGATAGTGGAATTCACTTAGAAAGCTATTGTTATCAAAAATTAGTATCTAGGTTCGAATCCCCTTAAACCATGAATAGATTGATCTTTTATCATGCAATTATTTTGATGATGTATTAGATTATAGAGACTCCTATGGTGTGCTAATAGCTGACCTTGAGTCTACTAACAACTAATCCTAAGGTCTCTAACCAAATTACTCAGGTTAAATCTTCTAGGATTGTGTTACCAATTTATGAGTCCCTCTATTAGGTTTGATCCTAATCTAGAAGATTTATGTCATCCTATCTCTAGGGTTGCAATTAACTCCTTTTAATTATGGTAGATCTGTTGACACTGGGATTTCTCAATCTCTATGTATGAAATTAGAATGATATAATATTCTCGAGTTTTTAAAACATAAATAAAACGCGTAATCAGATCACAATATATCAAACAACCAATTGCATTAATAAAAGAATCAAATCACATTAAAGTATTAACATAAGGTTCATCTAACTTAAATACTACTTAATCCTAATTTCATGATAAATGATTAAAATTTAACAATTAGTGAGCAAAATTGCATGCCTAATTGAAATTTCATTTAATTCATCAAATTAAACCAATAAACCATATGAGTAAAGATAAAATTAAATAATTAAACCATATTCAAAGCACAAAATCAAGCAATTTTACACTAAATCACAAAACCCTAGCCCTAGCCTTGTTGGGGGTGAAAATCCCTAAAAATTTCAAACTACCTAATTACTCATGCATAGACAAGTGAAATTGATGAGAATACTTATTTGGGTGTTGCAAATTGGTATGAAAAATGCTAAAATTAGGTTGGAAAGGAAGAGGGGTGATGGAGAGATTAAAGAGAGAGATAAAATGAAGAGAATGAAAGAAGTAGGATAATTTAAATACTATCACGGGCTTATACGATTCCTTACATGGCCGTTTCGCTAACCATGTAAGTCATAGACTCTTTAAAACCTCAAACACTAGCATGTAACTCATCACGGACTTACACAGTTTGTTACACAGGTATGTATCTAATCGTGTATGTCTATATAGGCATGTCTAAAGGGCATGTAGCTCTTTATAAACATGTGTGAAATTTTTTAAAAGATTCAAAGTGTACAAGATCGTGTCCAGAGGCTGTGTATATTAGACCCCGAACCTTTTTGTAAGCTAGGATTGGTTAAAGTGTTTAAGTTGGAAAATTCACTGAACATAGTTCAGTATTTTGAGAAATTCGGGAGCTGTGGAGCTCCGATTGAGTTGATTCTTGAGGGAAAATAAAATTAAGACATGGGGCTTCAAATCATGTGAAGGTATCGAAATTTAATTTCATCCCTAAGATTGTCAGTTTCTAGATTAAAGTTGGGTTAAAGTTCAGTCTTGGATTTTGTGATGGTTCGAAAGTGTTTTGGCCGTAAATCTTTCGTTTCAAATCCGATTTGAGAGTTTTTGGTGTCATTAGAAAATTAAGACAATGAGGGACATTTTCTAGAAGGAATTTGTTTTAATTGTTCCATGATGATTAGAATTAAGTGAGCTTAAATTGGTTTAAGTGTTGGTTAAAGCTTTAGAAGACAACCAAGGGTAAAATGGGAAAGTCATGGTTAATGAAGGG
>JANIHZ010000007.1:6069405-6079623 GCA_027478365.1 Erythroxylum rufum | reverse complement strand
ATGAATATTGATACTATTCATTAATATTATCAAAATTTGTACAAAATTTACTAGAACTCGTGATTACAATGAGGGAATCCCTCCTATAAAGTCATGAGAGGTATTTTGTGGTTTTCCTATAAGGTTGATGTTATTTGTGATAAGAATAGGTGAATATTTTATGTCCTATTTAATAGCTACTTGCATTTTGAGTAATTCCCAACTCTTGATATTTAAACACTTTTATTAAAATATAATTTATTCAAATTCAACTATGATATTTTTAAAACATTCAAAATAAACTCATAACAAAAAAACTTTAATCATTAAATGTCGCGTTATTTTTATATTTTTTGAAAATTATTCATGAATCTCACAATTATATATAAATCACATTAGGTCATATAAATGCTAGAGGCTTCTTGTATCGAACATAAAATACATGAATATATATTATAGCTTGGAATAAAAAAGGATTCCAGAAGTCATTTCTTCCTGTTCTGCATCCATTTAAGGGAGACAATAAACCTATTTCCCCGCCTTTTTAGTTTTTACCTTTTTCCACTAAATGAAAGTTCTTATACATCAAGGCATTACCTTTTATCAAAGAAAAGGGGGAGGAATCTTGCAAATTCAAAAGCCAAGCAACGCACATCTTTTTACCTCTACTCGAGATGAGTTAAAAATTTTGAAGAGTATGCATACAAGCTGACGCACCAAATGAAAGAAACACATAAAATGATTCAATGTGCAGTCGCATTCAGATGTTACAATGCCAAAAAGTTTCAAATAACACCATTTGTACAAAGTCCTGAAGTCGCGTATTAAGGCATCCTACTTGTGTTTTTTCTTTTTGGAGGTCTTGCGGCTCTCAAGTTTCTGCCTTGCAGCTTCAAATTCTGCATCAGTAAGTTCTGGTGCTGCATCACCCCCGCCATATTTGGACACTAGAGACGAGAACATGGAATCAAAACGGTCTTTCCTTTCGCTTCGACGCTGAGATATAATTGCAAGTAGATCTTCTGATTGGTTGTTGGATCTGCAAGGAAAAGATAAGAGGTTAATTTTACAAGGCAAGGGTACGACACATCAAGGATATAACAGAAAGTAGCCTGTTCCGAAAACTTACTGGCCCTTTCTTTTCAGAGGACTGCTAGGCGGTTTGGTCTTAGATACTCCCTTTGCCCATTTTTGGTATGCTTTGGTGGATTTCAGTTCACCTGAATGACAGCAGAAAACAAAGCTTAAGGAGAAGAAATATAACACCAGCCAAATGGATCAACATCAGAAGTCCTACAAAAACCAAGACATGCAAAACTAAAGAGAGGGATTGAATGAGCTCTAGTTCTGAAGATGCTTTCTTTCTTAACATGCCAATTAACTAAGTAAATCTCCAAACTTTGTACTATTATAATATGTACATGCAATAATTCTAACCAACAAAGAGTTTATTAGATTCATTAGGAACATTTTGCCAGCAAATGCCAAAAACAAAAAACCGGTAAAAGTTCTGACCTGCAGATATTGCATCGTCAAGAATATCCTTAAAACGATGTGAATCAAGCTTAGGATCAGAACAAAGCATTGAGCAGAAGAGCCTGAAAAAAGAAAATAACTAAGAATCTATCCAAGACATCTAGATTAACAGAACGCCATATACAGAAGTGAAGTACCTGTTCATGTTACCCTTGCACGTCTTATAGAGCTCAATCAAATCTTTTTTCTCAGAATCAGATCCTCTATAATTAGCTTCAAACTCCTCAATATCAGCTTCAGTGACCTAAAGAAACAAGCATTGTGACTAAGTGATCCAGATAGAAAGAACATCAGTATATGGAATCAAAAGATTTATATGACAAGATGTTATAACCTTTTTGTACATGGCGCTGAAAAAGTCTTTCAGATTCTCAAACCCTTCCCCTGCAAGGTCCTGCTCAGGAAGAAAAGGCTTAAATGTACAATGATTCAAGGCTGTATTTCAAATTTTCAGGTTACCATTACCGTAGTCCAACAAGCAATTTAATTAGTCATATATTTTTGACCTGGTCAGGTTATGACAGCCAATTTTTTCAAGCAATTCTTTTGTCTTCATTTATCAGCTGAAATAATATGTCATTGCAATGAAGCATCCTGCCTTGTTGGGGTGCTCAGCAAATGGACAAAAAGGGCAATTTGATAAGCACTTACAGCGTCATCAATACATCCAGTCTGATCATAAAGTGCTCGTTTTTCCTCATCACCAAGAATTGATATCACCCTTTGCAATTGCTGAAATTTTTCTTTAGCTTCCTACGGGAAGACCAAAAGGTGAGAAATCTTACATGGAGGACACAGAATAACATCGTAATATCTGACAATCAGGCAAGTTTACCTCATCACCGGGATTTTTATCTGGATGAAGTCGCAAGGCCAACTTGTAGTAGGCTTTCTTTATTTGTTGTTGAGAAGCTGTCCTCTCAACACCAAGGACCTGAAAGAAGTTGGCTATTAGCAAAATCAATTTAAGCAGAGTATGATCATAAGCACACCATTTGGAAACCTATGACGAGCAGAAAACTCATTTAAATCCGGAGTTGGGAGAGAGCAAAACGAAATCAATAAAATTCCCCATCGCTTAATATGAAAAAGAAACAAATGGTAGTGGAAATTTGCAAAAGAGAGGAACTACTTGATCAAACTTATGACCGCCACTATGCTACTCTCAATACAAAAACGCAAGCTGTTGTTTGCGAAGAAGCATTTTATCAAATTGAGATAAAGAAGAAGTTAAAAGGAAATAATGACCTCGTAGAGGCTCATCTGATTCATATCCTGTTTCTGCTCCTCTTCCTCAATTTCTTCCTCGCGAGAAACCCTAGATTTCTTCGACTTCCCCATTTCCGAAAGAGAATGAAATCAAAGAAATTTTAAAGCCTTTGTGAGCGTTACCGTAAGGTTCCTTCCTTTCACTTTTTATGTGATGAGTGCTTCGCATTATCATTTATCAAGGTTTGGGGTTTTCTCTTTTCGGTTCCCGCGGAAGTGACCCATTTTCCCGCCGTGTCTAAGTAGATTTATTTTCCCCAAATGCTTGATAATACTGTTATTATTTTAGTTTACTTTACGTACAGTGAACAAATTGGGTTTGTTCACCCAATCAATTGGGTTTCGTCGTCGTGTTATATGGGTTAAACACCTAAAATCCCCAGCCCTACGACCATGCGCACTGAAAAGTCATCACGTGTGTCCTTTTTGTTAGGAAACATTAAGCTATCCAAGAAAAGGGTTCTTAATCCTTAATGACACTCAAAAGGGGGTAAATTGAGAGTCTACAAATTTCAATAATTTTTCTAACTAATGTGCTTAATTATCAACAATCAATATAAATAAGTATAAGGAGAAGTGCTTAAGATAAATTAATCAAACAATTGAATAATAATTTAAAGAGAATATGAAGGAGAGAATATAAATTGATTTATAGTAGTTCGATAAAGAACCTTTGCGTACATCTATTCCTAAGATTCTCATTGGAATTCTACTATAGTTCTACTTTTAAGACGAAAAATATCCTTTGTACAATCTTTCTCGACGAAGAGGAATACTTCTTACAATATTCTTCTAAGATGAAGAGAAACCTCAATCTCACTTATATAACCTTCAAATACAATGATATATATATTGCCCCAACCAAATATTACAACTCAACATACCTTACTTTATGACTTGATAACTCCAAAATGACTCACTCATACAAATATGACATAATAATGCTGAAATGATCAAAAAAAAATTGAAATGTGTGTATACAACGCCTAAAACTTTCTTAATGCAAAAAACAATAAGAAAATACCTATTTATAGTATTTTGTGACCTAAAATAGCAGTTAGAGTTAAGAACTAATGTTACAACAGTTATATTTGACGCCTTGGTTGATCAATATAGTATAATGGTCGACCAATATGCATTTATATCACTAGATTCATTAGCGATTGAGCATCGGTTGACTAGTAACCTATACTAGTTGAACAATATGACAAATTAATCAATTAATGCATCAACCAATGTTATAGGAAACTCTCAATATTTTAAATTTAATAACTTTACCCTATATTGGTTGACCAATAACTTAAATAGGTTGACTAATCAACCTAAAATCACGATTTTTAACAACTTCAAATGCTCAAAATCAATTTGTTTAATCCAAATATGATTAAATCACTTCTCAAAATGTTCCCCAAAGATAATTTAAAAATCAAGAGGCTTTTTATATTAAAATCAAAAGCTTCAATGCCTCATGATGAATGTAAAGTCTTATGAAATGAAGTAAGATGAAATGATTATGCATGATGAGCTTTTTAGATCATCAAACTAACGAAGTGAGCTTATAAATAATACCGTAAAATGTTAAATTACCTTGAAGAGCCTTGGTCTTCTTTTGTTCTTGTTTTTGTTTTGATTCTTTATTTCATTAGTTGAAAACTTTAACTTCATACACTATCTTCTTGAGTCTATGGCTTCATTTTGTTCTAATATCACTTTTCATCAAAATGATAAACACATTAGTAGTAATTATGTTTTGTTATTATCAAAATATCAACTGAAACCTCCCTTAGTTCAATAATCTCCCTCTTTTTGATGATGATAAAGCACTTATGATATTAGAGAATAATAATAATAATAATAATAATAATAAAGTTTAGCATACAGATAAACGTCAAAATAATGATTAGCTACCCTTTAATTTGTGCATAAAACATAATTCAATATGAAGAGCATAGTTTAATATCAAGAACATAAGACATATTCAAAATCTAAGAAATATCATTTACTCAAGCATATCATATAAAGTGCAAGAAATACAAAAATGAAAAAACTATTACTCCCCTAAATTTCGTCACTCCCGTGAATCTTCTCACTCCAATCTAATATCACAAACTTTCTTCCCCTTTTTGAAATCATCAAAAAGAAATCTATTAACTAAAAATTCATAATATAAAGTGTCATGCATTAAGCTAAGTTGGTAAAAAATCAAAACGTATTTGATTAAAATTGATAAATCTTCTTCACTAAAAAGTGCTATTAAATAATAATGAGTCAAAATAAAAGGTCAATTTTGATAGTAACATCCCTAATTGTTTCTAATTTGAATAGTCTCCTATTTTAGAATTGTGCCTAAGTTCAATGATTTAATTAAATCGCGAAGGGGCAAGTTTTACAAAATTATAGGTTAGAATTGTAACAAATAAAATCATAATTGAAATTTCCAAAAATTAATTTCATAAAGGATGTATGATTATAAAATTCTGATGGGAGCGTTATTTTGTTTTAAAGTTCTCTCTCTCTTTTATCTGATTTCTCTAACTTCTCTCTACCTGATGTTACCTCCTTACCCTTTAGCTTTTTGATGTAGCGTGTTGTAACACTACTCAAAATAACTAGACCTACAACTATAGCAGTGGTGAGTCTAGGTTAATTCCACAGAGAGTGTGTGTAAAGCTTTTGAAATGAAATCAATCAGTGTTTAGGTTATGGAAGGATTGGTGTTAGAATGGGATCTAGTTATGGGTCTGAGATTAGGATCGCCTTTGTACTTCTTGTGTTTACCAATTTTTACCAGCTCAAAAGGGAACCGGAGGACCTTTGTTTGAGTGAAAACTCAAGATAATATATTTCTCAAAATTGATTCCAGCAGTTTATACAACGATGGCTTAATAAGCCTTAGGGAAAAGTAACTGACTGACACAACTACTGCTAGAAAGTAGGAACTAACTTTGACTTCTTCTTCAAACAATAAACAATATATAATACTGAATAATTAATTAAAATGACTTAATTAAGCTGCTCCATCCTGATCAGTCGCTAAGCTGTTTGTCTTGGCCTTGAACTTGCCATGAGTGAATCGATTGTACCTCTTGTAGAGACGTGGTCGTATAACATCACTCCCACCCTCCACAAATAGCTTGTCCTCAAGCGTAAAGTCTGGGTGCTCCTCCTAAAAATCAGAAACGCGTTCCCAAGATGCCTCCGCTGGGGATTTCCTATGCCAATGGACTAGGACCTCTGGAATATTGTCACGAATACGGCGAGCAATGACTGCAGCAGGAACTGGGGCAGGTGTAGGTGGAACGAACTCAGGCAGTGGCATGGTCAAGTCTGGTTCGGCAGCGTTGTAAGGCTTTAAATTAGAAACATGGAACACGGGATGTATTTTGGAATCGCTTGGCAATTCCAGCTTGTAGGCAACACTTCTTATACGATCCAACACATGAAATGGACCATAAAACCTTGGTAGCAACTTTCGGTTCTTCCGATGAGCCACAGATAATTGGCGATATGGTTGTAGCTTCAGCAAGACCATATCATCCACCTTGAACTCGAGAGTTCTATGTTTTACATCGTAATATTTCTTCATCTGTCCTTGAGCCCGTGTCAAATTCTCCCATAAGGCCTGTAAAATTTCATCCCTGTCCTTCAGTGCATGGTCAACAGCCTCTAGTTTCGCCAACCCCGGACAATATGAAAGCAATGTGGGAGGGGACCTGCCATAAACCGCCTCAAAGGGAGTGGTCTTCAGAACGGAGTGGTAGCTGGTGTTGTAAGTGTATTCAACCCATGCTAACCAGCGGGCCCATTTTCCTGGGTGCGAACTAGTGAAACAACGTAAATAAACTTCGACAATCCGGTTGACTACCTCAGTCTGACCATCCGACTGTGGGTGATAAGCGGAGCTGAAGCAGAGTTTGGTCCCACTCAAACGAAATAACTCCTTCCAGAAAGTACTGGTAAAAGTGACGTCCCTATCGTTGACGATAGTTTCTGGCAGCCCGTGCAACTTAACCACACAATCAAAGAATACCGTAGACACGCTAACAGCTGAATATGGGAGGGAAATTGCCATCAGGTGACAATATTTAGACAACCTGTCCACCACAACCAAAATAACATTTTTGCCAAAAGAAGTAGGTAAACCTTCGACAAAATCCATGGAAACATCAGCCCATATTTGCAACGGCACGGGTAGTGGTTGAAGTAACCTAGCCGGGTGAAGATTTTCTGCCTTGTGTCGTTGACAAACACCACAAGATTTGACAAAGTCACGGACATCTTTCTTCAATCCAACCCAATGAAAATCTTTGGCCACACGAAACAACGTTTTTTGATATCCTTCATGCCCTGAACAATGGACAGCAGAGAGAATATACCCCTTGGAAGCCGAATCAGAGGGTACATAAACCTGATTTTTGTACAGCAACAATCCGTTCTTAAGGGACCACTGTCCGCTAGCGAATTCATCGTGAATATCGTGAATCAATTTCTGAGTCTCACCCGAATTTTGTTGCGCAACGCGAATGTCATCAAAGAGGCTGAGTTGTAGCATTGAGATGGCCATAACATTACCTCTATCTTCGTCTCACCGAGATAATGCATCCGCGACCACATTAGACTTCCCTGCCTTGAATTCCACAGAAAAATCATAACCCAAGATTTTACTCACCCAATGTTGTTGAGGAGGTGTTAAAAGCCGTTGTTTGAGCAAAAACTTCAGGCTGTAATGATCGGTTCTGACTAGAAATTGCCTTCCCCACAAGTACGATCTCCAGTGTTTAATAGCTTGAACCAGCCCAATCAATTCCTTCTCATAAACGGGTAAACCTTTGTGCCGTTCAGCAAGCCCCCTACTAAAAAAAGCCACAGGATGTTGCTTCTGCATCAAAACAGCCCCAATTCCCGACTCACATGCATCACATTCGACAATAAATTGTACAAAAAAATCCAGAAGTGCTAACACCGGTGTACGTGTCATTGCCAATTTCAGTTTCTCAAACGAGTCATCAGCTGCAGTCGTCCACCTGAAGGAATTCTTGCAAAGCAATGCTGTTAATGGTGCTACAATAATCCCATAATCCTGCACGAACTTACGATAGTAGCCAGTTAATCCAAGGAACCCACGAAGCCCTTTAATAGTCGCATGTCTCGGCCAATCGGACATTGCCTCAATTTTCTTCGGGTCAGCCTGAACCCCCTTCCCCGAAATAAGATGGCCCAAATAGGAAACTTGGAGTTGCCCAAAGGAACACTTGGATTGTTTGAGAAACAACTAATATTTCTTGAGCAATGTAAACACTATTCGCAAATGGTTAACATGATTAGCCTTTGTTCTACTGTATATTAAAATATCATCAAAAAATACCAACACAAATTTCTGAAGATATGGAGCAAACACCTCGTTCATAAGTGATTGGAAAGTGGACGACGCATTTGTCAAACCAAACGCCATGACCAGAAATTCAAAATGTCCATGGTGGGTGCAGAAGGCAATTTTTTCCACATCTGGTTGCCACATTAAAACTTGGTGATATCCAAAAGCCAAATCCAACTTAGTAAAAAAAGAAAGCACCATGGAGTTCGTCGAGGAGTTCATCAATCACTGGGATCGAAAACTTATCCTTGATAGTTTTTGCGTTTAGTTCTCGATTGTCAACACACATCCGTCACGAGCCATCAGCCTTGGGAACTAAAATCGTCGATGAAGAATAAGGAGAATTACTGTGACGAATAATACCCTGTTGAAGCATTTTATAACACTGCTTCTCAATTTCTTCTTTTTGAGCATGTGGGTAGCGATGTGGAAGAACAACCACTGGCTTAGTTCCGGGTTCCAAAGGAATACGATGATCACACCGGCGAGTGGGCGGCAAGCCACGAGGCTTACGAAAAATATCAGTAAACTCAGAAACAATCGTCTGAATGTCATAGTCATCAACCCCAGCCACTAACATAGCTTTCATCTCCTTAGGGTGCATAACTTGTTGTTTAATGCCATGCAAGGTAATGGGCCGAGAGCCCACTTTAAAGGCCATCCACAAGGCTTCAAAATTCCATAATATGGGTCCTAGGGTTCGAAGCCAATTAACCCCCAAAACCACATCAACCCCATTTAATTTCATAACCCACGGATGCACCTTCACCGTGACCACCTCTAAGTTAATGGCCACATCTCTGCAACTACCAAAACAATCGACCATAGAACCATTCGCTACTCGGGCCTTGACACCCTTTGTGGAATCCACTCGCAATCCACAACGAATAATCAATAAACGTATGACTGCTCCCAGAATCAATTAAGGCAATCACTTTCTCAACATTCACAATACCTGCAATTCGTAGGGTTTATGCCCCTTCAACCCCTGTAATGGCATCGATTGAAATTTTAGGTTGCTCGGAATCAAACAACCAATGGGAACAAACGCTTGCACTGATGGCCGCGCATAAACATCTCGTCACAGTTAAAGCACAACCCTTTCTTACGGCGTTCTTCCATCTCCCCTGGGGTCAATCTATGTATGTTTCTAGGTCGTGGAACCGGCGTTGTGGAAATCTCTGGTTTCTTACGGGACTCTAAGGTATAATGTCTGGAAAATTGATTATGGCGTTCATAAAGCCTCGCAAGACTCATTGCCGATGACAAATCACGCGGACTTTGAAGGACAACATCAACAGCGATATGCTCCTTGAGCCCACTAATAAAGAGCTCAACCTTTTGCCCTTGAGTAAGCATTCCAGCCTTGGGAACCAGTTGTTCGAACAAGTGGCAAAACTCGGCCACCGTCCCCGATTGCTGAAGTTTGGCTAAGTCACCCAACTTTCTACTGGATACAGGGGGGCCAAAACGTAGATTACAGTGACTCTTAAACTCCTCCCACGAAAGTGTGGGATTATCCTCCTCCAATTGCATAAACCAAACTTGAGCATCACCATCCATGTGAAAAGAGGCGAGCTCCAACTTCTCCTGCTCGGGCGTATTTTGGTGGCGAAAAAAGTATTCACATTTGTTAAGCCAGCCCAAAGGGTCTTCGTCTCCAGCATATTTTGGAAATGTCAACTTTGCCACCTTGTGAACCGTGGAACTGTCGGTTTGTGTTTTATTGTGACAGCTTGCCTCACCATCTCTAGGATTGCCGTGGTGGCTACGCTCCCTCGACGCTGAACCCTCCAATCTGGATGCTGTGAATTCCTTGGAAAGTTCTTCAAATTTGGCATCTCTGATCTTGTTTTCCTCCCTCACCTCTTGCATAAACCTGAAAATCTGGTCTAACTGTGGTTGTATGGAGTCTCCCATAACACCTGGCTCTGATACCAATATGTTAGAATGGGATCTAGTTATGGGTCTGAGATTAGGATTGCCTTTGTACTTCTTGTGTTTACCAATTTTTACCAGCTCAAAAGGGAACCGGAGGACCTTTGTTTGAGTGAAAACTC
>JANIHZ010000007.1:6008624-6032224 GCA_027478365.1 Erythroxylum rufum | reverse complement strand
TATTTACAAAATAAATCATATAATAATTAAATATGAGTAAAATTTTCTTATTATCATTCTTAGTATTCAGCGTCAAATACTAGCATAACTATTAACTTGTTTAATCTCATTCTTATTGATTACATACTTAACACGCATAATTAATAATACCATTCTTATTTCCCTTCCGGCTATTCTTATTCCTACTTTTTATTTCAATTTCTTTATTATTGGTTACCAAACAAGACCTTGGAATTCTCCTAAGCTTTATGGCCTAAATTAAACTTTTACAATTTTAAGAAGAAGATCTTTAAGCATCCACAATGAAAGTCAAATAATATACAAGCACAAGACATGCTTTAAAAAATATTGATATAAAAATAGGGTTGACAAATATGGGAACATTTAAAAACATGTCATATGTTATTTAAACCGCTAAGATTATCACATAATCAATATTAAAGCAAAAGCTTTCGATATTAAAAGAAGCAGGCATGCGTATTAAGAATATAATGCCTGAAATGGGAAATTCGTTTAAATCATCCAAAGAAATATAATAAAGGGGCATAGGCATGTAAGCCCCGATAATGAATTTATTTACAGCCATGTAAAACTAGGGCAAGAAAGACGTTCGTCCGTGAAAAGGAATAAAAGGAAGCTAAGAGGAAAGGTTGTTGTCGCCTAAAGGACTAGTGACTTCAGCACTATCATCGCAGTCATCCATCACTGTGCATCTTTGATCTGCATGGTGTCAGGTTTTGGAGGCTATGCTTCTTATGAACTGGATTGGAACATGCTTGAATTCTATGAAGGAGCGTTGATTAAGTTATCATAGTTCTAATTTTTGAAAATCTTGGAACTACAATAGTGACGGACACTTTCATGTTTGAATTTTTTCACCCTTGTAAGGTTGCTTTGGATCCTCCATTTCTTGCTTTATATTGACGACCTCCGCCTTCAAGATTATGATTTCCTCCTCTTGCACAACAGTCAACTATTCTACTCCTTTTCAATCATCACCCCCTCCTCCTTAAACCTACCATATTCTTTGCACAAGGCAAGGTAGTTATCTTTCATCTCTTTTTATCACCTTATAGAGATTTTCGTTAATTCCATAAAAGAACAAAGAGAAGGCCTGAAGATGTGCGAAAGAAGTTAAAAGTCAATGTCATGGACCTTTGCTCTATCCGCAGGGGTGACAATTTTCCATGACGACTGACGACTTCACCATAACCTTGTGAAAGACAAAATCCTCAAAAGTTGTAAGCTATGCAGGAAGTACAGTAACAGAAAAATAGGGAACTGGTGGGGATACAATAAGTAGGGAGGGAGTAGGTGTAGGGACAGGGATGATAGTGACCCCGTCACTATGCGTGACATTTTGCTTTTTTTTCTTCTCCTCTTTTTGAACCTTGGTTTTAGTAATCATTTGCTTATATTCATCATGTGTGAAAAATACAAAAGAAAAGAGAGCAGGTATGAGAAATAGAAGATGATTATAAAGATGAAAATGAAAAAAAGGTTTATATTGAGAAGAACGTAGAAGCCTGACTAGCTAGATTGAGGCTTGATGAGATGACCCACAAGCCTTATTCGATGCATAAATCTGCAGGGACGTGTTGAATTTTTGTAATATTGTAGGAAGTAGGCTACCATAAAGTTGACGATGATAAACCAGGCGTGACGGTGAAATTGGCTTGTGGCAGGTCTGTTTGGTTATTTATTTCTACTATTATAGGATGTAGCGGAAGCCTAAGACCATATCTGAACGTGTTAGTAATAGGTGCCAACTTCCCCTGACTTGGACTAACAAATCATCTCCTGTTTCAGGGTAGCAAGTATGGAAATCAGCAGCAATGTCAAATCTCCCTATCATGTTATTGAAGTCAAACCTCCTAAGTTTACAAGCATGACTTCCCACTTCTAGGCTATCATCGAAGTCCCTTTCTTATAAACACCATATTGTGAATAATAGACTTGGGATGAACTAGATGCCCATGGAGAGGTGAACAAAAATTGAGGCGAGACGAATGTTGTCGCTACTGTTAGATGCTATCAATACTAGATCACTAAAACGAGTGAGATGAAGAACTCTTAACACTAATAGCACTATTAGAGGTAGACTTATTTTTACTAACATTCATCGTCAATATAATTAGGGGTAAATACAAAATTTGAGCTTATCTTAATAAGCAACTTTCACAGGCCTGAAAAAGAAATGAGACGATGATCCAACTTTAAAATGATTGTATAATTAAAAAATTTAGGTTCAGTAATCTTAAAAAATGCATGGAAAACATGAGTAAAATGACAAAACTAAAGAAGGATTATTGTAGAGAAGGTATAAGAAGGATATTAATAAAAAATTATGAATTCTACTAAAACACAAATGTAAAAAATTAGATAAATATCACTCGAAAAATTTATTATATGCTATAATTAAAAAAATTAAAGGGAATGACATAATAGGATTCCACCTGTCCAATTATCCCTTATATAAAGCTGTCCATCATTGAATTAATACATATTATGTTTCTTATTATTTAGAGTTTGCATCTTTTTTTATTTATTGATTTAGGTGTTGGAGTGCCCCACCATAATAACTATGACATTTCTAACTTTGTTTTTAGTACGACTATTATGTTAAGTTGAGTTCCAAGCTCATCAAGATTTTTGGTTGCATCATCTTTTCTTATTTTTCGTTGAGGTTGTAGAACATTACTAGTCATTCTTTAAGATAGGCAAACCCAAAGATTTATTTGGGATTAATAGTGTCAACAAGCTTTTGTAGACCTGATAAGTTATTTATGAGGCACATTATTATTATCAACGCAAAAGATTTATACTTGTCTATCTCAGTCACAAAAGAGGCTATAATGAAGAATCAACTTTGCAAACATCATCATCAACTCCCAATTGAAGTCCCGCTGAGGCACAGAGTCTGAGGCTGCTTTTGCAAACAATCATCCATAAATTCAAAACTGCAAAAAAATTATGAAATGACATATAAAGCTTACTAAACTCGACATTAAATATTTCTCCTTATCATCTACTGAACTAAAAGTAATTGTAGACTTCTTGATAGAATTCACAATTCCTTATGGTGACTTAGATGTGTCTAAAAAAGACCCCATTATAGAACTCTTTGGTTTGAATGATGTTTGTGGATGGTGAAATGGTGAATTAGGAAGTGAGTGAAACAGTGAATTACGAAGTGAAGTATGTATATGCTTTGTGTTTCCAAATGGAGTTAAATATAAGTACTACAAAAAGCATGATGAATTAAAGGCCTCAAAAAATGAGGTAAACTACCAAAAAAAATTGTAGAGTGAAATTGATCCAACATCTACAAATATACTGTATAGTTACAAATGAAGACTCATGGTTAGTAGTCAATAAGATTTATGGAACTTACATTGCTAAATTAGCAAAAAATATACAATTTTTGCAAACCCCATAAATGTCTGATAAAGGGAATGAAGATTCATGTCCATCTAATCTTATTGAAAGAAAACAACATAGCAAACTAACCTTTAGTAGAGGAATTCTTGTATGTCGTGAAATTATAAGGTATCATACCCCAAAAATTATAAAGTAAAAATAACAACTATACATTCTATAAATAAGTTGAACATGATCTTATTGGTGTCTTTAGAAAAACATAACCCCAAATTTGAAGAAAAATTTTAGGCATAATTAGAGGAGGCAATCACTATCTAGTTAGATAAATCCTAAATTTTTGGAGAGTCTAAAATAAGAGTTACTCTAAAAGGTTAAAACACACTTTTCAAAGTTTTTATTGATTATTAATAATGATGAATCCCTCTTTCTATCCATATGATAACCTTATATAGTCATAAAATCCTAAAACCAGAGTAACTACTCAAACTAGATACAACCCTAAGTTCCTAAGTATGACCCTACTTGAAATAAGTGTACTTACATCATATCTCTAATCATTCAATACTTGTATTAGGAAATTGTCCATATAGTCTCAGGAAGAAAGGAGAGTATTGATATAGTTACACCTAAGAATTTATTCTACAAATTGCTCATGATGGGGCACTAATTGAGTAACTTCAGTTTTTTCTTCGTAATATATTTGAAATAGATGACGAACAGGAAGAAGAGGCCATATATGGTGGGTAATACTTGAACATATTAAAAAATAACTTAGGTGCATTTTTTAATGCTCATGAGGTTGATATTGGATTTTTGTATGGTACTATTGACCTAGGTATAATAAGATATATAGGGTACTTAGGAAGGACGACAGAGCACATATGTTGGCTAGAATGGAGGGAATGGAGGGAGATCGTGCGTGGAATGAGTCCTTATAGAGGAGATAGGAAAGATTGTAGAGAGTGTGGAGCTACCAATAAAATGTGGACCAAGTGGCAAGACCTCAAGTAGAGGTAGTAGCAAAGTGGATTAAGGATATTGAACTAATTCCATAATAGTTATTTTAGGAAAGCATCAATAGGACAGTCCATCAAGTAAAGTAATAATAAGTTGCTTAGGATGCAATAAGAACACCGAGAGATGCTCATAAAACATTTCTAATAATTGAATTTGATCAAAGAGAACTTGCCTATATATTCTCACTATGTTGGGTTTGCCATGACACCTAAGACCTTTCCACCATCTCTACTTTGGGTTGGTGATCATAATGGCGTCACTGACATATGATTTATGTTTCTTCTTATTTTATCCTATGTATTTTCTTTTATCTTATGTTTTATCCTTATTCTTTTCAAAGTATATTTTACATTTTAATTATTTTATTTTCCTTTATAGAGTACTTATTTCGTTAATTTTCTTCTTATAACACTTTGCATTTTATAGTTTTTATTTTTTTTATCTTTATACAAGGTACCAAACATTTTTAGATTTTTATCGCACTAATATTGAATAGTATGAGACAAAAGGCTTAGAGTAGTTTTCTTAATATTTTATTTTCCTTCCTCTATATCCACTTTTATGCATTATGTTTCTTTCTTTATGTTTATCATTGGTACATTAACGAAAATGTTTAATTTAAGTGTGGGAATGGATTATTTTGAGTTATTTTTAATTGCAGATCTTTTAAGTAAATAGGTCTAGTTGAAATGATCTTAATAAAAAAATCCAGAAAAATAAACAATGAAAAGAAAAGTGATTAAGAGGACTCAAAAGAAGTTAGATAACATTTTGATTCAACTAGGCCTGTCTATAGCTATAATAATTGATGAGTAGTTTAATTTCAATTTAATTTAATGATCTTAAATTGATTCTTGATTTATGTATGATTTTTAACACAAGTTAGGTTAAAGTTGAACTTATTAGCCTAGTATTCCATTACATTAAAAAAATGAAAAATGAATAAAATGAACAAAAATAATTTTACTTCATTAACTTTAACCTAAATAAGGATTTGACTTTAAGAATGGTTATAATAACCATTTGAAGTGGCGACTAAACTAATAACAAGTGGTATTCATTAAGTTTACCTTATCACTAAAAAGTTGGAATGATGTTTCAAATAAGCCTCTTATACTCCATAAAAGTACTAAAAATAAGTGTTTTAATTTATTTTTAACATTGTTATTAAGTGTGTGAGAAAGAAATTTTTTTACCCATTATCTTTATTTTATATATAGGGTAAAATTATTTGAATTAAGTTGATTTTTGAAGGGTTGTTCATTTAAGTTAAAGTAAACTGTAAATCAGTGCAAGTTTTAAGAAAATAAATAGTTGATGTAATGTAGTTAAGCAAATAATGAGCACCTTTGATTTCTTTAATTAGTTTTTTGAGCTTTTTTATAGTTGAAACTTGCTTAAATTGAGAGTGATTGAGATTAATTTGCTTTAGAATAAGAAAAAAATTAAATGTTAAGATATTTGATTTAAGTAAAGCATATATATATTTATTAGCAGTATTGTACTTTATTTTTTTGCTTAAAATACCTTAGTTTGCTTAGCTTATAATATATTTTTATGCAATTAAGAAGATATTACATGAAGATAAGCTTTGTCAAGAAATGAAGAAGATTACAAGTGAAAACATGAAGAAAACACAAATTTTAGCTAAACATGATCTAGTACATAACTGTATGCAGGATTGTATCATTTTTAAACAACTTAGAATTGAATATGCAATTAGAAATAAGAGCAAAAGATAGTTTGTATGGCAGGAAATTTTTTTGAAAGGATACGTGCTATGGGATACGGTCGTGTCTCAACTTGTGTGCAAATGGAGAAAATTCATAATAAAATATATGAACACTGATATGTTAGAGCCCATGTCGCTCTTTAGATAAGAAGTATACACAACTTGGAGATGACTTTGTCCCAAACCATGTTTGTGATAGGCAAAACATATAAAAGCTTTATAATCCTTAATTCTAAGATCAACAAATTATAATACAAATAATGAAGAGAAGACAATCTCAAAAAGAAAAAGACAGAAATTTAACTCACCACCCAAAGTTCCAAAAAGATGATCTTTAAGTGATCACATGCTAAACCTTAAAATGCCTTACCTGAAACTAACTTCAACATCTCCTTCTGTGCCTTTTTCTACTATTAAGCCTCCTCAACCTCTTAGCTCTACCATTCAGCCCCTTTTATTTACTCTTCCAACCCAAAACACCTTAAAGCCGTCATTAGCTTCACTATTAACTCTTAACTTTGTTGATCCAACTTCTCCCTTGTTAGTACCCCATTCTCCACACTCAAACCAAAGCACTCTTCTTCTTCTTCTTCCCCTAAGTTAGTGTTTAAGCATATTTTCTTCTGCAAAAGACTTCCATTTTCCTAAATGCAAAATTTGATATAATCAAACTAGGGAAAGATAGGACTTGGTGAAATTTTTTATATATAAAGAGGAATTCATGATTTCAAACTTTAGCAGTGAAGCTAGGATGTATAAAGTTCCAAAATTAGGTTTATGGTGTATCAAAGGAAAGCTACTTTCAACCTAAAGATGGTGGTTTGGAATAACATTATATAAGAAATGTATATAAAAGCTTTCCTATTTGGATTAATTTTCATAACATACTTCTTGAATATTGGCTCACAAAAAGTCTAAGTTATCTTGGAAGCTCTTTTAGAAGGCCAATTTGCTTAGAAGAAAACACAATAGGGATGTCAATAATAGGCTATGCAAGAATATGCTTAGAAGTGAGTTTAAACCAAAAGTTGCCTGACTCTTTGAAGATAATAAGGTTAAACAAGGGAGGGGTATAAGAAGAGTCTAAGATAAAACTTTCTTACTAATAGAATCCCCATATTCCCTATGAAAGGAAGATCTAGAAGCTAACATTTATAAGCTTATAGGTTGATCTCTTGGGATGTCAACTTTAGTTTTCGAAATAGAGGAAAAAAAACAAAACATAGAGGTTGATGAACTCCTAAAGATGATATATATAATGCTCATTGATTAACTTATTTTTTGTTAGTCAATATTGTAATAACCGTAAGTACATGACTAGCTATAGCTAGTACTAGTAAGTCCTAGTTGATTCTACGAAGACGATGAATACTAGTAATTACCCTTCCTTTGTTATCTATCCTAAGGATTGATTTTATATTTTTAATTAAATGAAATAAAAATAAGCTAGTCAACTATAATAGGAAACAATAATAAGCATAGAGATAGTGGAATTCACTTAGAAAACTATCATTATTAGAAATTAATATCTAGGTTTAAATCCCCCCAAACCCTTAATAGATTGATCTTTTATCATGCAATTGTTTTGTTGATGCATTGGACCGTGGAGACTCATATGGTATGCTAATAACTGACCTTGAGTCTATTAACAACTAATCCTAAGGTTTTCAACCAAATTATTTTGTTTAAAATTTACAGGATTGCATTATCAATTTATGAATCCCTCTATTAGGTTTGACTCTAATTCGAAAGATTTATGTCATCATATTTCTAGGATTGCAATCAACTCATTCTAATTACGGTAGATCTATTTAAACCTATGATTTCTTAATCTCTACATATGAAATCAAATTATAAATAAACCACGTAATTGGATCCAATATCATAATCACATTAATTACATCAATAAAATAATCAAATCATATTACATAAGGTTCATCTAACCTAATACTAACTAAATGTTTAGTTATACATTATCGAACACAAAATCAAACAACAGTGAAAGAAATCAAACATACAATGAAAGAAAAATGAAATGAAAATAATGGATTCATAATTCTAAATCCCCCTAATTATCTTCTATTGAGTGTTCTTATGATGTAGAGGCCTGATCTTATATTTTGATAGATCTTTCGATGATTTCTTCATGTTTTCCACTTCTCTGGCTCAAATTGCACCTGAAGAACAAGTTCCACCCTGGAATCACCTCCCTCTATCTGCTCTACGAATCCTCTCGGCTGCCTCTGAAAACGTCTTTTTATCATAAAATTTAAGGTTTTAGGAATCGTGCATAACCAAAATTTATAAGAATTGTGAAGATGCACAGGCTCAGGGAAGTGCATGGCAATGTGCACGGCCTTGCTACCTTTTTGCACTTTAAATTTTCAATTTCGATTGTGATCTCGTCCGAATTCTCATCCTTTTAGTCTATAAAGGCAATTATGCTATGTAAACACACTTAAAGCAAATTAAGTATCAAATATACAACAAAAATATAAAATATCAAGCAAAAACACATGAAATATGGGGTAAAAATATGTTCAATTATCCATCTATCAAATATCACCATTCTTAAGCTTTTGCTTGTCCTTAAGCAAACCATAATCAAAATTGTAAATTCCACAATATCAATCCATCGTCAATCTCGATCTGTCCATTCATAGTATACATCATCATATCCTATTGAGTTAAATTAACAAATAATTATAGTCAAGTTTTCCTAAAATTAACTTCGTAAGCAATATTAATAGTAATCACATCAACGATCGCATTGAAATCAGAAGCATATCTCTTCATACCCGCACCAAGATTTTATTCAATGCACTTAAGTGTTTAGGGTAAAAAGTATCTAAATTCTTAACCAATGCATAGTAAAATTCTTACCATATGTTTGTATTAAAATCACAGCTCCACCACATATGTTCAAACTAGAAACAAAAATCAAATAGTCTTATAAGGTTGTAACGGGACTTAGTTAAGGTATGATTGGGTTAATAAAAAGGTTAAATTAAAGGAAATTTACTATACAATATATTTCAAGACTTTTTTACAAGTATACATAGGTCTTTCCAATGCAACTTTTTTGGTACCATAAATTTATTCTTTTTTATTCTTTCTATCTTTCTTCTTTTTTTCTTTTCTCTTTTCTTCACTTTTTTCTTTTTTTCCAATATTCCAATCAGTACCATAATTCAACAATTGTTGGACCTTTAACAAATTTCATGTTTCAACAAGTAAATAATGTAAATAACCTTCAAGTTTCAAAGCAATAAAAAGGTCTTCAAAGAAAAATAGGATAAAGATTAATATGTCGGTTTAATCAATAAAAAAGACTAAGGCTCAACTTGGCTATTCCTAAAGGTAAATTTAAGGGTATACAGATTTCAAAGAAATAGGCTAAAGAAAATTGGTGAATCAAAGTGCCTTCATCATATCAATGCTTCTAATTTTACAAATATAGTCTCAATATGCATAATAAAAGCTAGTTCTAGAATTATCCTACTATATATGATATCACACACATGAAAGAATAACAAAAGCTTTAAAAAATTAAAAATGTGCTTTTAGGCTCAAAAGCTCGCGAAAAAGATGGGTATATATGTCTGTAAATAATATGCAATTTCATTCAACTTGATTATTTCAATGATAACAAAAAGTATGACTTAGAAAACTAATTTTATTCTAACCATCATCCTTTTGCATACCAATTGAAATCAATATTCAACAATGAAACATAGAATTCATGGAAAGATTTTAACCAATTCAAGATATCAATTAATAAAATTTATGATCAGGATTATAATAAGCTTAAAGAAGTCATTAGAATTCATTAAACCCATCCCCACACTTAAAGTTGTACATTTGCCCCAATGTACACAATATAAGCATTTATGAAAAGTGAGAGGGTTTAGTGGTACTTAAACCCTCTCACTTTTCTAAATATGATGATTTTTTGATTTCGATCCATCCAATATGAGACTAACATCCTTGAAAAATATAAAAGAAAAGGATAAAAAGAAACAACAAAACAAAAAATAAAATTTAACACTAAGACAAAAGCAAACATAAGATAATATCAAAATTGCAATAAAATTAAAACTAACTCATGGGTTTTAACGTCGATAACTCGACATAACTTGCATGTTTAATGTCATCCTAGATCAATAATCAGCGGCTTACTTCTATTTTTTCTCCACAAAGTAGTTTCATAGCTTATAAATAAGCCACCAGTGACAAAATAATAATAAGGACATAATTTATCAAATTAATAGATCCAACTTCAAGCAATAATGCCCTTTGTAATGACAAATTATTAATAAAAGGGGGGATAATAAAACTTCCTGAATCTTCGACTAGCTTGAATAGTTTGTCTTCGAGGAAGTGGGAACCCTCTATACTTAAGGTCACTACCAATACCTCATCAGTAGTTTCCTTACTTGGTTGATCCACTAGTTCTTCCTCCACCTCCTCTGTCCTCTCGTCTTTTTCTTCTTCCTAGACAGAGGTTCCTGGCTCACCTTTTTCAGTTATTTTCTACCACTCCTCTATTTTCTCTTCTCAGAGGGAGACTTCTTCTTGTTTCATATGCTTTTTTTAGAATAACACTCCACTTATGAAGCCAATCCTTTCCTTGTCTTCACTTTGTTGCGTTAATAGACTTAGAATAGTATTATGCGTTATGGTCAAGAAATTTAGGTGAAGAAACTCTTTCTTCAAATTCACGTCAGCTAAGTTTAAGTTCTGGAAGGTATTCCATTGCACTATTTATAATGTTTCCCTTTTCTTTATCTTCTTCTTTAGGAAAATCTTCTTGGATTGTACCTCCATTCATGAAACTAACCTTTTTCTATTCTTTACTCTCAAATTCACATCGATCAGCTTTCATTCAGCAAGGATTTCCATTAAGTTATCTCTAAGACTTGCTTCCTCTTCTTCCTCCACTTCTTTTTCTACTGGGGGCTCTTTTTGAAACGTTCCTCTATTCATGAAGCTAATCTTTGTCCTTTATCCACTCTCAAATTTCTGTCGGTTAGCTTTCATTTCGACAAGGACTTGTATTAATTTATCTATAACACTTTCTTTTCTTGGAAGCTTGTTGTGACTCTTGAGAGTGATTGTCATTCCATGTTCTTTAACATCCATTTCAATAGGACTAGGCACACTCCTTTGGATCTCATCAAATAACATGTCTGCCAGTTGGCCCAGGCGATTCACCAAATTTTGTATTCGAGCCTCTTCTTCGTGATGCTTCATGATTGACTCTTGAATAAAATCATCCATCATATCTTCCAAAGTTGGCTCGTTAACTATAGGTACTTGGTGCTCTAAGTATCTAACTAGAGTGTAATTGTTCCATCCATAGCTGTAAGAATTACTCCATTCTAAATTGTAGTTGTTCCCGTATACTACACCATGAGGTTGATAGCACATGCTTGGTCGCTCCCATGGATGTGTTGGTGCTTAACATTCATGACTGTAGTGATAACTCCCACCAATGTCATGACATAACCTAAACATCAATTGCACTTCCGAAAATATGTGAGAACACCCCTCTCTCTAATATGTGATGATATAGATTGTGAAGACATTTTGGCTCCCACAAAAGTCTCGTATACTCCATCCTTCCTTTATGAGTTGTGGTTATAACAATTAATCATAATTCCTACAATAAACCACAAATACAATAAGATACAATAAAATAAATAAAAAATAAAATAAAATAAATACAAAAGACAAAAATAAAAAATAAAAAATAAAAACAAAGATAAAACAAAATAAAATGAAAATGATTAGAATAATAGCTTTTAATCTTTCCTAATATCAAAGTCCTCAACAATGGCACCAAAAACTTGATTGACTTATTTTGTGTTACTCAATATTGTAATAACCTCAAGTACACGACATAGTTGTAGCTAGTACTAGCAAGTACGGGTTGATCCCACGAAGAGGATGAATACTAGTAATTACCCTTCCCCTATTATCTAGCCTACGGGTTAGTTAAAGGAAATAAAACTAAGAAAGTAAAATAGAATAGGAAACAATAATGAACACAAAGATAGTGTAATTCACTTAGAAAACTATCGTTATTAGAAATTAGTATCTAGGTTTAAATCCTCCTAAACTGTTAACAGATTGATCTTTTATCATGTAACTGTTTTGTTGATGTATTGGATTGTGGAGACTCCTATGGTATGCTAATCGCTGACCTTGAGTCTATTAACAACTAATCCTGAGGTTTTCAATTGAATTACTCAAGTTGAAGTTTATAGGATTGCGTTACCAATTTATGAATCTCTTTATTAGGTTTAACCCTAATCTAGGAATTTTTGTCATCTTATCTTTAAGGTTGCAATCAAATCCTTCTAATTGTGGTAGATTTATTCAAACCTAGGATTTCTCAATCTTTATGTAAGAAAATAGATTATATATAAAACATGTAATCAGATCCAATATAACAATCACACCAATTATATTAATAAAAGAATCAAATCATATCAAAGTATTAATATAAGGTTCATTTGACCTAAATACTAACTAGATGTTTAGTTACACATTATTGAACGTGAAATCAAACATACAATGAAAGAAAAACGAAATGAAAACAATGGGTTCATAATTCTAAATCTCCCTTATTGTCTTCTATCGAATATTCTTGCGATATATAGGCTTGATCTTATATTTCAATGCATTTTTCAATGATTTCTTCACAGTTTCCGCTTCTCTCTCAAAATTGCACATAGAGAAAGAGTTCCTTGTCACTCCGTCTGCTTTACGACTCCTCTCGACTACCTCCAAAAATGTCTTTTTGTCACAAAATTTAAAACATGCTTCAGAATGTGCATAACCAAAAACTACGAGAATTATAAAGATACACGAGCTCGAGGAAGTGCATCCTTTATGCACTTCAAATCTTCAATTTCTACCGTGATCTCATCTGAATTCTCATCCTTTTAGTCCATAAAGGCAATTATGTTGTGTAAACTCACTTGAAGCGAATTAAGTACCAATAGACAATAAAAGTATAAAATATCAAGCAAAAACACTTCAAATATGGGGTAAAAATATGAGCAATTATCCATCTATCACTCATATTGACAGTTAGGGAAGGGTATAAGGGAAAATAAGGCACTTAATACTCTAATCCGAGAGAAAACTAGAAATAAGGATGAAGTTATGGACTTTCTGGCTCTGGAACTAATCCGGAACTAAGTCAACTTTTACTAAGAGATAAAATAACCACCTTTAAGGAAACTAATCCCATTGTGTAATATAGTATAGATAATTTAAAAGATAACTGTAATATAATTATGAAATCTACCTCAAAAGAGGTAGTTATGAAGGGTTTTGACGTCTCTGCAAATTCAGTGATAAGTAGTAAAAAGAAACGTGAAAGGAAATCAAATAACAAAGGACCATAGTCCCTTGATTCTTCTTGATGATTATAATATGGAATATAATGAATTACCCTAAAAAATAATAGATGATCAAAGGCTATTTACTATCAGAGAAGTTGAAGTTGGTTGGATTATTGGAAACAAGAATTAAAAGTAGATAAGCTATATAAGTTCTCTTAGATTTTTGGTAAAAATTGGAAAATCATCTCAAATCACCAAGACCACCACAATATGAGGATTATAATAGCTTATGACCCAAGTATAATCAAGGTTCATTAAACTTTTACCTTGTATCAATTTATCCATCTCATGATTAATATTGAAGTAGATCATACATATTTAGTATTAATTTTATATATAGAGCTAATCAAGAGTTCATGAGTAGCTCTTTATGGTATAATATTAAATCTTTGAGTTCCTCAATGAGTTTCCCTTAGATTTTACTTGGTGACTTTAATAGTATCATTAAGGCTAAAAATGCTAAAGGTGAAAGTATTACTATTGAATTAATATTTGAAGGTTCCTAATTCATAAGGAGCAAAAGGAAAAGGTTAAACAAGGCATTGGTTAACTCCCATTGTCTCTCAAAATGTTCTAATAGCAGGGATTATTTCCATTCCACTTTATGTTTTGACCATTCTTCTATTAAAGTAATCTTTGATGAAAGGAAAGGAAGAGTGAATTCTCCTTTTAGATTTAATACCCTAATGGTTAATCTAGCAAAACTTAAAGAGGCAATCAAGAGAGGACTCAATACTAAAGTAGAAACTTCAAGCAATTAAGGTGGAGTTGAAAAGGCTATATCATAATAAGGTTAAGGATGCAAATTCTTGTATTTACAAATTGAGGGAGAATTTAATTACAATTCAAAATGCACTGAACCTCCAGCTAGGGATATAGATCTTATAGCTAATGAGAAAATGGCTTTATTTTACTATTCTTAAGCATTAGAGAACCATTGTTCACTACCGAGACAAAAGGTAAGAATCCATTAAATATAGGATGGTGATAAAAAACACTAGATTTTCTATAATACAATTCTTTGCAGAAGGAATTCCAATAAGATATACTCTTTAAAGAACAAAGTAAAGATACCAGTAGAGAATATGAGGAGATTAAAGTAGTTTCTTTGAATTATTTTAATAATCTACTATGACCTTAAAATAGTTATGCAAGTTAAGGTTATAATGGAATTCATCCCTAACTTTATCTCTCAATAGTGAAAGAAGAAGCTCATAAGGCTCTTCAATGCCTTAGATATCAAACAAGCTTTATTTTAGTAATAAAGGTAACAACCATATTTACATCTACAATAATTCAAAAGCAATTAATAGAATTTTCACAAATATTTATAATCTTAGTAGTCATGATCTGCCTTTTAAATATTTGAGAATCCTAATCTCACATAAAATACTATCATATAGAGATTTTCATCCCTTATTTAACTCACTTTATAAAAGGATTGGCCATTAGAATAATAAGTTTATGTCATATAGAAGAAAACTTTAGCTTGTACTAGTAGTGGTAACAAATCTCCATATTCGTTAAAGATGTCACATTTATTTAGCCTAAAGCATGATTAAGGTAATTAAGAGGATCCTAAAGAATTTTCTTTGGTAAGCTAAAGTTGATTAAGTAACCATTGCCAAGGTAAGCTGGTTGGAATTTTTCTTATTGAAAGAGGAAAGAGGTTTAGGCATAAAATCAAGCAAAATCACCAATAAAATGCTCATGGATAAGAGAATATGGAAGCTTTTCATTGACAATGAGTCAGTTTAGGTGAAATTGATGCACTTTTGTTTAATAAAAAACAAAATCTTATGGTCTATTAAATCCAAGCCAAGTTACTCTTAATCTCTCAATCAATTATTGAACTTAAGAGAAAACATAGCTAAAACATGATAGCTCTTATTGGCAGTGGCTCAAAAACACGAATTTAGTTTGACAATTAGTTTTAGATAGGTCCCCTACTTAGATATTAGGAACTTGATAGACTGAAAAGTATAATTTCTCTTTCAGTTAAGGTTAAAAATATAATCTTTAATGGAGAATGGAATTGTAGTCATAGAGGTCTTAGTACTACCACGAGCTTAATACCTAATTTTAATCCCAAAGTGGATGAAGAAGATAGGATTGTGTTGTTAAAGCATAGCTCTAAAACCTTTACAAACTATTCATATCTGGAAATCTTTAAGGAACCTTCTATGAAAGGTAACTAGTGGAGGCTTACTAGTTTCCAAGTAACTCCACTAGGGCATCATTTACATTATGGCTAGCAATCAAACGAAAGTTGTATACCATGGCAAACTAAAAGGTGTAACATTGTCTAATTATAGATATAAGCTTTGTAATTAAATCTTGGAGACACAAAACATCTTTTTGTAACATGTCATCTTGCTAACACTTTTTAGAGGTAGGTTTGGAACATATGTAAGATACAATACTTTGGGAACAATTAGACACAACTTCCAACTTTGGTAGAATAATTGAGATTCACTCACAAAGGGGAATCAATTGTATTCAAGTTAGTGTTAAATTTTACAAAGAAATGAGTCATTAGATTGGCTAGTTTCAAGTCTGGCAAGTTCTCTGGACATGAGAAAACTAGGAACTAATCCTAGATCCCCAAGCTTATGATCCCCACATACTATGACAGTGTAGCTCCCTTATATGAGTGGTTTTGCCTTTGATCAATGTGCAATAGTATTATTTTATAGCTCATAATGATCATGATGTGAGCGGTTTAGCCCTTTGTCTTATTGTATAAAGCTACAACAATGTTACTCTTTGTTTCAAACTTTCACCCATATAAGAAAAGTATTATTAATTAATTTAACTTTCAAAAAACACAACTAATCATGATGGCCTAAATTTGAAGGGCCTCAAATAAGCTCTTAGCCTCAAATTCAATACTATCACCCAAGTCCTTAGCTATGCTAAGCAAAGTCAATTGCCTTTAATTTTAAAACATGGTGCTTTTGTCACCTTTGATATGCTTTTAAATAACCCCTCCCTGTATAAGAAATAGTCCACAATAAACCATATAATAAAATCATAACTAAAGCCAAAATTATTTATGATATCAATTTTTAATTAATAAAGAGTAGTGATAAAACACTATTTCCAAAATCACAAGGAACTTTTGGCTTCAGCTACCTTCTAAAACTTGCATTCATTTTCCTTTGCAACTTATTCCCAATTAAATTCTTATTTTTCCTTCCATAAAAAGATACAAAGTAATATACAAGTCACCTTATCCCGGCATTCACATGGACCACACTTCACGAAGCATTTCATACCTAGCATTAGTGACTGCATAAGATGAATGTTCCTTTGGTCCATCGGTTATGACACTTGGAGATGATGACAATTTCTCAATTATGGAAGAAGATAGGATTGTATTGTTAAAGCATAGCTCTAAAACCTTTACAAACGATTCATATATGGAAATCTTTAGGGAACCTTCTATGAAGGGTAGTTAGTGGAGGCTTACTAGTTTCCAAGTAACTCCACTAGAGCATCATTTACATTATGGCTAGCAATCAAACGAAAGTTGTATACCATGGCAAACTAGAAGGTGTAACATTGTCTAATTATAGATGTAAGTTTTGTAATCAACTCTTGGAGACACAAAACATCTTTTTTTAACATGTCATCTTGCCAACACTTTTTAGAGGTAGGTTTGGAACATATGTAAGATACAATACTTTGGGAACAATTAGACACAAATTCCAACTTTGGTAGAATAATTGAGATTCACTCACAAAGGGGAATCAATTGTATTCAAGTTAGTGTTAAGTTATAGAATTTATGCTCTATGAGAAGAAAGAAATATAAGAGTGTTATGAGATATGAAGTAAGATATTCAGTGATTTTGTCAAAATGATTTCAAGTAAATCAAGGAGCATATTATTTTTAGTAATTTTTACAAAGAAATGAGTCATTAGATTGGCTAGTTTTACACATCCCTTAGGAATTTCAAGTCTCGCAAGTTCTCTGGACATAACAAAACTAGGAACTAATCCTAGATCCCCAAGCTTATGATCCCTCCCTTGTATGAGTGGTTTTGCCTTTGATCAATGGGCAATGGTATTATTTTATAGCTCATATGTATTTAATGATCATGATGTGAATGATTTAGCCATTTGTCTTATTATATAAAGCTACAACAATGTTACTCTTTGTTTCGAACTTTCAACCCTATAGAAAAAGTATTGTTAATTCATTTAACTTTCAAAAAACACAATTAATCATGATGGCCTAAATTTGAAAGGCCTCAAATAAGCTCTTAGCCTCAAATTCAATACTATCACCCAAGTCCTTAGCCATGCTAAGCAAAGTCAATTGCCTTTAATTTTAAAACATGGTGCTTTTGTCACCTTTGATATGCTTTTAAATAACCCCTCCTTGTATAAGAAATAGTTCACAATAAACCATATAATAAAATCATAACTAAAGCCAAAATTATTTATGATATCAAATTTTAATTAACAAAGAGTAGTGATAAAACACTGTTTTCAAAATCACAAGAAACTTTTGGCTTCAGCTACTTTCCAAAACTTGCATTCATTTTCCTTTGCAACTTATTCCCAATTAAATTCTTGTTTTTCCTTCCATAAAAAGATACGTATAGATACAAATTAATATACAAGTCACCTTATCCCGGCATTCACATGGACCACACTTCACGAAGCAGTTCATACCTAGCATTAGTGACTGCATAAGATGAATGTTCATTTGGTCCATCGGTTATGATACTTGGAGATGGTGGCAATTTCTCAATTATGGAAGTGAGTGGACAGTCCAGTTCCTCAAGTTCCTCGTCACTTGTGTATCCTTTCCTCTGTACAACAGAAGCGTTCCTTGACAATTGAGATCTTCCTCCTGCCTCAGCAATTTTTTCAGCAACATCAGCAGACGATGGTGGAGTGTACAAAACTGGGGCAGCTGCATAAGGAAAGCTTTTTGCAGACTCTCTCGGCATCCTCCGCTCAATAATACTCTTAAAACATGAATGAATCAAAAGCATCACGACACAAATACTCTACTCAGAGTGAGCAGAAATAAAATTTTTTTAATAGAAATAGTCAAAAACAAGCATTACACGGAAAAGCTTATCATCACAAGTCAGAAAGACCTCAATCTTGAACTATCTTACTCTAGCCCTCTTCATCAACTATTTCTCAAGTATCTTGTCTCAAAACTAAAGTACTATTAATGACATATTGCCGTCAAGCTGAAAAACATCAATTAGAAGCCCTAAATAAAACATACGGTACTTGTGTGGCAAGGTTTGCCATAGTTTTGAACTCGTAATTTTTCATATAAAGGGAACACCTGCCAAGATTGATTATTCTTTAAGTCCTATTCCTTGTAAATGTTTCAGAAGTCCTATTCTACTCACACCATAGCCCATAAATTGTCATATGGACTTATATTGAGATATAAATGTCAAAAATATAAAAATTTGTACCTCAGCATTGAGTACTTCTAACACATCTCCTGGGACAGGATCTGGACAGAACTCATCTGGAGTAAAGTTGCAGAGTATCCTCTTTATGAGTGCTAGACTAATTGATGGGCAAACCTTGGAACATCAACCAGACAATAATTGAAGTCAAACTCCACCAACTAAGAGCATTTGCAAAACCAACAGACTTTTAAGCTAATTTTCTTAGATTATAGAATCACCTGCTTTCTCATTGATCGATCCATGAGCATGTCCTTTGGAAGCATCAGAAGATCACTCAAGTCGTTAAGGAGGAGGAAGCATTTAGATTCAATATCTTGCATTTCATCATTCTCATCATTCTGCTGTTCTTTCATGGAGTCATCAGTATCCATGCCAAACATATCAGATAGCCATCTAGACCAATTACCAACCTGCATAGGAAATAGGTTTCCATGGTTTAAAGAGTTTTTACCATAAAAGGGAAAATATATCTCTGCCTGAATACATGTGGTGGTTCATTATCAAGATATTGACGCTTTAAGTGCATGTGCTCTTGAGAATAAAACAATTCATTGCAATTAACTGAACATAGGGTATAGGCCTACTACAAGCAGATACTACTTGCCATTCAAACACATGCAGTATGGGCGAGAATGTTAATGAAAGACCAACACATACCGAATTTTTCAGTTGGGCACCAGAGCCAAAGCTCAGGTCTCCAGCTGGAATGGGTAGGACCTTGGGATCGACAATAGAATCAGAAATAGGGTCTGTTGGGATCTCATGAGCTGATTCACGGAGAATGGCATTGAACATTGCTACATCTAGTCTCGCAACACATCGTTCCATGACCTGGTCAACAGATTATTTAAAAGCAGAGGTTTTAAATCCAGCTGAACTATAATAAGAACTTCCAAGTAAAAGGAAGTGGACATATAATGTCTTTAACCAATAAAAGCCATGAATTTTAGATTGTACAAAAGAACTTAAACATATGGCTAGATGGAGCAATTGCAAAACTGAAAATGTGTACCAATCTTGCTATGACAGGCAAACAACCACACTCATGTCCTCCAGCTCTAACAGGGCAAAGTCTTTGGAATGCATCTTGGAAAGCATTCTTCCAAAGGTTGACGGAAAAGCTACCCTGCTGTTGGTCACCTAGGGCAGGTCCTAACAATTTTCCTGTGCTTTTCTTAGACAAGTCCTTCGAAGATTGCATATGTGGAGTTAAAGCCTGAAAAGACATAAGAGGACTTCTATTGATTAACAAAATGAGGATTAGCTATACAATTTACAGCAATCTTCTTATGAACAAAACTAAACCACTTCATGCTTGAGGCGTTACTTCACTCATTTGTCAAAAAGAGAAACTACATTTGTATCATTCTTATGAGCGGAAATTACCCAGTTCTATAAATTCATTCGTTGAGCAGAATTGGATGATAGCTAGAAATTATATACCTGCCACCAAACTGATTCAACTGTCCGAGAAAACATCCATGATTCAACTTTCTCCAAGGCAGTTATGAAGGTTCTTGTCTCCTGCCAATCTTCAGAGAACTGAAGAAAGCCATCAGCTAGTTTATTACCTGAACCACCCTTCCATTTCAGAGTGGTAAGTTTTCCTTCATTTGAATCGTTCCTCTTGGCACTGCCATTGGACTCGGCAAACTTTGCTTGTGAATTTTGGTAATGTGATCCACCAAATGCCTGAGATATGATCTCCCTCAGAACAACAGTGTTTGACATCCAGAATGTTAACCTTGAAAAACAGAACACTATGTATCAGTCTATAACAGCTCAGAGTGACAATTTAAGCACATTTTCCAGTTAAGAGACTTGCCTTGGCACGTCATTCCCACATGACTTGGCAATCAATGCAAGTCCTGATATAGTATTTTTAGCAATTGTAGCCCGCTTATTTTGAGTCCAGTGCTTACAAGCATGAATGTAAAGTCTAGAAAGACGACGAGCAGGTGTGTGCACCTTATGTGCTGAGCTACCATGTTCTGATACAACAGAATACAGTGATATTTCAAGAGCAGCAACTTCTCTGAGCTCCTCTTCAAGTTTCTCAATTTTCATTTCCAAGTCTTCAATCCGCTGATTTAAGACTGCCTCATCCTCTGGTTCCCCATTCTCATCTGCATCAATTATTTCACTATCATTTATGACACTTTTAGTGCCATTTGAGGCCTGATCCAAAACATTTGTATCTTTTACTTCTTCAACTGGCTTATCAACAACTCCTTCCGAAGGTTCTGCTGAAGGTTCATGAGGGTCCTTATTGTCTTGGGAATTTATTTCAGAACTTAAATCACTAATTCTATAGAACTCTTTCTTTGATTTTGAATGTTTATTAAGAGTATTATTCAATGGTTTACCTTCAGATTTACTACCTTCACGATCAGATTTCCCTGTAGATCCATCCAAGCCATTCTTACTAGCAACACTTTTGGGGACTCTAACAAGTCTTTCTACTTTCTCATCCTCAGCTACAACTGAATCCGCATGAGATGATACTGAATCTATTATTGTATCAGAATCTGATTCCTCTTCTCTTCCATTCTTAGATTCTTTTTCCAAATCAGTAGAACGGTCATCTAAGATCTCGTCTTTGTTCAGTTTATCAATCATGGCACTGGCTTTCGAACCTTGAGGTGCCTCCTCAAACCTGTTGACATCATCCAGATAATGTATGACCATGTTTTCATAAACTTCAGAGGGCTCCGAGCCCGTGTTGGAATCACTTACTAAGACAC
The DNA here is from genome assembly GCA_027478365.1 of Erythroxylum rufum. Classification (NCBI taxonomy): domain Eukaryota; kingdom Viridiplantae; phylum Streptophyta; class Magnoliopsida; order Malpighiales; family Erythroxylaceae; genus Erythroxylum; species Erythroxylum rufum. Next base: position 6,010,483 of record JANIHZ010000007.1, on the reverse strand, counting down.
TAGAGTCCGGTTTAGCTGGAAATGCTTTAGTTTCACTTCTATTTCCATTCAATGTTTGGTGTGGCTTGCGGTCTCTCCTCTCAGTTTTTCCGGGGCGTTTTGCTTGCCTATTGTTTGAGGCTCTCTTCTTGTCAATCTCTTTCATTACTAAGGCGTTTGACGTCAAACTCTATCAAACCAACGAGCGAGCTGCTTTAAAAGAGTAAGAATAGCAACTAAAGACTCAGTTATGAAAATTTACAAGTTGGGTTCACGCCGTATGCATCGAAAATAAGATTCGCCCACTTACCAAGTAGAATGAACTGCTTGTAGCGTTTTCCACTCTAAATCAACTATCTGAGAAACAAGTCTGTAAAGGATACACAAGAATTGGCCATTTGGACGTTAGCAACAGGAAGTCAAACTCTAATCGCCAGGGGGTCAGTGAACAATTATCACTTCTACCAGAATTGGACAGAAGCAATTGAAAAAAGAGTATGATCATAATCATCGCAAGTACATCCGATATATCTATGCTTTTGAGAATCAAGACTCAACAGTTTCGGAGAAAGTGAGACCATGACTCAAATTAAACCAACAAGTACAAAGATCTCCCACCGCAACAAACATTAAGAAACTTTAGTAATATCCAATTTCACATGGCTTATAAAAACGGAGACGCGTTGGCTTTGCCCCATTCTTTGAAAGCACTAAAAGCAGATCTACACTTGCAATTCAAAAGAAATGCATTCAAGGCTTAGAAGTAGATAGTAAAACTTGAACTGAAACTTCAAACTCTAGAAAACATCACAAACAACACCAAAGAAAGCCAAAAGATTCGGGCAACAAGACGATACGCATGAGAAAAACGTTAAGAACCTGAAACTTTCCATCTCAAGCAGAGCACCATAAGAGACCGGGAAACCGAGTCAGATCAAAGAAACAAGAGAACTGAACAAAATCAATGACTGCAGAAAGATCTAAAGACCACATCAGGTGAAAGCAGATAATCAATGTTACGAACGCTTTGATTAGTCCATTCACGGGTGTCGCTGTTTACAAGAATGACATCCGTACGTTACACATTTACACTTAGGCAGATAGAGATAAGGACAGAGAAAGAGAGAAGCAAACGACAATACAGATACCCGAGAAACGACATTGTAAAAAGGGAAGGTACCGTAAAAGGAGACTAACCGCAGCTTTAGAGCTCTGCTTCCAAAGAAAAGCTTCTAGCTTTTGGTTCTTCCAAGCAACAACACTTACTTCGGGATTAGCGCTTCTTTCTATATCTCTCTTACGTTCATGGGGTTGCTTAGTAGTACTCCCGTTCTTCTGCTTAATTAAGACAAGTGGGATCAGTCAGCTGGAAGTGTAAGAGAGTTCCGGGAACAGGGGATTTTAAAAGCCTGCCTGATTTTTATTTTTATTTTTATTTGGACAATGTTACCGGAGATTGGTGTCGGTGGCGGAGACAGTTACGGGTAATCACCGGTTACAATGTGTGGTTGTGTGCATTTACTGCACTGTCGTTGTCCTTTCATTCGCGTCAAAAACAATAATAAAACCGTTGCCTGGAATAGGAAGGAGTGTGAGGATTGGATGGGATGGGATGGGCCCCAATCAGATCAGATCCAGAGGAGCAACGTGACGTGATGACGTAGCCAGATTTGCGTTTCGACTTTCGACCTTCTAACTTCCAATTCATTATATCACCTTAACCAACTCTCAAATCTTTCTAGTACTGCCGCCTAATTGTAATTATGTGTATGATATTTTCATAATAATTTTGAAAGTTATTCCACTTGCTGCCAAAAAAAATTAATTACAATTTAAATTTTTAAGAACTGTTTAAATTTGCTTTTATTTTCTATTATAAT
>JANIHZ010000007.1:5974786-5987007 GCA_027478365.1 Erythroxylum rufum | reverse complement strand
ATTCATATTTATTTATTATTAGTTCATTATTTAATAATAGACATCGGTTTATTTTTATTTCAATAAAATATTTTATTCCTACTTTTTCTTATAAATTATACTTCTTATTTATTATATATCGGTTTTATAATGGTTTATTATCGATTGAACCTTTAAACCTTAAACTTTTCATTTGATCGGTTTGATGTCCAATTCGATTTTTAAAACATTGATAAATTCAATTACCTTATTCATTAACATGCAAATAAATTTGAAACGATTCTGCTGTTTCCTTAGTTTTTTATTTTTTGCTCTTTAATTATTAAATTTTCTAATTTAATAATATTAAACTCTTTTAACCATTCTATGTCAACATTTTCATTCATGTTAAACTTGTTAGATTATTTAATGGCCCATGTGACTTATAGATTTGAGTCCCATGAAAAGCACCTAAGATAATGATTATTGGGTATTAAAGAATGGGTCAAAAGACCCCCCTTTCCCTCTCTCTTTTAAAAAATACACCAACATGATGAGTGGTAAAAGAACATGATGGTTGGTGAAGACTATATAAGTTTTAGAAAACTTATGAATGGGAAATCTGAACCATTATCTTAACCATTGAAAATACGAATCAAGGAAAGAAGAAGAGAGGGAATAAATCAGTACAAAACCTATCATGGATATAGGTACACCAAAATCAATCGATCCAATAATTGTCTTACAATTAGTATCAGAGCTAAGGTGTTGCAATGTTGTTTTCGTTTCTGGAATACAAACCAATTTAATGTATTGATGAGTGTAATATGTTACGAAAACAAAATCAAACATGAAATTGTGTTAAGTTTGTCATGTTTTATTTGCAATAAAGTTCCTGATTCTATAACGATGTGTTTATGCTTGTTGTAAAAGAACCGAAAAGCTTGGTTCTTGAAACAAAAAGGCTTGGTCTTACTGTAAGTTTTCATGAATTAATTTGTTTGTTGTGTTCTGTTTCTTCTAAGATATGTGTTTATGGTTGTTGATTGGAAACAAAAATGTATGGTTCTTGAAACTAAAGATTGAATTTTACTATGATTTTCTTGAACCATTATTGTAGAGAAAGAATCGAAAAGGTTTGCTTAATGTTTATGAGGGTTATAAAGTTAGGCAGGGATAGCTTATGGTATGAAAGAAAACCCATTGGCTTGTGGATGAAAGAAAACCCATTACAGAATTTTTATTTAAAAAAAAGAAGAAAAAAGAACCCAGCGGTTGAAGAAGATGAGGCGCGTGCAAATCAGAAGGGATGTGTCGCTGGTGAGGCGCGTGCTCACTTCAGAAAATTGGCAGTAGCAGGCGCCTGCCGCTTATGTTATTTATTTTTTATTTTTAATTAAAAATACTTTTATGGGTTTGAATATTTATCCTATTTAAGGTTTTTAAATTTTGGGTCATAACTCATAATTATTAGTTAATTTAGATTTATATGCATAAATGTTGCGCATATATTTGTTATGCATAATATAATTTTTTGTATCATATTATGTTTTACTTGATATTTTGACCATTTATATTATGCAATGCTTGAAATTAAATTTTCCTATTATATGTTGAGTGTAATACATGACATTATGGCAGTTTAGAATAATTTGTTGGTCACCGAAGTGACCAAACTAATTAAATTAAATTTTGTTATGTATGATAATTGTCCAATTAAATGTTTATTGCATGGAAAGCTTGTTAGTCATCAAAGTGACCTAGCTTGAAAATATTAATCATGTAATTGTGAGTCTTTCAATTGTTCATTATGATATGATGCTAAAATGAAATGAAGGTTGAACTGAACAATTGAGATAATTAATTATAAAGCTAGGAGGTCACTCAAAGGTGGACCATTGCTTATAATTAATGACATTAAAGGGACTTTATCAACATATTTGGTTAATATGATTGTATATCTAAAGATAACATGCATGTTGACTATAATATGATTGATTGTCCCTTATAGTAAACTATATATATGCATCATAATAGGTTATAACTATGTATTTAAATTTCACTCGAAGGAGAATTTAAATGCATAATCAAAGTTTATTAGTTAGTTTGAATCTATTTAGGTTTACTCAAAGAATTAATGAGTGAGCTATATGTTGTGTTTTCAGCATCTACTAATTTGTTTGCTTTAGGAAATGGGCTAATCAAATTCAATGGTTTGAACTATGCTAATTGGTCCGAACAAATCCAGTTCCAACTGGGTGTAATGGATTTAGACTTGGCCATAGTTTCAGATGTAAGGCCCGCAACCATAACCGAGACTAGTTCTGAAGCTAACAAGTCTTATTATAAGGCTTGGGAATGCTCTAACAGGCTGAGCTTGAATTTGATGCGAATGATGATCACAAAAAAATGTAAAGTCGTCAATGCCTAAAACGGACAATGCAAAGAAGTTCATGTTAAAGATTAAGGAATACTCCTAATCTGATATAGCTGACAAGTCCATAGTAAGGACTTTAATGAGTGAGCTAACGACCAAAAAGTTTAATTGGTCACGGCTCATTCACGATCATGTAACTCATATGTCAAACCTAGCTGCAAAGCTGAAATCCATGGGTATGGATGTGAGTGATTCCTCTTTGGTACAGTTCATAATCAACTCCCTTCCTCTAGAGTTTGGCCAGTTCCAGGTTAATTGTAACACCATTAAGGAAAAATGGAACCTTCAAGAAATTAAGGCCATATTGGTTCAGGAGGAAGGGATATTGAAGAAAATAAAGGAACACTCCGTTCATTTCACGTTCATCAAGGAGCTAATAGCAACAAAAATAAATAAGGAAAGAAAGGCAAAGATAAGGACAAAGCTCTCAGCAAAGTTAATAAAGGTCGAATCCATAAGGATAAGAGGTGCCACTTCTGCAAAAAGTCTAGTCACTTCAAAAAGGATTGCCCTAAAAGAAAGGTATATACTATGTTTCAGTATGTTTTGAATCAAATCTTATTGAAGTGCCTAAGAATACCTGGTGGTTAAATTCTAGTGCAACTACTCATGTGTCACATGTTAAACAGAGATTCCTTTCAATCCTTCCAGACCATAAATGGAACTGAAAAGTTCTTGTATATGGGAAATAGAATGAAGGCACGGATAGAGGGCAATGGGACGTACAGATTGATCTTGGACACTGGGTGTTACCTAGAACTAGAAAAGTGTCTTTATGTTCCTGAACGTGCTATGAATTTAGTTTCTGTTGCAAATTTAGATGATGTAGGGTTTCAATTTAATATTGGAAACGGTGTTTTTTTGATTATATTAACATAAGTACTATTACGGTTCTGGTACCTTAATTGATTGTTTATATCGTTTCAATGTTGATGTTGATTTTGCTGTATCTCTGTTTCATATTGACCATATTATAAGAAGTAAATGTAGTGCACAAAATGAATGTTCTATTTTTTTGTGGCATAAAAGATTAGATCATATATCCAAGGAAAGGGTACAAAGGTTAGTTAAAAATGTCACCTTATTTCTATTGGATTTTGTTGACTGAGATATATGTGTGGATTGCATTAAAGGCAAGCAAATAAAAAATATATCAAAGCATCCAGCCACAAGAAGTAGCGCATTACTGGAATTAATACACACTGACATCTGTGATCCTTTCGTCGTTCCTTCTTGAGATGGTGAAAAATATTTCATTACCTTTATTAATGACTTCTCACGATATGGTTATATTTATTTGATGCATGAGAAGTCTCAGTCTGTGGACATCCTAGAGGTGTTCATTAATGAGATAGAAAGACAGTTAGATAGAAAAGTAAAGATAGTGAGGTCTGATAGAGGTGGTGAATATTATGAAAATTTTGATGAAAGTAGACAATGTTCAAGTCCATTTGCAAAGTTTTTTGCAAGTCGAGGCATATGTGCGCAATACACAATGCTCGGTACACCACAACAAAATGGTGTAGCTGAAAGGAGAAATCGTACTCTTAGAGATATAGTTAGGAGTATGTTAAGTTATAGTTCTATACCGTTATCGTTGTGGATGCATGCATTAAAGACCATTGCGTATTAGCTTAATAGGATTCCTAGCAAAGCATTCCTAAGACACCTTATGAACTGTAGATAGGAAAGAAACCTAGTTTATGACACCTTCACATTTGGGGTTGTCCGACAAAAGTAAGGCTGTATAATCCATTTGAAAAGAAGCTCAATGCAAGAACTATTAGTGGTTTTTTTTCATTAGCTATCCTGAAAAATCAAAGGGGTGCAGATTTTATTATTCTAACCATAGTACAAGAATAGTTGAGTCTGGTAACGCTCAGTTCATTGAAAATGATCAAATCAGTGGGAGTGGAGAACCATGAAAAGTGGATATTCACGAGAATTGAGTAGAAACTACTCCAAGTCGAGTAGACACTACCACATCAGACGTGATCCCACCGGTTGTTATTCCTCTTGTTGCATCATGGATACACAACATTCCGGAACAACAAATTAATGTTCCAATTCCACAAGTTGAACATATTAATGATGAACCAACTAATGGTGATTAAGTAATATCACAAGACATAACATTACGAAGGTCTGTAAGGCAAAGAAGACCAACTATTTCAAGTGACTATAAAATTTACTCACTTGAACATGAATGTGACTTGAGCATTGATAAAGATCCAGGCTCATTCAAACAAGTCATGGAATGTAACAATTCTAAAAAATGGTTCAATGCTATGAAAGAAGAGTTGAAATCAATGGATGACAATAATGTCTGAGAATTAGTTAAGTTGCCAGAAGGTGCAAAGCAAGTGGGCTATAAATGGGTCTTTAAGACCAAACGTGACTCACAAGGCAACATTAAAAGGTATAAAGCCAGACTTGTTGCCAAAGTTTACACTCAAAAGGATGGTATTGACTATAAAGAGACTTTCTCTCCTATTTTAAAGAAGGACTCTTTAAGAATTGTTATGGCCCTGGTGGCTTGTTATAATTTAGAGCTTCATCAAATAGACGTAAAGACTACCTTTCTAAATGGTGACTTGGAAGAAGAAGTGTATATGGATCAACCGGAAGGTTTCATGACCACAAGAAATGATCAGTGTGTAAATTGAAGAAGTCAATATGTGGACTAAAGCAAGCTTCCCGACAATAGTATCTTAAGTTTAATGATATCGTTACGTCTTACAGTTTTGTAGAAAACACCATTGATCGATGTATCCATATGAAGGTTAGTAGGAGCAAGTTCATTATATTAGTCCTATATGTTGACGATATCCTTCTTGCTGCGAATAATATGGTTTTGTTACATGATGCCAAGAATTTTCTTTCTAATAATTTCAAAATGAAAGATATGGGTGAGACATCTTATGTGATAGGAATAGAAATATTTTGTGATAGATCACAAGGATTGTTAGGATTGTCTCAGAAAGGTTATATCGAGAAAGTATTAGAAATATTTCAAATGGAAAAATGCTCCACATGGATAGTTCCAATTTAGAAAGGGGACAAATTTAGTTTTATCATTGCAGATTTTTGGGTTGAATAAAATACAGCCGTTATGCTGCCCGATTTAATATTGTCCGAATCAATTCGAAATTTCTTTAAACCAATTTACCCGGAAAATGCCATGAATGCATGCCAAACTGTCAAAGAGACAGAACCTAAATCGGACTAAATTTGCTTAATATGCTAACCCCTAATTTGGGGCGTTACAGAAACTTTGGCCCCAACATTTAGCCTTCATTCGTTTACCCAATTTCATTGCTTTCTACATGTCACCAACATTGGAACAAGCTTAATTAGTAGGCTTAGTATAATATTAAGTGAATTGAAATAATTATTAAGGTTTTTATGGATAAAAAAGTAATTGCATTGTGAAAAAATATATGAAAAAAGAGCAATCTAAATCATACAAATCAGACACCTTTAAGTCATTATTTGAAGGGAAGAACAAGCCTTAACCTGAAGTCCCTTTTAAGTATTTGAGAATTTTATGTGTTGCTTTTAAATGAACATCTATTAGAGCCTTTAAAAAATGAGATAATAATTGCACACTTTAAGCTATATCTAATCTAGTTGTAGTAAGATATAACAAGTTATTAATAAGCCTTCAATAAATAGTTACATCAGATAGAGGAAATCCTTAGTCTTTTGTCAAATAAGAGTTATGAACTATACACATACAAGTTAGCTTATAATATAAGAAATTGGCAACTTTAAGTAAATCCAAAATGCATTTCTGCTAATTTAAATTGATCTCTGAAATATAATATGAAATCTCTAAACCCGAGAAATATTTTAAAGGACTAATGCCTTTGATATTCTTTAACTGAATAATAGCATCCATGCTAGTGCCAACTACTATAACATTACCAACATAAATAAGCAAAATTATAAAAGAATCAATGGTAGTCCTTAAGAATAAAGAGGAATCAGACTTAGCTCTAACATATCGCTGACTAATTAAGGCTATAATAAACTTTTCATTCCACTTGCGATTAACCTAATTAAGTTCATAAAGACTTTTATCTTGTAAATTGGATTAGGAATATAATTCCCAAAAGTAGGTTGTAGTTTCACATACACTTTCTCAGATAAGTTACCATGCAAAAAAGCATTGTTTATATCCAACTGGTGTAAAAATAATTTTTAGCAATATCTACAACAAGTAAAATATGCAAGGTATTCATGTTAGTAATTGGGGAGAATGTATCAAAATAATTAACTCTTGATTGTTGTGTAAAGACTTTGGTTGCTAGCCTCACCTTATATCTATCAATGGTGCCATCAAAATTATGTTTCACTTTAAAGACCCACTTATAGCCAATATGGACCTTTGAAGGGGGTAATGTTACAATGCCCTAAATATTATTAGCTTCCAATGCTTATATCTCTATTTGCATTGCTTGTCTCTATCATTGAAATTTGACAACCTTATAATAAGACTATGGTTTAGTGACTGCAAACACACTATAAACAAATTCATGATATGCAGGTGTGAGTTTAAGATAAGAAATATAGGAACAAAATAATTTTGAGATAAAAAGGTAAGTTTGAAGGTCTAGTACTTCTTCTTCTAGTTTTCGTTCAGTAGATATTGATTGATCAATATCCTTTAAAGTAAAAGAATAAAATAGACTAGCTTAAAATAGGAGTCAATATTAGTAGTACTTGTAGAAAAACTAGGAAGAGAAATATGTTATAAAAAACATTAAGTAAAACAATATCAATTAATGAGTGAATAATAGGTTTCTCTTGAAAAGGAAATAAATGCTTATAGAATACAACATTACTAAAATAAAACTTCTTGAGACTCAAGATTATAAAGCCTAATACCATTAACATTAACTAGATAACCTATGAAAACAAATTTTATTGCTTTAGGATCAAATTTGCCCTTATTATGATTTAATAGCATAACATTGACATCCAAAAACTTTTAGATGATTAAAAACAAGAGGTTTAACAAATAAAACTTGATAAAGGTGATTGATTATTCAAAACAAGAGTGGGAATATAATTGATTAAATGTACTGAATGTAAAACATATTCATTCTAAAATTTCAGTAGAAGTGAAGTTTGAAATCTCAGAGCTCAAGCAACTGTTAAATTATGGCGATGCTTACACTTATCAAAACTATTATGTTTAGGTATGTAAAGGCAAGAACTCTGGTGTAAAAATACCACATGAGTTATAATAGTCTAATAGAGAAAATTCTCTACATTACTATATCTAATACACTTCACACAAACTAAAAATTGATATTTAACAAAGGAAAAAATTTTGTAATAAGGTCTTGGTCTGTTATTTAAGCTTCATTGGAAAAACCCAAACAAATATGGTTTATCATTTGCAATAGTAAAAAAGTAACGGTACCTATAAATTGAAGCATGAGAAAATGGCTCCCAAATATCAACACGGATTAAATCAAAGCATTGATTCGTTACAAAAATACTAATAAGAAAAAGGCCTTTTTTACTTACTAAAGTGACATACATTAAAAGAAAAAAAATTATTGTAGGCAATGTTTTCATTTAAAGTATTAACAACTTTCATCTTTGATAGAAAAGGATGACCAAATCTAAGATGCTAAATGTTATTATTGGTGACAAAATGAGCATTTGAAATAACAAAAGGTAAGTGTTATTTTATAGAAATCACAAATTGATACAACCTTCATGCTCTTTAGCTAAACCAATTTGTCTCCATCTCTAAAGATCCTAAATAAAGTAAAATGCAGAACATATAAGGCATCATGCAATATTAATATGTATGACATATAAATTGTCCTAATATGAGTTACTTTCACAATTTGAGAATTAGGAAACTTAACCTTCATATTATTAACTGATCTATATATAGAAAAAAGTCCAATATAACTAACAATATGGTTTATTGCACCATTTTAACTATCTAAATAGCTTAGCAAGAGAAAAAAATACTGAGAAGAACACATAACCATTCCTTGCTTTGCCTTATAAGAAAACTTGTGATAGACCATCAGTACTAGTACTTGAAAAAGTGTCATAAATTAAAGACATTAGCTTTAAATATTGCTCCCTTGTAAAAGAATTATTATCACTTATAGTAGCAAAACCTTTCACTACCTTAATCACAGTGTCATTAGAATTATTAGAGTCCATTTCTCTATAAAAAAACATTTACACAAAATTAATTAGGGTAATAACAAATGTTGACTACTTAATATGATCACACTAAAATTAATTAAGTAGATAACTTACAAGTTATAAGCTAAGACAAAATCAAAAGATTCCAAGTTTAAGAAGCAAAAATGAAGTTTGAAGTTAGATGATGGAGAAAACTAGGAATAAGAAAAGATGAAGCTAGAATGAAAGCCTTGTGCAATCAATCACTTTGTCTTCTCATCAACAAATTCTTCTCCTTTTTTTTTATTACCAATCCTTCTACTCCTCTTCCTTCCCTTTTTTTAACCTTGCACCTTGGCTCTTTGCTCCTTGTTTTGTTCATAAGAAGATTCTTTGCTCTTTGTTCCTTCCCTTTCATTAGGATCGCATACAACTTTTGTAAGTCATATCTCTAGAACTTTTTCTCCTCACAAATGCATAGAATTCTTATTTCCTTTATATTGGAAAAACTATCATGTTCTTCCTCTTCTTAAAAAGGTCATTTAGTGAAGGATTGTATAAGATGATCTCACTAAGCCTTTCTTAAGTTTGTCATCCCATTTACATTTGAGTGCAGTTGCTACTTTAGAAGCATTGAAATTGGAAGTTACAAAATGGAGCTCCACCTTGATCAGTTTCTTCTTAGATAAAAAGCCAACAATTCCTATAATTCATAGATAAAAAGCAACAATTTGGTTTAAACATGGATTAGATTAACTATATATTAAAAAAATCAAGCTACTTTTATTCATGTTCTAAAGTAAGGTAGGTATGAATATATTTCTATAATAGAGTTCGTGCCACAATGTAAGTAAACCTCTCTTTTTAAGAAAATGCACTTGTGCATTAAACTAGGTAAAAAAAGCCTAAAAGATAGCTCCCACCTAGGGTAATTTTCATAATATTCACTTAGAATATTAAATTACTGAAGGAAACAACCAATTAGCTAGAATATTTAGGCATCCAATATACATGGATAAGATATCAACCTCACTAAAAACGATTGACATGCACCAATATGTATTAAGGTTGAGATAACTCTTATAAAGAATCTCATTTGTTAGCAATAAAAAGGACAGTAAGATATTTGAGAAGGTATCTAATGTCTCAAACTAGAGAATCTATAACTTATATGATATTTTGATGAGGATTATTTAGGTAGTTTGTTGAATAAGGAAAGCATATCATGTACTCATTAATTCTTAGGTCAATCTTTAATATTGTAGCTTAGCAAGAAATAAAATTGACTAGTTTTATTCATAACTAAGCTAAAATAAGTTGCATTATATAGTGGTTGCACTCAAATGCTAATGCATATTCAATAACTTATGGATTTTCTAATTAAACTATTTTATAGAAACTTAGGGACTTTATAATTGAACTTTTCTTTAAACCCATAATATATAACAACATTGTGGTCCCATAGTCGTGTGTATTAAAAATCATGTGTTTTAAATACTTAATTTAATGAATGGAGGATCAATAGAGAAATTATTAACTTCATTCTATTTACTATTTTTGGTTTTTAGATGGTGCAGAAGAGGAGGGTGAATTTTGTGTGTTTCCTTTTTCAACTATTTGAAAAACTAATGAACGATTTCCTACTCTAATAAATGATTATGAAAATTTCATTTAAAGCAATCATAAAACAATATAGCTATAATGAATAGACTAAGAAAAGAGAGATCAACATTTATTTATAATGGTTAAACTAAACAATCCTTAGCCAATGTCCACTCCCCAAGTTCCACTTAAGAATTCACCATCTTCTTTACTTAATGGGTGAAGAAAAACTTTTCGTAAAATATCTTCATTGCTACGATTGAAGAGTAATCCTTTACAAATCTTGTTTAAGGTAAAAAATAACTCACATAAAATATAGTTTAAGTAATTTCTTCAATTGCAAAAATTATATAACAATGCAAAAGTTGGTTTTCACACATACTTCCTTACATAAGTTACCATGCAGAAAAGCATTGTTTATATCTAACTAGTGTAAAAACCAATTTTTAACAATAGCTAGAACAAGTAAAATATGCAAGGCATTCATCTTAGTAACTGGGGAGAATGTATCAAAATAATTAACATTTACACAGCATCTACCAGATGCTCTATAACTAGATGGATAGCCATGTTTTTTTAATAATATTTATCCATTATATAACTAGTAAAACCACTATAAGTACATATAGAACTTTCTTACCAAATTTCTTCTGAAAATCACCTCGTTGATCAAACCTAGATCCTCGATAGGTCATATTATAGATACTTACATACATAACTCTCCAGAAACATTCGAAGAAGAAGATGCATAAGAATCTCTTAACTAAATAGCCTTTCCTTTACTGGTATAGAGAGCATTAGATTCAATAACATCTTGATTATCAATTCCTAACTACCATTCTTGCTATAGGGCTTTAGCAAAAGCTTGATTTAAAGGCGACAGAGGACCCATCAATAAAATTTGAAATTTTATCATAAAAAAATTGTCATTCAAACCTTGCAAAAATGGATTACATAATCATGTTTTTGATAATCTTGCATAAGAGTGAAAGCACCACAGTCACAAGAAGGCATACAAATGCATTTAGATACAGATCTTAGATTGACGAAACCCATCCCAAATTATCTTTATTTGCAAGTAGTAATCAATAATAGAAATTGTACCTTACTTCATCAAGAACAACTTAATTTGCAAATTTGCTATTCTAAGAGCATCACCTCTATAAAAATCATCATAGAAATCTTTTCGTAAATCTTGATCATAATCAATCCAAATGACAATTTAAGATATTACTGGTGATAGTGATCTAATCAACCAAGAAACCACTAAATTATTGCATTTCTCCCGAGCATCATACATCGGGTCATCCTTCATTGGAATTGGTATTAGATCCATCCATAAATTTTAGTTTGTTCTTTGAAATCAAACTCATTCTCATTGATTGCAACCAAGAATGATAATTATGCCTTGTCAGTGGCACAAAAGTAAGAACCAATGACAGGTTCTTATTAGGATACAAGTAGTAAAGACCTGAAGGGACATCTTGAAGTCTTGGTGAACTTTCTGTTTGCAACTTTAGGACATAAAGACCTAATATTTTTTTCTTAAAATTTGTAGGTTTGTTTGTTAGTTTTTTCCTTATGAATCCCCTTATTAGTTTATGTGTGTAACTTGGATTCTACTGAAATGGCGTTGGGTGAGAGATGTAGTTCAATAAAGTTTAAGCATATAGTAGAAGAACAAGAAGAAGAGAGACATAACTTGGAGTTTGTACGATACAATCAATCTTGTGGGCGAAATAAAACATTTTGCTTTTTAATGATAAAGTTAGTTTGGTGTCTCTTCACTCAATGAATGTTGCAGCTACATTGAAAAAGCTTTGTAGTGAGCAAACGACTATAGGGAAAGATAGGAAAAATCTAATTTCAAGAACCTTTCTCTATAAAAATCTAATTTCAAGAACCTTTCTCTATATCTTTTGGTTAGAGTTCTCTAATACTATATACTAGCAGATTAACACTGCGCACATGCGCAGTAAAAATGCCCTGTTAATTGAACTGATTATATTATTAACTAGAAAATTAAAATAGTTACTATTGTCGAATTAAAATGGTCTATATC
>JANIHZ010000007.1:5840001-5860219 GCA_027478365.1 Erythroxylum rufum | reverse complement strand
TTTTTGTTAACCCCCATACCTGCCCTACGGGTAAAAATTTGCTCCCCATACCCGCCCCCGTTCAGGTAATTTTATCGGGTACCCATCGGGTTCTGGTACAATTGCCATCCCTAACTGAAGGGGCAGGGGTTCTAGCATCATTCATAATAGAAGGGGCAGAAGTTCTAGCTCGTACAATTTCCAATTTACTTGAGAGTTCGACCAAAGAAGGAAACTCACCGACTAATACAATTTTATTAAGAAAATTAATGAAATATTTGGTATACCTTTATTAATTGCACGTTGAAGTGTCTTGAAAATATAATCTATGTAATCTGTGTAATTAAGACGTGAGAAAAATTAAAGGATAATTTTGAAAGTTAAATCATAAACATGCATAAAAAGTCACGAACGACACTTATTTTGAATAATTATTAATTTACGAAAATTATCTAATTAATTAATAAACTGATCGATTTTTAAGAATAAGAGTTATTAAAGTAAATTATATTGAAAAGTTAAAAATCGAACTAAAATATTAAAAAATTTCAAATTTTTACGGTTAAACTGATTGAATCGATTAAATTTTTTTAATCATTATTATTTATTATTATAAAAATAACTTTTTTATTATATAAAAATAAAGTTGTGTATTATTAGTCAAAAATACAAGTCCGTAGGGGGTGTTGACGACGTGGACGAGGATGTTATTTATTTCCAGTTTTAGTAAATGTGACTAATATTATAAATATTTGTAAAATTTATGACTGTAATTTACCATAATTTCAATACATGAAATTAAAAAATAATAACGATATATAGCAAACCCAATGTTTCTGCGCACCACTTCCCTCGTTTTGCATCCGTCAGTTCTGCGTTCTAGTTTATCTGCCTCCGTTGTTAGGAACTTATCACTGTATCTTTCTCTACCAGACGCTCTATCTCTTCTTCTATTTGCCCTTTCTTTTTTCTGGTTAATATTATCTTTATTGAGAAATTCAAGGAAAAGCGGAGAAGGCAGACAGCGAGAGCTAATAGATCCAGTTTGTGTTCAAGGCAAGATGATAGAGGCATGATTCAAGGATAGATGTACGTATTTCCGGAAGAAAGGTACTGTACGTTCAATTATGTGTATATATATACTTAATTTTGAGAAAGAAAGGATCACGGGATCCCCCGATCGTTTACATTAATGCTTCTGCTCCCTGTCGGATTTTGAAATTTAAGGGTTTTTTTTTTCCCCCTTTCCCATGGCCTCAATTCTGTGTCGGTTTGCCTTGTCGTGTATTACAGATACAGTGAAAGTTAGGGTATTGCCGGTAATGTTTGTTTGACTCGAAATTGTAAGACACAGGAGACGAAGGTTAAGTTGTGGGGATTTATGGTTCAGTATGAGATGGATAATTGTGTATTTGTGGATTATATTTACAGGAAAAAAAACATTAGAATCATCCAGAAACGTGGCAGGAGGGGTGTGGGGGTTGCGAGAAATGGATCCTGGTGATGGTCGCTACAGTCTCCGGCAAGGATGGGATAATAACAGCGTAATTTTGTGGTTTCCTCCTTAAAATAAAATCACATTATGATGGGATGATATACTACTCAACAAAATTTTAGGAAAGAAAGCTGTGGGGGCTGTTGTGAAGATATGGGATGGATTTGCCTAACCCTCCTATCATGATTGCTATTTGTTGCTGACATTGCTTATTCTCTTCAATCCACAGGCTCTGGAAGGGTATGGCAGCATCCACGACCCAAACTACCGGTGAGTGCTGATTGATACTACGCCATTACTATTATGTTAAATGCTATTTATGGGTATAACTATTCAGTGTAGATCTTCTTTCCATGTTCTTCCTACCCCTTACTTTTATCTATTCTTGAAACTATATAGCTATTGCATGTGCTGTTTTGTTGTTCTTTTGTTTAGTGTCTAAGGCTGTGATATCATATATCATTTCTTCTCTTCCCTCCAACTTTATTTTATTATGTCAGGGATGGTGGTTCATATGATGATAGGAGGTTTTTGGATGAACGTTACTCGAGGGATAATACATACCCAAGAAATGCTTTCCACCGAGAAATTGTTGAGAGGGGAAATTATCCACCAAATCCTTCTACAGGCTTTTGGTCTCATTCAAGACGTAGAAGTTATGAGGAAGAATATCCAGTTGATAGAGAGTCTAAGAGACATGAGAAACCATACATTGGTTCTCATCATGATTTGGATGCTTTTCAAGATCATGATGTTTATCCATTTCTAGATCGAGATGGGTATCGAACTATTGGCGATCCTCATAGTCACGAATTTGACAGGCCTTCTAGATTCGGAGAACGTGATCGTGATGATTATGGGTATGACACCTATGACTATAAACGTCGGGTCTCCTATCAAAATAGAGAGGATAGTCGTGAAAGGGATTATGAATATAGTAGGTATAGTTATGATTCTGATCATGATAGAGGCAGTAGAAGAGATGGTAATTGGAAAAGGCATGGATCTCGAGATCGAGAACGTGATAAGCGAGGTTTGAGTAGGGAAAGGGATCAAAGTCCTCAAAGAAGACGTGAACGATCTCAATCCCGTGGACATGATGATCGGTTGAGGTCAAGGTCCCCTCGAGGTCGAAGTCATAGTCGAAGTCATAGTCGAAGTCAACGAGAAGATAGCTATGATGATAGTCAACTGGACAGATCTGAGAAGCGTAGGGATCATGATGAGAGGCGTTTACGTGGGAATTATTCTGTGGTACGCCTCATATGCCATTTTTGCATAATTTAGATGATATGTATTCTATGTTAGAAGGCTTTGTCTAGGAACTTGTCCCTTTTTGCAGGCCCCCTCTGCAACTGTCGTAGTGAAGGGTCTTTCACAAAAGACAACTGAAGAAGATTTGTATCAAATACTTGTAATGTCTTATTGTACCTGCTTCATTTGAAATATTTTACCGTATCTTCTGTGATTTCTATGATACCAGCTTACCTTTCTTTTGCAATTAGGCTGAATGGGGACCACTTCGTCATGTTCGTGTGATTAAAGAACGTAATTCTGGGATCTCTCGTGGCTTTGCGTTTATTGATTTTCCTTCTGTGGTATGTATGGCACGTAACCCTGAAGTGTGCAGTGTTTGGTTTTCTTGTTCTTTTTTGACAATTGTTCCTCAAGGCTGTGTTCTTTTGAGCAGGATGCTGCATGTGCAATGATGGATAGGATTGGAGATGATGGTCTTGTTGTGGACGGAAGGAAGCTTTTCTTTGAGTATAGGTATCATCATGGTGAAGCCATTGCAATAATATTTTAAATTTCTAATGGAGGACAGGAGTTGAAGTCAAGGTTGATTATTTAAGGAATGGAGTTTGTCAAAGTCTAAGAAGCTAAAATATTAGGTGAAAATTAATTTAAAAACATCATTGAATTAAGAATGAAATACTATTCTAAATGGTGGAATCAATAAGCATGCTCATAATATCTGTAAATACCTGCTATTATAAGTTGCTTTAGTGAACTAGCAGCAAAATAGTTCGTTTAGGAATCATTCTAAGGAAAGAGAACAGTACTCATTGTTGAGAATCATGAAGTTCCTAGTGAGCTGAGAAAAGATCCAGTCCTAAATTGCGTAGGTCTATGGATGCTGAGTTTTGTATTTTGTACTTACTATGCTAATACATTAAGAACATGAACACTTTGTTTGAATTAAAATAATCCCATTTGACGGGCAAACATAATAAGAAAATCATTAAATGAAAAGATAAGGATTGAACTGTAATATGATTTATTGTTCATTACTAGCATGCTTGTAAGTATAAGAGCAACGGTTCCTTCTCAAGTAGAAACACCTAACTAGCTACAAATTTTTATAAGCGAGAAAAACTTTATAAGTTTATCAACTATGGTTTTGTGGCCTGAAACTTATGTGTTGCTTGTATTTGGACAGAGCCTTTGTGTAGATTTCACCTTTTTTAGTCACTTTTAAAACATTTCTTATTCTTTTATCACATAATAATATTCTGACGTAATTCGGCATAAGTATGGCATTTTTTACTAGCCTAGTGACATGGCTGCATAATTTACGCAAACTGTAATCGATGCTATTATGTTGTCTTTCAGTAGTAAGCCAACTGTAGGGTCAAGTGGACCTTCTGGTAGAGACAATGCTATAAGATCTGGTCATGTCAACCATAGAAGCCTTGCAGTGCCATGTGATTGGATGTGTATCATTTGTGGTTGTGTCAATTTTGCGAGGCGAACATCCTGTTTTCAGGTTTGTCTTTCCTCGTTCTTGATTCGTACTAGGAGGTTGAGTTACAAGTCAGCAATTATGGTAACTTTTTATTTCTGATTATGATTTATTTCTTGTTTTCTGGGAAAAATGTTGGTTGTAGTAATCAGCACTTTAAGTTGAATTATAAACTTTCAGTTCATAGTCCAAGAGGTTTTCTAATTAAGGGTCCAGTATTTTAGTTGATAAACTTACTGGTTGGTTGTCCAATAATTGTTGTCAGGACACAACCTATGTTAACTTTCTCATGTCATATGATCATCATTTAGTTCCGGTAAAGAATAATGCCTGAAATCGCTGGTAATGAGTAAATTAGATGTAATTTGAGAACTTTTGAAAGTTGCTTTTATCAGTTTTGAAAACCAGTGTAAACTTAAAGAGAAAAGACAGCAACAACTCTGTCAAAGAGAGAATTAACAAGACGTAAGCACAGTAAATTCAGAAGTAGTACAAAACAGATCCTCAAATAATTGTAGGGTACTTATGTTGAGCCTTGTGTAAAAGCCAAAAATATCATTTTCCAAGGACACTTAGAAGTTGGAAAGGATTTTGGATATATAACATTAAATCAATTGATAGCCCGATTTTTATCTATTATTGCAGTGTAATGAGCCTCGAACTGATGATGCACCATCAGCAGATATAGCTTTGTCAAATCCAATGCCCTTAGGAAGGAAAGGGTTTGAATCGGGTTGGTTTAAGTTCTTACTCCCTCCTAACATGTTTGATGTGTTGTCTATGTAAAAATATGTTAATTTTCTTTGTAATCAGGACCCACTCATGTGCTAGTTGTTCGTGGATTGGATGAAAATGCTGATGAGGAGATGCTTCGCTATGAATTTTCCAAGCATGCTCCCATCAAGGTGAGGAAATTCTGACGCTAGTTATTTAGTTCATTGATGATATATGCTTTTTTCTTCTTGACTTTCTGGTGAAACCTTTTGTTTAAATTTTTACAGGATCTGCGCCTTGTTAGAGACAAGTTCACTCATGTTTCAAGGGGATTTGCATTTGTACATTTCCACTCGGTACGTTATTTTGTCACTGTTGATTGAATTTGTTCAACGGTGTAGTCCTTTATATTCATTTCTATTGTGATTCTCAATTTAATAACTCTTACACTCGAGTGTTTTTTGCAAAACATAGAGGAGCAAAGTAGTGTTTGTTTTGAGAACTTATTATTAGGTTTAATATTGTAAAACTGGTAGATAGAATTTTATGTTACTGATTTTTTGTAAAGTACCATAATATGTTTGAAAAACCCAGATCCATAATAGGTTGTTAATTTAAGGGAGGCCCGTCTGGTCATCTGGAGTTCTGTGGGATTGTGGTTCATCATCTACATGCCTATCTATAAAGGCAGTGTTTCACTTGACACTATTCTGCAGTGATATTGTTATGGGATTAATTGCCATGTTATATCTTTTCAAAGG
The DNA here is from genome assembly GCA_027478365.1 of Erythroxylum rufum. NCBI lineage: Eukaryota > Viridiplantae > Streptophyta > Magnoliopsida > Malpighiales > Erythroxylaceae > Erythroxylum > Erythroxylum rufum. The sequence continues at coordinate 5,854,527 of JANIHZ010000007.1, read as the reverse complement.
ACTCTTATCAAGTTTTAGTTTGGGTAGGAAAGCTTGTGTGTCATAATGCATGCTGCTATAATTTTCACTAGTGAATAAAACAATGCAAGTGAATGCTCACATAACCAAAAACCTGTGGTTCTTGGATTCGACAGAAAAAATTTTTTTCAGTGGAATTTGTCCCTATTTTACCACTGTTTCTGCATAAACTAGCTAGCCTGCAAATTTTTAAACTTCAACTATTTTTGGGTGGAAAACTAGGCTTGAAAGTTGAACTCTTATCTGCATTAACTTACCAGTTTAGAAATTAAATAGATGTTTGCAGGGCCCTGCTTTGCTAGCTTGGCTACCTATGAAAAAGAATAAAATTATAGAACAGTTTGATTAAATGTCATAGCAGATCCTCCAGAATTTCTTTTATTTGCTTGTATGCTTTTGATAATTTGAAAGTGGCTGTAGTCTCAGATCAAGTTTGCTAATTTTCGAAGGTGTGGCTAAATGTTATTCAATGTTTTTAAGTTTCAAACAAACAACTTGAGGAGGATTGACTGTTGTAGCAGAATCTGGTGAAATGCAATTACTTATTTTATAAATGCTTGGTTTGAACTCCTTTGGACATATATTTTCCATAGGTTGTTAAACTCTCTTCCTTTGCAGTTGAGTTCTTCGCATCTCGACGAGGTGATGCTGGATAACATTTGTTTACTTAATGAATGTTTTGCTTCTATTATCCTACTTGATTCTTTGCAATTTCTGTTCAGTTACAATGGCTAGCATGAGCTTCAAACTAATTGGAATGTCTACCTTTAAATATTATTGCACTTATTATTGTGGTCTGGGGACTTTTAATTTCTACTAAGAAGCACCGTTCTCTAGCTCATCGTAACTCTAGCTTGTATTCAATATATTTGGTCTTTTACTCCTACAATTCAATAATTTTGTTTGTTGCTCCTTCAATATCCTCTTCTCTATTGATTATTTGCTTTTGCTAATGTTTCACCCATCTCACTTGGATTCCAAACTTGATTTTGAGCATTTGTTGGGACATAACTAGGATTTTAAAACCCTAGAGCATTCATATAGTCCTGTTTTCTGATGCATCCTGTCATTCTATGTTCTTTCTCACTGGATACTGGGAATTATTTCACGAGCAGTATGATATACATTTCTGTGATCCCATAGGTTGAAGATGCTACTAAAGCTTTGGAAGCAACTAATGGAACAACACTTGAAAGAAATGGACAGATCTTGAGAGTGGCATATGCAAAGAGCATTCTTGGTCCGGGATCTGGGGCATCAGGACCTTCACAGTCAAGCAGTCTAGCAGCTGCTGCTATTGAGGCTGCAGCATTTGCACAACAGGTATTCAAGAAATTATTTGGGAGGTTCAGGTTTATATTTCTATATTTGGACAGCACTAGTGAAAAATCACTGATACGTACAACCTATTCCCGTTCACAACATGCAAATGTAAGGAACATTATGAGAAAATAGAATTAGAATGTTTCCAGTTTTATGAGCCTAAGCTAACTGACATCCATAGTATCAACAATATTTTTTGGTCATATGAATTTGTTGTGATTATCCAGATTGAAGTGATGGAAGAGCTCTCATTAATATAAAACAAGAGATTAATAGGGGAAAGAAAAACTAGATATTAGAGGTGACTGTATAAAATTGCTTAAGAAAGATAGATATTTTGATTCCTTGTCAGAAGATGGCAACATTTTTTCCACACCAGCAGGATCTGGTACAAAGTATGTTGAGTTGAGAGGTCCTCTTAACAATTTTCTAGGAAAAGCACTTCAACTGGCTTCTGGAGATACCAACAAGAACCATTGATTCTTGCCAAATTGTTGTACATCCTGCTATGAACAACAAACAAAAGTTTGTTTTGCATAAAAACTCACTGAAAGCTCCTTTAACTTCCATGCTGATTGAGGAAGATAAACTATTCTAACAGAATATATGGATTGATGTAAACTCTTGGGGTAGGTCAGAAGAATCTTTTAAAAATTACTGATGATGCTCACAAGTCAATTATCTTGATATGCCTTTTAGTGTTCCATTTCAAATTTTGATTCTCTTATCCCAATGAAGACATTCACCTGCTGACATGCGATTATATAGTTACTATTCCTATTGATATCATTTGCTTACTGGCTACTTTTTGGGTTTTCTATTTACGTTATACACAATTTTATTTTCTTTTTCTTTTTATTTTTATTTCAGTATGATGCATATGGATGGGCACCAAAGGAATATAATCCAGATGACAAACAATCTACCAATGGGCATGAACAAACTGCTTCAGTTCAAAATGATGGTTCTTCCAAGCAATCTGGCTTTGTCTGGGATGAAGCATCTGGTTACTATTATGATGCTGCTTCAGGGTTTTACTATGATGGAAACACAGGTACCTCGTCTAATATATGCTTATTTTATTTGCACAGTAACTCAAGTGCATCAGTTCAATGATTTGTGCATCATTGCTATGTTATAACTGAAGATGTCCCCTTGTCTCATGGAGAAGTCTTGCTAAATGCAAAAGCCATATTGCAATTCTCACTTGCTTTCCATTTCCTTTCTGGGAATGTGATTCTCATGTGCCAGATCCTAACAAGCACCAAGGAAGAATCACATAAAATCCAAAAAGAATCCGAGTGCATTTCAATAGATTATTCAAATTTTCAGATACTAGTTTGTGTGGAGGATGCCTAAGAAAGAATCCACTGCTAAGTAATAACCTTATGGTTACACTGGTAATTTGTCTAAGAAAATCCCTCAATGAAATGTGTTTACAGATTCAAGAGTAGTATTTGAGTTCGGAAATAATTGCTAAATCTTGATAATCTTATTCTTTATTGCAGTGTCATGTTAATAAGATGAATCATTGGGATTTTCTTTGATTGATGTAGCCAATGAATTGAAATGTTCAATCTATTGATATGACGGCTTTGACTTCTACAGTGCAATCTATACAATACTATCTCAAATATGTTTCTTGGAAAGTTACGATTAGCCAATGTACTATATTTTGTGTTTTGGGTTTCCTTGCATTAGAAATGTGAGCTTGTAACATGATTGAAAATTTGCAGTCAAGAGCTAGTGATGAAACAGCCATGGTAGGATCACTTGCTAAGGAGTCCAAAACATACATATTGTTTCAACAGTTGGGGTTAGGATGGTAATGAGTTGGTTCTGGATTAGGTATTGGTCACCTTAAAGAAAAACCTTTCCCGTACTCATATCCAATCAGGTATTGGAGTGTCACTATGATTGTATCTAAACTGATTTTCATGTCCATCAGGTAATCAGTTAGACATGAAGAAGTCATATTTTTCCAAGAAGGTACAAATAGCATAGCACAAGTTCTACAAATGATCTATAAAGATTGAAATGATTCCACTTTACAAAAAAAAAGATTGAAATGATTCCACTGTTATTGAACATGTATTGTATAGAACCAAAAACTTAAAATATTGAACTGTATCATATTTACGAGGCTTATATGAATAATTGAGATTTGTATTTGGATAATGAAAGTCACTAAACTGAAACTCCACTTGAAAAAATAGTCATAAACCATCAACTGACACTCGGACTCTTTGCCAGAAGATGCAACAATATTTGCATTACTTTGACTTGCATGAACTTTAATTTTACAACACCATCGCTTGCAAACAGTATAGTCTGGACATGTATAATGAATGCATCCACTCTTGCATATATCTGGTACAGGTGTGAGTACAAGTATGATATGAATTAGCTATAGTAGTATCCATGTATGTTGGGTACAGATTTCTCATACATATTGATATTGAATCGTTTCCTCACCTTACCATCTCCATAAGTAAGAGTACAGTCGGCTTGGATGCTAATTACTGAATGGCTCATATCATTATTTTGATTTTCCAATTTTCTGAGCTTTGGAGATGTAAAACTGTTATGAAAGCTGATAGTTGTTGCAGGTGGGGAGAGGTATGCATTGATGGCTTGGAAGTGTGCATGCATGTGGTTTAAGTTTCATGGTTCTGCAGTTTGGCAAATTGATTTAAACCCCAAATTTGAACTGTCTCTTTGCTCTAGAACTTCTGAATTCTGTATTATTGTTATTTGTAGTCCTTTATCTGGGAATTGAAAACTGCAACTGTGACATGCACCATTATGTGGTTTGTCCAAGTCTGATTGTGCCTTTTATTCAAATTTTGATTTATTGCCCTTACATGTTCAGGTCTTTATTATGATGGTAACAGCGGCATTTGGTATACATTTGATAACCACACTCAGCAGTACATCCCTTGCACAGATCAGAGTGAAGAAAAAGCATCTGGCAAACAATCGGAGCAGTCCAAGCCATCAGATGGTCCTAATGACCGAAAGGTAGTAATATCTGCACCGGCTGCTACCATTACTTCAGTGGAGAAGGCTGCATCCTTACCTGATGCAGTCCAAGCTGCTGCAACAGCAGCATTAGCTGCCGAGAAAAAGGGGAAGGAGAAGGCAAAGGAAATAAAACTTGCCTCCAAAAGCAGTATTTTGGCCAATAAGAAGAAGATGAACAATGTACTGACTATGTGGAAGCAGAGGAGTCATGAAGGGCAAGCAACTCGTGTGGCCCTTGATGACAATCAGCCAACTGTTTCTGTTGATGATAGACCTTTTCCAGTTGGACATGCTTCGAAAAGCAAGTTGAAAGCTGATGCAGTGACCACCAAGGAAAATCCTGTCTCCAGTTTGGGAGTTAGCATGCCCTACTCTTTTTCTGAGACTGTTGGGTTGGAATCTGCTGTAAAGTCAAGACCTGTGGGTAACAGCTCTGGTGGAGCTTTGATGGGGGTTATAAGGGGCTCTGGGCGAGGTGTGATGAAATCTGATACTGAATATTCAGGGTCATCTAGTGGAGTTCCTACCTCTTCTTCTGTACCACATGCAGATGTATCAAATGTTGCAACTCCCTTCAGGACAGATGCATCTGCATTGGGCTCTTACGCTTCTCCTATGGCTACTGGGACTAGCAAGAGGAGGTTTTCTGAAATGCCACAATCTTCTACTCAAAAGGAACAAACTCAGAATACCTACAGGGATCGTGCAGCTGAGAGGAGGAGCTTGTATGGTTCATCATCCTCTTTTGGAGATGATCTGCTTGATAGTGGGTTTGGGGATTCAGGTAAGTTTGTTAACTATGAGTTTGTAAATAAACCTTTATTATTTTCCATACAGTCTTACATTTTAGATATATTAGCAGTGATTCATTGCTTATGGCATTTGGTTGGCCAATGAATGCTCATCAGATCATGAACTTGCAGTTTTTTCGGTTATCTGAATTGATGGTCAATTGGTTGTTTATTTCCTGATTTCTATTAACTTGCTTGAAATTGTCTGTTTATGATTTATAAACTATGAAGGCCGGGATTCGGCATTCAAAAAAACTTCCTTGGATTCAATGCCCTTCCCCCCTGGTGTCGGTGGAGGCCGTGGTGGTGGAGATGCTAACACGGGTGCTCAGAGTTATGAGGTGATTACAGCAGATAAGGCAATTGATGAAAGTAATGTGGGCAATCGAATGCTTCGCAATATGGGCTGGCAGGAAGGCTTGGTATCTTTTCCTTCTTCTATATACATTCTACTGTTCTTGGTTACTGTTGATTGCTGTTATTATGCTTTCTGCCCTTCCAATTGGGAGAGACATCGCATCTTTTAGCTATTTACTGGTGAACATAACTTTGTTACTTGTGTATTCTTCCTATCGTATTTATTGGTTTATATACCATATCTATAAAAAGAGCTACTGTAGTTAATGGTTTCCCAGTGGAATGATTCTCCAACAAGCAGTGGTCAAGCTAGACTCTTAACATTAAACTTTCTGGATTGTCTTCCTGTTTATTGGTACTTGGAACAATATGCAGGGATTGGGGAAGGATGGAAGTGGAATGATTCAACCTGTCCAAGCACAAGGCATGGAACGTAGAGCAGGACTTGGGAGTCAGCAGAAAAAGGTGGATCCTAGCCTTGAGGTGCAGGCTGGGGACAGTTACAGAACACTTCTTCATAAAAAGGCCCTTGCAAGGTTCCGGGAAATGTCTGAGACATCATAGATATGTGGTTGATGTAGACGAGATGCATGATCCTTCGTGGCCTAGAAGTAGAAAAAATTGGAGATTTGGGCGTAGAAGGTGAGAATGGAAGTTGTCTTTTTGCCTGGCACATGCTGAGGCAAGTAATGACCTTTTTTATCTCGTGTTTTAAGATTTTTGTTGCAGCAACGAGCTTATGTAACTTTTATACGATTGCGTATGTACTTGTGGTTTAACAAATTTTATGAGTTAAAAGGGTCAATTAATAATTTATGAGTTCAAACCTCTTTGATTTAATCTGAAGGACCAAAATTTCTTCTTTCACGGTTGCTAGTAAGTTCTTTTAGTGAATTCGACTCTAAGGAAATCGTAGCTAAAAGATTTTATCAGCTAGTCATGAGTATTGACATTACACGAGCATTAGATACCATGTTTGGATATTCTTTCTCTCCTAGCAAGATTTGCTAATCATCAAAGGGCAATGGTTCCTACTTAGTTGGAGTCGTATGTTGCCAAACATTGTGTAATGAGACATTGGTAGTGATGTTAAATCTTCAACGGCAATGTCGAATTAATCCATCCAAATTCTTCGTTCACAAATATCGACGATACATCGTCTTGATATGATCCATGGGTTGTCATAGCGACGGTTAGATTCATACCTGGTTACCTAAAATTTGTATCCATTGTATGTGTGTGTGTGTTGTTATTCCTACTTAAGTTTGTAGTGAAACTTGTAACGGATAATTCCTCGGGGAAGTATCAACACTACTCTTCTTCCTTTTCGTTTTACAAGACGTTTATTTGGTTCTACTTCAGTTTCATTTAGTTATTAATTTTTATATTATGATTGTGATTTCTTTCTTTTTCTTTCTGGTTAAAAATAAAATATGTTCGAATGAAATTTTATCTCACTTTGAAGACAAACTCCAAATTTGTGTTGGGAATAGTATTAAATTCCGTTTGAAATTTGTATCTTCACTTAAATTTTTATTTATTTTAAGCACAATCATCAAATAATTTAATTGTATTATCTATGCATTAGAACACAATTATGCATAACATAACAAGCAATAACAATATATATTTATTTTTTTCATATCATAACTTGAAAATATAGAGAATCTTGCTTTAAAAAAGTGCTAAAACTTCTTTTGATAACATTTCTTAATAAAGAATACATGTAGTTAAATAATTTCTATAGACTCTGAGGTCTTCCTCTTCCTCTATAATATTGCAAATAATATCTCTCATCTTAATATAGTAAAGAAAATCTAAACATATTAGTTAACCTGAGTATATCAAATATAACTTATCTAAACATATAAAGAACATAATATTAATAAAAACTAATCGCAAATGCTTTATTTATTTAAAATAACGTAATATCTTGTGAAGACATAAGAAGATGGTTTATCATAATTGTAATTGTTTCTAAAGAACTTGGAGAGTTATTTGTAATAACTTCTCATCTAGTTATTATATATATGAAGCGTATTTAAAATAATTGGCAATATATAATGTTTTAGGTTGGATTAATTCTTTTACCCCTATATAGCATTTGTTCATCAGTTAAAAAATATGCATGAATATGTGCACCATTAATTACTTCTTTGTAATTATAAAAAATAAAATTATATTATCAAGATAAATTTAAATATAATGACATAATAAATATAATAATTAAATACATGAATATACTTGAAAATATAGAAAGAATATTGAATAATGTTCAATCTCGGGAAGCGTATTGGTAAAGAATGGTAGAATAATGACTTTTTTTGGCAAGATGATTAACTGTATATAAGATTTTAACTGTCCAGGTCGAATATTAAAAATGCTCTGCATTGATTATGGTTGTTGCACTATGTCCTATAGTAATCAAGAAAATTGCAACTTATTCCTTAGAATCAAATGACTTGTTGGCTATAAGTCTCTTAAACTCTTAAACTCATCACATAAGCTCAAGAAGATTGTCTTGCTTATTCTTAAGTTTTCATAAATTCATGTAGGATTCTCATTAAAAAGGTTCAATACCCAATCATAACCATATAGAGCAGAAGTTTTACATGGTTGCTTGGGTAAATGAAAATATTCTTTCTCTTCCGTAGTTAAAGAAATAATAACTACCTTCCTCAGTTCATCTTCCAAATCTAATCGAAATTTGATAAGGAGGCTATGTATTTACAATACCAACATTAATTGATTAATAAATATAATTGTTAAAATTTATGAAACATTGGGACATTTAACATAAATTTATGAAGATTATATCAAATATCCAGTCAAAAGGTTCATATCAAATATTCATAAAAAAAAACATACACTTAAATTGATCAAACCATAAAGTAGTTCCAAATATAAAAATGCCTATACCATTAAGACTAATAAGCAATAACATGAAAATATAACTAAAGAGCACAATCCAATCCATCTTCCTTGTATCCACCATCTTTATAAAATAATCCCTATAAAATGCAGAATCACGTAGAGTTTTTACTACTTTTCCATAGTGCACACTCTTGACACCCAAATCATGTAAGGAATCCAAGCATTCTTCCATTATATTAGTCTTTTGATTAACTAATAAATCTTCAAATCCATTCTCTTAAGTAGATGATGGTGCAACCATTTTTCTCAAATAAATAAATTAATATTTTTTTATTGTTTACCAATTGTAATTATGACCTGATTGACTTATTTGTGAATTATTCAATATTGTAATAACTGCAAGTTCACAATGTAGCTGTAGCTAGTACCAACAAGTGTGGGTCAATCCCACGAAAACAATGATTACTAGTAATTACCTTTTTCCTATTATTTAGCCTACGAATTGATTTTGGATTTTTAATAAAATAAAATAAAACTAAAGCAAGTAAAATAAATGGGCAACGATATTGAACATAGTGACAATGGAAATTACTTAGAAAACCATTGATATCAAAAATTAAAATCTAGGTTTCAAATTCCCCTAAACCTTAACAGATTGACCTTTTATCATGCAATTGTTTTATTGATGTATTGGACCTTAGAGACTCCTACGGTATGTTAATAACTGACTTTGTTTCTACTAACAACTAATCCTAAGGTTTTCAAACGAATTACTCATATTAAAGTTTAAACAATTACTTTGCTTATTTGTGAATCCCTTTATTAGATTTGATCCTGATTCGGAAGATTTATGCCATCATATCTCTAAGGTTGCAGTCAATTCCTTCCAATTACGGTAGATTTATTTATCAATAGGATTTCTCAATCTCTACGTATGAAGTCAGATTATGATCTAGTATTTAAAACATATATTAAACACATAATCGAATCTCAATATATCAATAAACTCAATTGCATTAATAAAAGAATCAAAACATATTAAAGTATCAACATAAGGTTCATCTAACCTAAATATTAATAGAGTGTTTAGTTACGCATAATCGAACATGAAATCAAGCATGCATTGTAAGAAAAATAAATTGAAAACAAGGGGTTCATAATTTTAAATCTCCCCGGTTTTCTTCTATCAAGTATTCTTGTGATGTAGAGGTTTGATCTTACATTACAATAGATCTTTCGATCAATCCTTCATGTTTTCCATTTCTCTAAACTAAAATTGCGCTCTAAGAATGATTTCCATGTTTGGAATTGCCTGCCTTCGTCTGCTTTGTCTTTAAGTCTCTGTTCACGTTGTTTTATATGAAATTCTAGGGTTTTGGTCGATGCACAGTCTTGTGCACGACTGTGCATCACCAAATTCTCTAAAAATCATTAAACTGCACAGCTTGGGAGATGTACACGGGCAGATGCATGACGATGCATCCCTTCAGTGCATAGAATCTTCTTTTTATGTCATGTTTTCATCCGAATTCTTCTCATTTAAGTCTATGAAGGCAATTATTACCAATGAAAGCACTTGGAGTGAATTAAATACCAAACATATGATAAAATTATAAAATATTAAGCAAAATACATCAAATATGGGTGTAAAAATATAGTCATCCTGTAATGGTAACTTCCAATATCATTACAAATGTAGAGCTGTGGATATGACTCATCTATGTATGCTGATGATCTAATACTCTTATTTGGAGTTAAAACTCATTCCATCAACATTATAATATAAATTTTGCAATTGTGTTCTGAATGATTGGGGTTAAAGCCCAATATTGAAAAGAGCTGCCTATATCTATCTGATGCTATTAGGAATCTTACTGAAGTGGGGAGGATCACATGTATGAATGTACACTCTACTCCATTTTGTTATCTTGGTATTCCAATCACTTCCTCAAAAGAAAAATTCTAAGATTGGCTTCCTCTCATTAAGAGGATAAAAGCTAGAGTAAATGCTTGGAAGAACAAGTTTCTTTCTTATGTAGCCATAACCACTCTTATCATCTCAGTTGTCTGCTACTTACATCTACACTGGAGAGCTCACATTGCTCTACCTAATGGTTATAAGAGATATTGATAGAATAATAGAGGCACTTCTTGGATAGGTAAGATAAATAAAACCAAAAATGCAAAAATCAAATGGAGTGAGGTTATAATACCTAAAAAATATGGCGGCCTAGGTATTATTTCTATCTCAACTATACAAAAGGTCCTGATGTGTAAGAGGCTCTGGAGACTTTACACTGATCAAAAAGCACTTTTGATTAAAGGGATCCATAAGTATCATATTCAAGGTTCTAATTTTTGGCAAGCTTCATTTACAAGGGAGGCCACTTGGATCCTTATCCAGATGATGAAATTGAGAAACAATATCCACCTTTGAATCAAGCACAAGATAGGTAATGGGGAAAAACATGGTTTTGGTTTGATAACTGGTTGAACTCTAGCTCTATTATTTGCAATCATAACTTGATTCATTTGAGAAATAGAATACCTTTAAACCTTAAAGTGTCATCTCTGATCTGCAATGGCGAATGGAATGGATATTTTCGAGGTTTTGATAAGAACCTTGTCATTAAATTTTCAAACAAATCTTTTCATTAAATTTTTACTAACGGCCTCCTTTATGTTCCTTGGTTTAATCTTCTATGGAGAAACACCTTGAATCCTAAGGCCTCTCTAATTACTTGGTTGGCAATTACAAGCAATCTCAAGAACAAAAGTCAATGGCATGAAATGTTGATTCTACTTGTGTTTTATGCAAGCTGGAAGTGGAAGATAGAGACCATCTCTTTTTTTTTTTTTTTTTTTCTAATACAGGTTCTCTAAAGCAGTATGGAGCAAGATTCTTCACCTAATCACAATGGCCAATTTCATGTATGAATAGGAGCAAACATTGAACAGGATCATTTTCCATTCAAAGCAGAATATGGCTAGTGGAATAATTCTTAAAGTTGCTTTTATTACTACCATTTATACACTTTGAAAGGAGCGAAACAACATAATTTTTACACACAAGAAGAGAAGTACCAAATATTAGACAAGAATATTACTTGGATCAGATCAATTATTGTTGTAAAGAATATCCAGCATACTCTTTCACCAGAAATGAAAAATATATGGTAGCTATAAGTTGATGTCCATATTAGTATAGTTCCTTTTTTTTTGTAAAGTTTTAGCAATTGTTTTGTAACTAATTATAGGCTAACTAGCCTAGAACTCATTGTAATGTTGTATTAGTTTCACCTACAGGTAATGCAATTCATTCATTTTTCAAAAGAAAATATATAGTCAAATATCCATCTATCAAACATCTACACACTTAAGCTTTTGCTAGTCTTAAACAAACCATAATCAAATTTATAAATTTTGCAACATCCATCTCTAATCAATCTCAACTTGTCCATTCATACCATACATCATCATATCTTATTGAATCAAATTAAATTACAATTAGAGTCAAGTTATCTCAAAATTAACTCTTCTAATTAATAGTAATAGTAATCACATCATAATCTCATTAAAGTAAATTGTATTAATCTTTGCACCCTCACCAAAATTACACTCAATCCACTTAAGTGTTTAGGGTGAAAAGCATCAAAAGTCTCAATCAATGCATAGTAGAATTCTTACCATATGCTTGCAATAAAATCACATTTCCACCTCTTATGAATAAACTAGAAGCACAAATCAAAAGGTCTTATAAGGTTGTTACGGGGCTTAGGTAAGGTATGATTGGGATAATAAAAAGGTTGATTTGATGGAAATTTACTAAAAAGAGCATTATAATGAAACTTATTCGCAATACCTATAGGTCCTTCCATTACAAAACTAATGGTACTATATATTTATTCTTTATCTTTTTTTCTTTTGTATTTATATGCTCAATTTTTTTCTTTTTTTATAATAACTTTGAGCATTCATCATGTATCACAATTAAAGATATATTGGACCATTCAAAAAATCAAGTTTTAAACAAGCAAATAATGTAAATAACCTTCATGGTTCAAAATAATAAAAAGGTCTTCAAAGAAAAATAAGATTAAAGGTTAATATGTTGGGTGTAATTAATGAAAAAGACTAAGGCTTAACTTGGTTATTCCTAAAGGTAATTTTAAGGGTGTAGTACTTTTCAAAGAAATAGGCTTAAACAAGTTGTTTCATCTAAGCGCCTTCATCATTTCAGTGCTTCTAATTCAACAAATATGGTCTCAATATGCATAATAAAAGAAAATTCCAAAATCATTCTACCATATATGATACACACATGAAAAAATAACAAGAGTTAAATTTTTTTGAAAATTTTGCTCTTAGGCTCAAAAGTTGAAGAAAAAGAAAGGTATAATGTGTGTAAATACAATGCAATATCATTCAACTTGAAGATTTCAATGATTTCTAAAAATATGACTTACAAAAACAATTTTATTCTAACTCTCATTCTTCGCGTACCAATTCAAATCAATATTCAACAATGAAATACAATATTGATGGACAAATTTCAACCAATTCAAGATATTAGTTCATAAAATTTTATAACCAAGATTATAATAAGCTTAAAGAAATCATTAAAAATTCAGTAACTCCATCCCCATACTTAAATTTGTACATTGTCCTCAAAGTACACAATATAAGCTTTTAAAAATAAGTGAGGGTTATGTTGGTACTTTCTTGAATAAGACAAATTTCTAATTTCTGATCCATATGATAGTGAACTACATCCTTGCAAAATATAAAAGAAAAGGATAAAAAGGATAAAAAATAAAGATAACATAAAATAACATGAAATAAAATTCTATATTAACACATGAAATATAATCAAAATGAAATAAAACTGAAACTTATCTTAATTCATTGATTGCCTCCCATGCAGCACTGGTTTAATGTCATTAGCTCGACGTACCCTTCATGCTGAACTTCATCCTGGATCAATAATCAGTGACTTGCTTCCACCCTTTTCTCCATAAAGCAGTTTCGTAGCCTATAAAGAAGACACCTATTGTAAGATAATCGTCATGACATAATTTATAAAATTAATCAATCCAATCACATGCATTAATGCCTTTTTAATGACAAATTGTTAATAAAATGAGGGATAAAAAACTCCTCGAATTATCAACTGATAACAAAACTCCCTGAATCATCAACTAACTCAAACAGTTTCTCTTCAATGAAGTGGGAACCCTTCGTACTTAAGGTTACTACCAATGCCTCATCAGTAGTTTCCTTACTTGGTTCCTTCGCTACTTCTTCCTTAACCTCCTCTGTCGTTTCGTTGTCTTCTTATTCTTGGACAAAGGCTTCTAATTCATCTTCCTCAATTATCTCTTGCCACTTCTCTACTTCCTCTTCTTGGGTGGAGACTTCTTCTCCTTCTACATCTAGTGCCTCTGTAATATTTTCGTCCTCCTCCATAGCGACAACAGTTACCTCTTTATTTTCTTGGAATGCCTCATCATCCATGAAGTCAGTCTTTGTCTTTTCTTCACTCTGCTATATTAATAAGCTCAAATAATATTCTGTGTTATGCTCATGAAATTCAGGTGAAGAAACTCTTTCTTTAAATTTGTGTCAGTTAGCTTTAAGTTTGGCAAGGTATTCCATTAATTTATCTCTAAGAGTTGCTTCCTTTTCTTTTTCTTCTTCGTCTTCTTCTAGAAGCTCATTTTCATTTCTAAGGGTGATTGCCATTCCAAATTCTTCAAGTTCTGTTTCAGTAGGACTAGTGTTGGGCCCCGATTCGTATTAGGCATGTTTAAATTATTTTGAGACATGTTTATATTTTTTTAAGGATTTTAGTTTGATAATTTTACTCTGATTGGAATGAATTGAGGATCTTTATCCCTTAAGTTATGATTATTTAATGAAAGGATTTAGTGAATTTTGATGAGTTGAGAAATTTTTATTATTTTGTGAGGTATTATCAGTATTAAAAGAAATTATATGAATTGAAAGTGTTCTGAGTTATTAGAGTGTAAAAAGAATAAGTTGAATTGAAAGAGCCCATTAGGAAGATGATTTATGTTATTAAAGCTTAAGCTAAGTTAAGTGGGCCTTTAGCCCTTTTATATTGTAGGTGAATGAATAA
>JANIHZ010000007.1:5800981-5835039 GCA_027478365.1 Erythroxylum rufum | reverse complement strand
AAACAAATTCATCTCAATTTGTATAATTCAATACTAATATGAAACATATATGCTTCCCGAAATCAAGTTTCTCAAATATCTTTTCAAATAAATAGTGGCAGCATTAAAAATGTTCTTAATTTCTTACACGACATAGCCTATCACTAACTTCTTTGCCATATGGTTACCCTTAGGCATAAAATCACAAAGTTGGTTCTACATCGCTAACCTGCAACTGGTTATCCACTAGTTACGGAGCTGGTTCTACATTGCTTACCCACAAGGATAACCTTTATACATCGGTAGTTACGAAGCTGGTTCTACATCGCTTACCCGCAACTGGTCCACCACTAATTACAAAGTTGGTTCTATATTGCTTACCTATATTAGGTTAACCGCTATATACCAGTAGTTATGAAGCTGGCTCAACATCGCTTACCTGTACTAGGTTAATCATTATACATTAGTATAATAACATGTATAAAACCTATTAGTATACCATAAGCTAGAAAACTATATAAAACTTATAAGTATACTATAGGCTAGAAACCATCTCCTTTTTATAATCCAATAACATCATCTCAATGTAAACTCAAATTATATAAGATTTAACTTTCAAACTTCAGTTCACATATTGCTAAAACATAAACTTATATTAGCAATGTTCACATAAAACTCATAATCAATATTCACTTCACGATACAATAGAAATCATTTTCATGAAATCAATTTAAAGAACACTCACATTTCATTAATTATTTTGCAAAGAATTTATTCATATAAAACAATTAAAATACACTCACATGTCATCAATTCTTTTGCAAAGAATTTAGTAATATAAAATAATTAAAAATACATTCATTGTTTTGCAAACTTATCGCCAAGCACACTCACACGTTTGGTGCCTTTCCTTTACCTAAACAAAATGCATTTTCTTAAGCATTTAGTTCCAAATTTGGAAATAAGACATTAAAACTATAAATAGGTTTTAACCGAATTTAAGATTAGTATTTATTCGCGTAACACGTACACTAATTGTATTTTCGCTTACTTTTGTAAGCTAACCTATTATTCTCCTTTTCCAAATATAACTTTAAAACTCACTTTAATACTATATTTTACCTATTCTAACTAACCAATTTCTTCAAAACACTATCTCACCCAATTGAATTCACCATATCATTATCATGCATGATGAGTCACAGTTATAAGCCCTATCTGGAATTCATACCTCTACTATTTTCTAAATTTTAACATAGTAGGCATTCACATTAGGTTTTGAGGTCTTCTATACATTTGTTCCCCTATGTCTCTAGTTTCCATATCATCAAAAATCAGGCCATTTGAATTTCCAAATCAAGAAACATGCACCAAACATCATAAGCTGCTCCAACATAGGGGAAACATCATATCAACATTTTCAATCTCAAACTCCAATATGATGCAACTAGAATTAGGTCAAGGATCTTTTAAAATATTTTAGTAATGTGTCTTAGGTTTCATTTCCAGTTGGAATCAACCAATTTGGAGGTCTGTAGGCCGATTTATGGCCAAAACAATGAAATTGGTTCAAACAAACCTAAGATAGAATTCTACTACATGTTACTCTCGTCATATTCAACCAATTCCATGCAAAGAAACTACAAAATAACACCAAGGCACCATTGATCTTAAATACATCCATCCCATACTAAAAACCCACAAAAGTTAGGAATTTAAGCTAAGAAAACCTACCATTCATCCAATCTTTTGGTACTTGTTGAACACCTTTACTTGATCAAGATCTCTTCAAATCTCCATCAAAAACCATCAACAATGGAAGCCCTCTTCTTCCTCTCTCCTTGGCCGACCTTCACACTTGCTTCTCTTCTTTTCACTTTTGTTTTTGGTCTCTCACGTTTACTTTCTCTCAAACACTCACGATTATGTTAAAGAATGAAGTTAAATGTCTTAATTTATGCTTTTTTACATTCATTTAATGGATTTCACATGTCACCTTCCTATTGGTTCTCTTCTAATGACTCATCCTTCCACCAACAATATCTAAAATGATCAAATTCCCTTTCATGCATTTAATTCACCAACTAACAGAATTAAATCCCAAAAATATTCCACTATCGCCTTATCATCAAATTGACCATGAAATACTTGAATTAGGGTCAATACTTATTGATTGGATGCTTTAAAATTTTTTAAATGGATTTAAAATCATCAATGCCCATTACTTTCCAAAAAGGGCATTTTAGCCTTAAACTTTCGAAACTCCCGAAATCCATCCTAGACTTACTTTTGATCTGTTTTATTACCATTGGACTCTAATACTTTTTTCGGATAATTTTCAATATTTTGTCGTTGCATCCCCCAAAAGTTACTATTCATCAAAACACTATTCACCAAACATACAAATTTATATTCAATGAAAGGAAATGTTCAGGGTTTTACAACAAGGCTCAGGTTGTCCAACATAATCAACTTTTTTTTGTAAATAAGCCACATAAGGAAGGAGATTCTAAGAGTAGTTTTTTTTCACAAACATTATACTAAGCAATTCTCTAAAGTTAAGGTTGAAAGATTGGTCTATGGGAATTATTGGTGAAATCACTTAAAAAATGTTTTCTCTAAACATAGTAATCCTCCTAACCTTATTGAGGAAAATAGTATGGTATACAACTTAACATATGATAAAAAAAACTACCCAATTGTTTTTCTAACTATGGAGCTTATTTTGGAGTTAATAGGAAATGAAATGCTCAAATTTAGTGTTATATTTGACCTATTTAAGGGCCAATTTAACTCTAATTATCAAACCAAAAGGAGGTAATCTTACCATTCTCAATTATACATTCTATGTCCTGAGTAAAAGATTTCGTCAATTTCAAAAATTGTGATAAAAACCAAGATGTATTGGTTTTAGTATTGACTTCCCATGATCTTTTACCCTTTAAGAAGTTGTTGTGGATCCATTTTCTCATTCTGCATGAGTACACACCTTAACCCTTGTCTCAAGGCATCACTATACACTACAAATCAAACAGTCCCTGTCAGTAATGTGAGTATAGTGGTCGTCGTCAATCTTGCTTTCAATTCATCAAAACTTTGTTAATAGACATCTGACCACTCAAACATCTCCTCTTTTCGCAATAACTTGGTCAGTGGGGTTGCTTTCTTGGAAAATCCTTCAACAAATTTCCTATAATAGCCTACCAATCCAAGAAAACTCCTGACTTCTGTCACGGTGGCGGGAGGTCTCCAATTAATAACAACTTCAATCTTTTAGAGATCCACACTGAGCCCCTCGATTGAGATGACATGACTAAAGAAAGCAACCTTGTCTAGCCAAAATTGGCACTTAATGAACTTAGCATATAGTTGGTGCTCTCATAGAGTCTATAATACTATCCGAAGTTGTTTTACATGCTCCTTATTATAGAACGAGTATACCAATATGTCATTAATAAAAATGATCACAAACTTCTCTTGGTACTCTCAAAACACCTTATTCATCAATTCTATAAAAGAATCTGGTGCATTTGTTAATCCAACAACCATAACTAAGAATAATGCCCGTACCTCATCCTAAAGGCAGTTTTTGGAACGTCCTCACTTTGGACTTTCAACTGATGATAACCTGATCTTAGATCAATCTTCGAATGCAGCTTGGATCCCTATAGCTGATCGAATAAATCATCAATCCTTAGAAGCAGATTTTGGTTGCAAACTGTCACTCTGTTCACTTGTCTGTAGTCAATATATATCCTTAAACTCTCATCCTTCCTTTTCACAAATAAGACTGGAGCCTCCCATGGAGAAGTGTTGGGTCTCATGAAACCCTTATCTAATAACTCCTCCATTTGCAATTTCTTTTTCTTTAACTCCGTTTGAGCCACTCTATACAGAGTAATTGAAATCGGTTTGGGTATCTATCTCAAACTCTATTACCCTATCTGGGGGTAATCTTGGAAGATCCTTCGGAAACATGTATGGGAACTCTCTAACCACTAGAATGTTTCCTAGTTGAACCTCATCATTATTATGTTCAATCATGAAAGCTAGATATCCTTGGCATCCTTTACAGAGTATTCTACTAGCTATCATGACAGTCACGATACTAATGGGAAGAACTTTCTGCATCCCACAAAATATCACCTCTGGTTTCCCTAATTGACTTAGCCTTACCTCCTTTTTAAAACAATCCACCACCACTCGATGTGTGGATAACCAATCCATTCCAAGAATAACATCAAAATCCTGAATATCTAATATGATCAGGCTTGCTAGGAACTCCTTACCCTCAATCAGTATTCTACTATCTACGAACACTCTTCAGTAAAAAAGGAAGTTTCCAGCTGGAATGGAAACTCCTACCCCAACGTCTAATAACTAAGGCTCAACACTCAATTTTGTAGAAAAATTCATAGACATAAAAGAATGTGTAGCACCGGGATCTACTAAAGCATATGCGTCATAATCAAAAACAGTAATCATATTGGTGACAACATCTGGTGTGGCATCGGCCTTCTGCTAAGTGACTATAAAAACTCAGGCCTGTGTATGGGGTCTACCTGCCTGTCCTATAGGGGCTGCTCCCCTACCCCCTGAACCTCTGCCAGATCCAATAAAATTCGACCCTCTGGTTAGAGAACCCTAGCCGCCTTATCTCTAACCCCCTCTAGCTTGTAAAGGTGCCGAAGATCCAGCTGTCGGCCTCTTTGTGGTGACTCACTGTAGACAATCTCTGATGAAGTGGCTTTCCCGACCATAATGGAAGTAACCCGTCATATTCATCCAACACTCACCTAAATGTCTTTTTCCACAAGTAGCATCCTCTGGCACTGGGGTCCTAGTGTCACGGGAGTCTCTAAGCATAGTGAGTGACCCAAAGGATCCTTGGATGGATGATCCACCTCTGCTTAACCTCCTACCACTCATTCATCTTGACTTATTTTTCTTGGATGAACCCTGGGATGAACTAGTTGGTGCGCTACGCTTCTGTTATGATCTTGAACTCTGAGTGATTACTACTACATTTCTCTCCACTTTTATTGCAGCTTCAACTAATTCCCCATAATGTGTCTATGAAGCCAAAGATAGGTGAATCCGTAATCTAGGACTCAAACTTGTAGCGAACCTCTTGCACTTTTTCTCTTCACTATCAACAATAAACGAAACACTTCTGACAAGTTCCAAAAATCTCTTCTCATAATCTATCACTAATGTCGAACCTTTCTCTAGATGGAAGAACTCCTCTACCCTTGCATGCTTATAACTCTGAGTAGAATCTGTATGTGAAGTCTCTCTAAACTTCTGCCCAAGATACCCCATTTGGATGTTGTCTCTGAATGGGTCTCCCACTAATCCTTAGCCTTGTTCTCGAGGAGGAAGGTAAAGAACATAACTCTCTGTTCATTTGTGCTTTCGATAACTCTATATATCTTCGTGACCTGATCAAACCATATGAGTGCACTCTCAGATCTCCACTCTCATAAAAAGTCTTTGCACCCAATTTATAGTCGTGCTCAATCGAACATCCAGAAGCTTCCACACTTTCACATGGCTGCTACATCGCTGCAGTGAGAATCTGAGCTATCTGCTCCGCATTAAAGTTCACTTGGGTCAGTTCCGCTAGCCCTAACGATTGGGAATGTGGCTAGTTCATAAAGGCATTTGCTGAGTCTAGAATGTGGTCATCCTCCCGTGCTGGAGGTGACTCAGGTGCAGGAGCCATTGGAATGGCTCTTCCGGGACGTTTACGACCTCGTTTGTACATCGTGCTGTGTATTGAAAAAATGCAAATGTGTAAAGCTTTTAGTTTATGAAATCATGTGCATGTAAATCACAACATTTTATTGGTCACCTCACTTTTAAAACAGCATAAAAACCTTAAACCACAATGTAGGCACCCATTTTTAAAAGTCGAGCTTTGATACTAACATTGATAGACTCCTATCTTAAAATGACGAGGCGGCCTGCCCAACACCTTACGGTGGCCCTTCAATTGATATTTGATCTAGCTGAAAGGCTCACATGGAACTAAACCTATTGCCCCCTTTTTACCTAAAAGCCTTAACTTAACATTAAAAGACATAAGCAGTAGAGTTTTTAAAAAAATTTTGCAGCATAACGTCTGTATTTTGACCTTCCCAAAATTTTCAAGTCTCTGTAAAAGTTCAAAAACACTTCTATAATCATCTCAAAATCCCCACTACAAATTTTGGACTTTAAGTCCATTGACAAGCAATCTCAACAATCACTTCAATAAGCTTTAAAAAAAACCCAAGACATATTCATACATTTAACTTCGAAACATTTATATACATGTGTTCTTTACACAAAATATAGTCCAAAACATATTCATGAAAATGCAAATGTTCCCAAAAAAAAAGAAGGAAAAAATGTCTATATAATAGCACATGACAAAGTTGACTACTTGTAAGGTGGAGTCCTTGTTACTGAAGCCCCTAAGCATGCACCTGGGAGGTTTCACTTAAAAACAAAATAGAGAGTGTCAGCTAAACGAGCTCAGTGAGTGCTAGATTTTCTATTCAAATCGTAATTAACAATTTGAACCTCCCTAAAACAAATTAATCTCAATTCGTATAATTCAATACTAATACGAAACATATATGCTTCCCGAAATCGAGTTTCTCAAATCGTTTTTCAAATAAATAGTGGCAGCATTAAAAATGTCATGAATTTCTTACACGAAATAGCCCATCACTAACTGCTTTGCCATATAGTACCTTTAGGCATAAAGTCACAGATTTGGTTCTGCATCACTTACCTACGACTGATTATCCATTAGGTACAGAGATGGTTCTACATCGCTTACCTGCACTAGGATAACCGCTATACATTGGTAGTTATAAAGCTAGTTCTGCATCGCTTACCTATAACTAGTTAACCACTAGTTATGGAGATGGTTTTATATCGCTTACCCGTACTAGGTTAACCGTTGTATACTAGCAGTTATGGAGTTGGTTTTACATCTCTTACCCACAACTGATTAACCACTAGTTACGGAGCTGATTCGACATCACTTTCCCATACTAGGTTAATCGTTATACACCGATATAATAACATGTATAAAACCTATTTGTAACACCCCACTCTCATTGTGCATATCCCTGAACATACCGACGGTATTCGAGAACATACTTTACAAGGGTGGCATGTTAGAACAGTCAGGCAATCGAACTCATTACAAATCTTGTTTTAAAAATAACACATGCATATGCAGGAAATCAATAATGGAACTTACGACCCATTTTATTCATAAACATTTTCAATCTCAATGTTACAACTATTATACATATCATCAGAATTTCAATAGCCACTTGAGCCCATTACAGATATAAAATACATTTAGTCATAATGTAATTACATTACAAATTCATTTACATACACATTGTAAAATACTTGTGGATACATATTTTGATACAAAAATAAAGAAATACAAATGCAGACGCGAACTGATCTCGACCTCTATCTCTTACTCAAATGTAATGACTAGACTTCAATTTGTCTAACTGAAGATCTTCTCTAAGTCTGAAAAATATTGCAAATTTTAGGTTGAGTTTTGCTAACTCAATGAGTGGACCATACTCGATGGCTCACTCAATCACATAACACGTCAATTCATATAATCACATAATTCACATCACTTCATCAATTCATCATGTTGAGTCACATACATTTCATATTCACTTAAAACATATATCACATTCAGAAATCAGTCAAACTATTTAAATCATACATATCAGCTGCATATGCAGTACTCATAAGACTCACTTTTAATTGTTATTATTATAATCGAGTGCCTATAACTGTTCCGTATCTATTGTGGATACCAGGATTATTGATAATTGTCTCATATCCGTTAGGGATATCGGGCTCATTATACATAGTGAGCTTTTGGCTCTTAATCACATTCTGAGTTTTAAGCTCCTTTCCACTTTTTGAGCTTTAAGCTCTTTTTTAGTCGCTACTCTAGTCACAACAACCTTTATATTATCATGCATTCATGTAATGAAATGCATAATAGATATTCAATCAATCAAAAGTGCTCAATATTAAACAGTCATATTCACTATCACATTCTCATTCACATTTGTCATCGGACCTTGGTCCGACATTCAACATATACGTTGAGAATCACTTATTTTATTCACATGCACATTCACATTTTCTTCAGAACTTAATTCGGCATTCAACAATCAAGTTGAGTATCACTTATTTCGTCAAATTCACATACAATGAGAACTTCCAATATGATATTCATGTATCAAACACCTTGGACATTCAATGTCCAAAATCAGTACAATCACATTCTTATAATCATTCAATACAGAATTTAAACAGAACATTCATTTAAAGTAAGATCATCTAGGTCAACTTACAGTACGCTCCAGATTAGCATTAGCTTCCATGATCTGGAAACTTTTGGATGCAGACGTTTATCCTGCATATCAACATTATGTAATACACACATTGCACACACATTAATAATTGCACAATCTTATGAATACTCAATCACATAAATATGTATATGTGTTGTGTATAAAGCATGCTTAATGACAATCCCGGATACATTATCTAACTTCACATCTTATACTCATTCTCATTTCATAATTCATATATGTCTAATTGAACTAAGGTTTACACTTCATTTGTACACGATCAATCTAAGTTCACCATTCAAACCTTATCCTTTGTATGTATCTAGGTTATTCTTAGGCTTACACCTTAAGAACACTTGGTTATTTTAATATCATAACTTAATTTCTCGTCATTTCTTTTCTAACATTATATACTCTTATAATACCTAATTCTCATTCACATTTACTTAATACATATAACTCAACTCCTTTGAATCATAACTACAATCATATGAACATCTTCATTCACATTATACTCGTGCCTTTAGTACTTTCATATCATCAATTCATTCAAAGTTATAACCCCAGTTATCACTTCATACATATCACACATTAGTCACTTAATCCAAGCATCATTCTAGGTTCAATTCAATCCCCATTCTATCCTAAATTAAGACCAAATGGCCAGTGAATATCCGCTGGGCGGACTTTCATGTCTGCTGGGCGGACCTTGACGGGTCACATACAGAAATGTGAAAGTTTGACCCTTCATATAACATAATCTCTCCTCCGGTATTCATAGAAGTAGTAGAACTCGAAGTCCTCTTCAAAAGAATACTTAAATGACCTCAATCAGAGATCCACAACAAAAGTTATGCCTCTTGCCTCAACATATATCTAATTGCATTCTTATTTTCCATATTTCTAACTCTTTACTTACTACATTCAACATCATATGCTTGGTTTATCATTTCTAATTTAATTACTTATCATTTCCCCATTATTCTAACTCCATTTCAACTCAATATCATCCATAAACAAATTATAGTTTATGATTGATCATGAACACTAAAAACAAAACATATACATATGTATATGTATATATTCATCATCAACTTTCTGCACATATTTATCTTCATTCCCACCTTCATTTCACTTCTAACTATCACCTTAATTCATCTCATTTCAAGAATATAACTCAACATCTTGGTTAACATAACTTTCACTTTCATTATACCATTAATTTTCATCTACATAACAACTCATCACTCATGGTTTTCCTACTCTCAAAACAGAACACAAACACATGTATTCATCCATCAATTTATTGCACCCAGTACTTAACTTCAATTCAATTTTTGAAACTCTTAAAGACAGAATTTGAATTCGATGTCTTCATGAAAAATGTATCCATATGTCTCTAATTTAATCCAAATAAAAAATCATTCCATTTGGATATCTACAGATCAATTCATGGCTAAAATATAGATGCATATCTAGTGGAAATGTTACAGCTAACATATTCCAGCACATTTTAAACACCATTATCACTTTGTCTCTAAACATTCATCCTAGTTATTCTCTTTTCAAGACACTACACTTGCCTTTTTTTTTTACTTCAATACTCAATCCAATCCATTTCTAAAACAACAAATGATCTACGTTTTTATACATAAAAATAGAACATGAAAATATCTATTCACAAATCAATTTTTCTGCACTTCTTTCTACATCATTTTTGGATTCATTCTAATTATAAATCATCTCTACATCAACTTATGAATCATTAATCATCATACATGTAAAAGAAAGACATCAATGTTACACATATTTCAACTTCTCTATCATGATCATTTACCACTAACTATCATCATATATGCTTCTATTTAGACAACCCATGAAGAACAAAGTTTAACATACTTGATTAAACTCCAAGCTTCTTCAATCACCATAAAACCTTAGCTTTCCATGGCTTTACACGATCATCATCATCATGGAGGTGGAGTAGGTTAGGTTTTATAGTGGTAAGATGATGAAGATAACAAAAATGGAAGTAGCAAGTGAAGGATGAGAGCAAGGTTCAACATTAATTCTTGGGAGAAGAGAGTGTCGTAGATGAAGACAAAACATGGAGAAAATGGAGAAAGGAGCATAAGTTACGAAAATAATGGGTGAAAGACAAAGATGTTGGTAACACTTGTCACTTACCACTTGTCCTTTGATTGTGGTCTCCGTTTGACCACTTTTTAATAACTAGTTTATTTTTCTCCAAATTCTAGTCCAATTGTCTCCCAATTTTCAATGACACTTGTCAATAAATCCCAAAGTCATTCATAAAAATTTCCTTTGCCATTTGACTCTTATTTCTACTATTATTCATCAATTGTTCCACCACTTGACATTTTTTTAAGTCTAAAAATACCCTTAAATTTTAGAAAATTCTCATATTTCACCAAAAATTCTAATTCACTACTTATAAATTCCAACTTAAATTTTAAGACATGATTCATAATTCACATTATAATCGCATCAAAAAAATCATTTATACCCAGAAAATGTCAAATGAGTGCATGAACAATTCATGTGTAATAATCAAATTCACGTATGTGTATGCTAACATTATGCATGAGCATGAAATACATTTTTCTAATCTCTCGTTACTATTTCTCAATTACATAAACTTAGGATGAAAATGGGACGTTACACTATTGGTATACCATAGGCTAGAAACAATTTTCTTTTTATCAACCAATAACATCATCTCAATGTAAACCCAAATCATATAAGATTTAACTCTCAAACTTCAATTCATATATTGCTAAAGCATAAACTTATAGTAGCCATATTCACATAAAATTCATAATCAATATTCACTTCACGATAGAATAGAAATCATTTAAAGAAAACTCACATGTCATTAATTCTTTTGCAAAGAATTTAGTCATATAAAACAATTAAAATACACTAACATGTCATCAATTCTTTTGCAAAGAATTTAGTTATATAAAACAATTAAAATGCACTAACATGTCATCAATTCTTTTGTAAATAATTTAGTAATATAAAATAATTAAAATATGCTCATTGTTTTGCAAATTTAAATCCAAGCAAACTCACGCGCTCGGTGCCTTCCCTTTACCTACAAAAAATGAATTTTGCTTAGGCATTTATTTCCAAATTTGGAAATAATACATTAAAACTATCAATTAGGTTTAACCGAATTTGAGATTAGTATTTAATCGCATAACATGTACACTAATCCTATTTCCTCTTACTTCCGTAAGCTTGCCTACTGTTCTCCGTTTCCATATATAACTTCGAAAGTTACTTAATTACCATATTTAACCCATTTTAACCAAAGAGAAAAGAAGGTTAGGCATTATCTAACACAGAGCACCAACAATATGCGCCTAGCTAAGAAGATTTGGAGTTGTTAACTAATCCCCAATCTATTTGGGTGAAGTGGGTGCATACTTATATCATAAAGAACCAAAGCTTCTGGTCCATCAAGTTGAATCAATCTAATTAATGGTCCTTTAACCAAATCCTCAAATTAAGGAACATTATGAATCACGGTAATTGGAACATCCGAGGCTACTTATTCCTCCAAATGTTAAAAGTGAATAGAGTAATAAGTGTTGACGAATGAAGCTGTAGATACATGGGACTTGCCTACTTAATAAGCAGTGCACCTTCTTGTCATCCTTGAATGTCGATGGAAGATCAACCTTAGTGGATACATCACAATTCCAAAAATATTCACCAATATATCTTGTATGAATCTTATCAAGCCTCTTAACAGTCTAAGTCTCTTGGTGGAAGCTTGTTTGGTTCCCTAACTGATCCTAAAGCATACTTCATCTTTTGGTTGGCAATTAGAAATAGCGAATCTACTATAGACAAACTCAGAGAGACTTGCGTTTTTTGTCTCATATCCATGAAAAACATTGATCATTTCTTCACAGACGAGGCTTCTCGTCAACATTTTGGAGTTACTCTCTCAAACCTTGCCAGCTTTCCTTTATAACCTCATCATGGTCAAGATATATTTCATAAGCTGAACAAGTTAGATTTAGCAACAAGGATGACGTGACTTTGCAAATTAGTGGAGTTCTCATATTATGGTTGAAAAGGAAAACTAGAATCTTTCAAATCAAAAGTCAGATCATTCAACATTTCACTCCAATTACTCTTCAGTAGATTAGACTGATAGTTGCTTAAAACTATACACTCAAACATGATTCATGATCTGTCAATTCGCAGCTTCCTGTTTTAGTGTTATTTTGTATCCAATGTAAGCTGGTTCACACTTGATCTTTATTTTGTCCCTGGTTAATTAAGCTGCGATGTATTTTCACTCCTTTAATACAATTTACCTTTTCTCAACAGAAAACAAAATCTAGCTCATAATGTGCGATTAAGTTTGAATAGTTGAAGAGCTCATAATGTATAGCTTTCGTCGTAAGCAGAGCTCTTTCACAATAAAATAGATTATGAATTATTATTTCACAAGAAAAAATATTACAGCTATTAAAATAATACAATCCAACTTTCTCTTAGTCTATAAGCCACATGCAGTAAGAACAGAAAGAAATACGTGGAATTGATTCGATAGTAAAAGCTAGAGCTATTGCCTGCTAACTTGTCGGCAAAATAAAGCTAGAGAAATAATCTAAAATAAAATCTATGCCCACATTAAGACCCTGCAGTTTATGAAGACTACTGCTATTTGTTCAGCGATTTGTTCTTTATTTTAATTCTCAATTTGGGGGCAGAAGTGCCTTCGGATGGCACACTCTTGGTTTCAACAGTTTTTACTGCCGCCGTCTGTTCACTAGGCTCCGTGACCTTCAATTGTGGAGCTATAAACCTAATGCTGGGCTGTTCCTCTTTCTTACCCATCAACTCTGCAGAAGGCGCCTTGGCTTCATTGCTCATCAACTTTGCCATTTCCTTTTCCTTCCGTTTCTTCTCCTTCTTCAACCTCTTCCGTTCTTGGTGTTGAGGATCATCCCGATGCCTCTTGTGATCTCTGTGTTTGCGTTTCTTTTCTTTTACTTCCTTCCCCTTTTCATCCCCATGGGAAGGATGTGCTGTAGTAGCCATCGAACCCCCATCATCATTATCAACTCTGCCAGCTGAGAGGTTATGCAAACTAGCATACTTGAGTGCATCAGCATCGAAATTGTTTCCTTGCATAAGACTAGGAGATGATTGCTCATCATGCTGAGAATGTGCAAAAGCCTTGCTCGAATCAGCAGTACACTGGAATTCCTTCCCAAAATTGTCACTGTCGCTTGCAAGTTTAGCACTTCCAATACTGGCAGTCATACGTGAACCATGGTCAAGACATGAATTGACTTCCTCAAGGTTCTGATTGCTAATGCTCGCAGCATCATTAGAGTTCCTCTGGGGAGCATCCACAGAAACAGAGCTGCTGCATCCATCATTTTCATGATTATTAGCCAGAGATCTGACAACAGTTTGATTGTCAGCCTCCTCAGCTCTACTTGTTGCAGCTGAATGTTTCACCCTGATCTTAACAACTGGCATCTTACGTTCATGACTGTCAGAAATAGTGGCCACTTCCTTTGAAGCTTCAGGAACAGTCAAATCAACCTTCTGTTTATCATCGTTGGGAACAATCTGAGGTTCTCTATCATCTTCTGAGATGGCCAAATCCATCTTCTCCTGGTACATATTGGAATCTGTAGCTGCTTCCTTGGAAACTTCAACAATTACCAAGTTATCCTCAGCAAATTTCGGGACATCTGCAGGAGGCTCAAAAGGCTTTGCATCAGTGACAAGAGCACTGAAAACGCTTTTTGGCTCCATGCAACCTTCAGCATCAACTATATGTAGTGATTTATCTCTTGGAACTCCAAAAACTGATGGGGCCCTGAAAGAGCAAATTTTGGGATTCAATTTCCACATTTGATTTCCAGATCAAAGAATATTCCAAAAGACACACATGCAACACAAGGCTACCATCCTTATTTATCGACGTGTTGTACAAGCTAAACTAATAAATACGGTTTGTGATTGAAGTGACAACTAGTGGTGAGTAGCCTTATTAATTAAAACAGTTCGAATAGAAGTGTTGACTAAACACAAATTATTTGTTTGGTACTCATATACACGTTGCAAAATTAATTTAAAACAATTTCCAAGTATTTAGCAAAGTAAAAAAAATGAACAAAAACAGAAGGGAAGTAACAAAAAATAAAAAATGTATTTGTCACAATATTATGTCAAATTTAATAATTATGTAATAAATCATTTATAATGAAATAGGAATCATGTACTGCCAAAAAATGCAATTTTCACAAGAAATTTTGACAATATTATCAAAGAAACTTAATGGCTTAATAAGTATACAATAGCATTCTTGAATATATTTAATTGATCTTCAAAAGTTTCCTAGTAAACCTCTAAATATCCCTAAATTACTCATGTAGATAATCTGACTAGGCCGACTGCAAGCAAGACTGCGGCAATAATTTTTTCAATCACTAACCAGAATATTCAAGGCTCACCTTCCATCAAGGATTTGTAAAATGCAAAACAAATGATGCCGAAGAAAGACATTGTTGAATCCTATATGGCCTTCAAGCAGACAAATTAAAGCCAGTAGAGTAGTACTCTTGATCTCATTATTGCAAGAAGATGCATCTTGCATTTGACATAACCGCACAGCATGGGTAGCAAGTTTCACTTGCCCTGTAGCAAAGGAATATGAATTAGGAACATGAGTCTCAGTAAAAGTTTAAATAAGTGCACAGTGTTCATCAATAAAAGCATGTTAACGCCAGCAAATATGTTATTCAGCCATAAGAGATAACACAGAACCTCTTAATGATGGTTCTTTCTCCAAATATCTGACAAACAAGGACAATGCTGCATCAATGCCTTTGCTATGGAATTCGAGATCCAGAAGAGCTTTGCTTGCTTCAACTCTAACTTTCCATATTGATTTGAAATTCCGAAAAGGTTTGATGAGCTCAAAGACTTGATCCTGCAAGAATTAATTCATACTATCCTATGAATGCAAGATAGTAGGAAAATCAATTAGTTACTAAGCAGTAATAAGTGGAGACTCACGAGATGTATAGCTCCAGAAAGCTTCAATGCAATTTGTACCAAGGTTTGGATACAGCTAATTGTCAAGATTCCGTTGTAGCTAGGCATCAACCTAGTATCAAATGTGCAAAAAAACTCAACAAGTTGCAAGTACATCAAAGAAATGCATCAAATGGGGAGAACTAGAAGTCAATGTACCTGTCAAATTGCAAGAGACGATCAATGCGCTTGAGAAGTGAAGACAGAAAAAGCATACTCTGCAAGGGACCAAAAATATTTAAAGCTTGGAAATGCGAGCAGAATAAAGAAATGCAATAGCACACATCACATTAAAAAATTTCTATTATAAGGCAAACTTGAGAAGGAAACTTTAGGTCTTGGTCTTATTATACTTCAAACTCTGATGGATCCTAGGAAAGATCAATACATAAAGAAAAAGCACCAAGCCGTACAGACCCAACAGAAAGTTGAAGTTCAATTATATTAAGTTGGGGTTCTGAATTGTGTAGACAGAATTCAAAATATAGAGTGAAATTTGTGAAAATTTCATCCATAGGCATTAACCCAATTCATTTTTAACAAATACGGCACAAGTATTCATTATGAAACAATTGTTGCTTGATTAACAACATATCATTTTGTCTGACAATTTTAAACCAAATCTTTTAAATAATTCAACATTTGCATCATCAATGACATTTAAGAATTTTAGGAAAAGGATAAACAAATAATCACATCCGAGCAAGGGTACACCTTTTCAAAGTTTGCAACGAGAAAGGATCACACAAAAACAATGAGCAATGATAGTAGGATAGAAGAAATGCCCAACACCGATCATTTAGGAGGACTTGGAATCCACCAATAGTAAACAATGATGCGTATTCTAAGTTACATCTTCAACACATATTCTTGTCAAAAAACCATTCAACATAAGGTGCACTCAATGATTCTAATACTAGTCTAACATACTCCTCACATAAAATGTGGACATACCAAACAAATAACAGATTCACCATAACTCAATACTTCTCAATTACAAACTTTCATTCCAAGTTAAGGAACAATTTGATTAAAAAGATTAAAATATTATGCCAAGATTTTTGAAGCTAACAAGACCTACAGATTTGGACACCATAACAACTTCAAACTATAGTAAATATGTATGGCAATCTTGGCTAGGCCTGGCCCGAAACAACGTTTTAGTAAAGCTGACCAAAACAACGATATCTATAACTTTGTGAAACTAAAGACCATAATGACATCGCTTTGGTGGCAGCCTGAGTCCACTTCCCTAATATATAACAGCCAAGGAAACAATAACTGAGTCATATCTAAACGCACAGTTATACCCATCAGGATTCTCATCTTATTTAAACACATGTCAAGAATAAAAAATATCTAGTGAACATTAACCTCAGGATGCAAAACTCTAAGTGATAAACCAAACATTTTTCATTGTATTGCCCAAATAGATAAGATGACATGGACCAAGTGAAGGCCCTTCCCTAGGTTATCGCTTATACTAGGAAGAAATGCAAGTACCTTGAAATAAGGGCTTGCCTATACAAGAGGCCTCTCTATGCATACTGGACAACACTTTGAGCTATAAGTATAACTTTTAGTCAAGGGCCTGATTGAAGTATTTCTTATATTTTACAACTTTGTTTCCTTTTAGTTTTTATTAGAATCTTTTGAGTGCAATACACAGATACAAGGTCAATATTAAAGACAGTTCAATTGAATTTTTTATTTTTATTTTTTATACATGTTACCTATTTGAAATATAAATATTTATTATACTGCCTCTTTTCTCTTAATAGCTACCTCAATGCACCTTAACAAATGCCTTTCTTTTGAGCCTACTGAACCAGTTAATATGGGGGTCTTAGACCCTTGAAGGCAGCTGTGTTGTATACATAGAGATCAATAAATGCTTAATAGGTTGTTAGTGCAATCACTAGTTAGCTTGTAGACTGTGAAACTGATTCGGTTCTATGTAATTAATGGTCCAACATATACGAGTGATTAGTTATTGCCACAAAAAGTACAAGACGAATCTCCATAGAAGATTGTGATTGGGGAATGGCTTAACAAAGTAATCAATAAATAAATAACACCTGAAAATGTTGAAAATTGTAAAATAAAAGTAGGAGGCGCTTAAACTTGTACAGAAAAGAGAATTTTAAAATTAACTGACCAACAATAATCAAAAAATTCAGCACGCCTAACAAATGCTGTGGACAAACCTGTTCTCCAAAATCAAGTTCACCAGCTGACTGGACCAGTGCAGCAAGCCAAAATGCATCAGAATAAGGATTTCCAGTATTGTCATTATACTGCCAAATAACAAAACAGGAATAATATAAAACATGTTTGAGCATATTAAAACTTTATGACAAACAAACTAAAAATAGAGGTCCACTAGTGGGATCGTACTGGACAAAACTGCTACTTCATAAACTAGTAATGGACACACGAAGCATGTTTTACATAGCAACTTCAGCTATTACATAGAAAAATAGAAAAGCATCTATTCCAGATTCAAAGGGTCAATGAAGAATTTCCTTATCAGTTATCAATATTCTCAAATCAAGTGTTTCGCATCTGGCAAGACTCAAATTGTTATCAATGAAATGAATCTCTTTTACAGGTTAAAATCAATTCATTTAGCTAATAATATTTTGTCTTCTGTTGAATCACTAATTGCTGACAAAGGAATCGTAAGGAGCCTTCGTTACATACGAAAAATATATCGCTGCCTTCTCCCAAGGTTATTCTTTTTACTTGTTACTTAACCAATTATTATCTTCCCCAACCCCACCAGAAGATATCCTCATGGGCAATTAATTTCATCCGTTTTACATCACAAACACAGTCAAATACTAAAAAGTCAGCACCAAAGACATCATAAAACAGACCATGAAACAAGTTGAACAATAAGATATTGTAATTGTTTCCAATTTACAAAAGAGAGAGGATATTGTGCTGGAGTTAACTCCAAGTCAGCAAGTCCAATAGGTTGTCCCATCTTGAACAAAGGATAAGCATAATGAAAGATAAACTGATTGGACATGTTTCTTATTTATGATTCATGTTCTCTTTTGAAATAAATAAATACATTGAGCAGTTAAAATCAACTTTACCAACTTATCATTAGCCTTTTAATGTTCGTATCAAACTTGAGAAGTGATATGCTAGAGTTATCATTAACTCAACTTCCATCAGTTGTCTCCCTAACAAACAGAATCATCCACGGGTGACATCTGGGACAAACAAATTATGTGATTCGTATACCCTATGACGTACAAGCTCTCAACAAAATATGATTTGGTTAATCTAATAATATTTGAGAGGCTTAATCATGAACTCTCTCCGTAATCTTATCAGCAACTATGGATCATCTTCGATAGCAGATGAGATCTTTTTTCAATTATATTATTGTTGTAATCTGAGTAAAAATCTGATCTTAATCAGTAAATTTCAGATCATAAATGAGACAATGGTAAGAAAAGTCTACCTTAAGTAGTTGCAAAACAAATTCAACAGCTTCTCTTGGGCTTTTCTTATCTGCTGTTCTGACCATAGCTACAGCATGAGGAATAGCCTGAATTAACAAAACCGGAAGTAAGAAACCATAAGTACTCAAATAAAGAAGTGGGCGTATACAAAAAATTGATTAGTCCTCAAGTTCAATTTCTAGGGAGGGAGCAACACCCCTAGCACAACTTACTGAAATAAATGATGGAATAGAAGAGGAGATTGTAATATTGCCCAAAAGTGTATAAGGTCACTAAATAGGAGAAGAGACTGTTTCTGGTAATTTTGAACAGAGATCATCAAACAAAACTCCACAAAGTTAAGGCTATCAATGTTGGCTTTGTCAAAAGAGACAGAAATTGGAGAAAATTCCTTACATAAGAATATGGAAAAGAGAGAGAGAGAAAAGCACACACGTAGACATATGAAAAGTCACAATTAAACACCGTGTCACATTACAAAGGAACCGTAATACATCCCCTTATAGGCTGCTAAATTTTTTGAAAATAGCCATCCCCTCTCTGAGGTAAAGTCCTGCTGCATGTTTCACAGTTACTATATCAGACATTCCAAATTCTCCCCAGAAGCAGCCTAAGGACTGAATTTAATATTGACACCCAAGTAATTCTACTGAAACAAAGATATCTATTAAAACTATTGCATGAAGGGTCCAGTCTAATGAAAGCTTAAGTTGACAGAAGAAGCACAGACTATGTTGCAGATTGTGCAGGAAATAAGATCCACTCTTGAAAGAGAAGTAGTAGATTGCTAAACAGAAAGATAGTTCAGAGATGGAAACTTGAAGAAAGATAAATGAATAGGTATGACAAATGTTTATCATCCTAGGTTATGCAGCCACACTAGAAAATGTTTCTTATGCAGATAATACTCAAAAACCCCAAGAAAAATTTTTGTTAAACCTTAGAGCGAAAAGGATTAAGAGGGAAGCAAGAGGAAAGTTTCTTGTTTGTAATCAGAGCGCATTCAGTTTGGTCCGGTCATAAAAAAGAACAACAAAATATCCAATCGATACATAAACCAACTATGTCAATGTGCTTTCTTTTAGAAGCTATCGCATCACTGAATAAAAGATGTTGATTATTGCTAAGTAGAAACTACTCATAAGTGCAAATTATGTTAAGCAAGCACAGCATGTACCACACAAAACCATTACATAGCCTACCTCACTGCATTACCTCGAGAACAAAATACTCAGGAAAATCATGGAAATCATTTGGCCTGGAAAAATAGACATGAGATGAGCTATTTAAGAGAGTGACAACAACAAACTTCTCTAAAATCAGATTAATAGAGTTGCAAGTCATACATGGGAAGTCCAATGGTTTGATCAAATCTTCGGCTTTTGTAGAATTTTATTAAATGGACTAAACCAGCCCAATCAGTATCCTGTTAAACAACCAATAGGGAAACCCACATAAAATTACCTCAAAAACTCTTGCATTGTAATTCAATAATGAAATGCATGAAAAATGTTATTAGCATCTCACGGAAAAGCAGAAGGTGCTTTAGCCAGAAACAAGTATCATAAAATACATGATGGGAATGGTACAAGAACTATGTATCAAAGGAATTTTTACATGCAAAAATTGTGAATACTTGGAAAAGGAAGCATGCATCTCATATATATAGAGACACAAAAATCACTCCAACTGAATATATTACCTCAGATGCTGTATTAGCTAAAGCAAATGCAGCTTCAATACGGACTCTCCAGAAAGCCTTGCAAAAACAATGTAAATTAGAATATTATGTCCAGTCAAGACATGAATAGAAGTAAAGCATAACACTTGAGGTCAGTCAAACCTTGGAGTCACTAAGGAAATTGTTAAGAGCATTAACAACAGAAAATGGAAGTTGTGGCAAGGCCTCTAATGCAGCAATAGCTTGTGTCTGTGCAACAACATCTTCATCTTTCTCTAATTGATTGATCTGATTAGAATGATAATTTTGAAAGATAAATCACCAATTGACAAAGAAAAGCAACTACAAATTGTAAAGTACAGAGATATCCAACATGAACAAAAAAAGGTCAAATTTTGGTTAGAAAACAAAGTTGAAATATATAAAAACAAATGTGTATGGGCACAACAGTTAACCATCCACTATTCAAACCACAAAAAAATAAAGTTAAAAGAGGCACAATATTAGAAACTTAGATAGATGTTGTGTGACAGAATAATAGTTTTATGATTCTGATTGAAAACCAAACTCTAATCATACTTATTGACCTCAACAATTGATAAAATTAAGAGTTTACCACGGAAATGTAAAGCTTCTAGAAATTTGTCTTTTTTTATAATGAAAAAAGATGATATCGATTAATAAACAAGCAATGATATCCATTGATAACAAGAAAACAGCCCAAACAAGATCTCTTAAGGATCACTTTTGACAAAAACAGGTTTTCTCCCATATTTGTCCCTCAATGATTCTCCACTAAATCCTAATCTGCACACACATATCTCAAGTGCATAGGTTGTACATGGAACTAATGACTGCTTCTTCAACAAACAGTATATAAGGTGCCTGTTTTGTTGATTAATCCATCACACTGTTTTATCCTTGCAGAAAAATCATTCACAATAAGAGTAAATAGATTCATGAGTGATTTTTCATGATATGAGCCTGAGGTGACTTATATCTTCTTTCTTATACCATATTTCAGGTGTTCAACCACAACCTTAGGTCTATTATCCAGACTTTTCAAAATCCCAGGAACTACAACTATTTTTGACAAAAGCTATTGCTAATGCCAATGCAGAAAAATTATAAGATTCCAGAAAACAATAACGATCATGATTCCCAAAAATCATGTCCTTGCATGTGACATAAATTTGTCAGAGACAATATTGCACGTATCTGTCAACCACTAAAATCCTAAAACTGAATCAACCAAAAGGTTTGGCAGTGATTTCAAGAGGTAGATAAATTCAAACAACTAATGCCCAATTCCTTGCAATAATAATTTGGCATGAATACATGAACTCAGTTGGAAACCAATCACCAACTGTAAAAGAACCCAAGTTGTTAACTCACAATGAGCATGCATAAAAAATGTCACATTATTAACATCCGAAAGATTTCATATAGTTAAAGCACTTCTTGCAACCTGGAAAAATGAATCACTCCAATCATATATAGTGCAAATTATGCAAAAACCTAATATAAATCTCCAAAATGGGCCAGGGTGTCTTACCCACATCTGTACAGGTTGACTAAAATGGATCTCAGCAAGATATTCCATTTCTGGATCCGCCCTAATCCATGACAAAGGAGATTCCAAGCTGCAAGAGCAAATAAGTCAACAGAATATAAGATACCTATCCAATAAGAATATTAAAGAAAACATCTAACACACAATATACCTAGCACGCATATCTGCAGCAGGCCCAGTATCACCATTTTCATCAGAACCATCGGGTTTTGAACCCTTTCTAGGCTTTTGAAAGCGTCTAGCAGCAAGCTTTGAGTGGCACTGTATTTCCAATAGTTGCCAAATTTCTCCAGCCAAAGGAAGAACTGGATGATCATACATGCCGTCAAGTTCATGAACCCTAATACTCATCATCCCAGGCCATCCAATGTCACCATCTCGATTTTCAGAATCAGGGTTTAGAGCTGAAGTATTAGCATCAGGCGTAGTTGTGCATTCTCGTAGCACTGCTAACTCAACCATATTTTTCCTTTTGTTATACGAAAATCCCATCCTTGAAATTAAGGCCAAACAATCAGGACTTTAGAACATGAAAGTAGTCAACATATTTAAAAATGTTAGAAAAAGGTGAGATCCCGTACATCCCAAATCAATACCTTAGAACTGGACACCCACTTGAGCAAACCCATCTAGAAACAAACTCTTTCACAAATGGACGCTCAAGATTCCCAATCTTAGTGGCAAAATGTCGGAACTGCATTCCATAGTAGTTACATAAGCATGAAATAAAACAGAATAGCTCTAGAAACATATAAAAGTGCTCAAATTAAAATTTATCAACGAAAAGGAAGTCAAATATAGCTTGTGAGATCATATAAGAATCTCAGATAAAAATTATTGAGAAGCAAAAGGAAAACATCAAATGTAGCATATTTCAGAGTCCTCTGGTTCATAAGGATTCACTTCTATGAATAAAAGAAAATAATGCATACAAAGAAATTATTGTCTCCTGTAACAACTACACAATTACAGAATTGGTCAACACGTAAAATTTTGCTCATCCAAAGCTCCTTACTAACTACATGAAGAAGATTCGAGATCGTTAAAAAAAACAGATTCAGTTTTCCTACAAAAAGAATGTTGACATTGTTCATAGACTCTAAAAGACTACCAATTGTAGTTTCTCAGTGTTAATAATTTGATGATAAATGCTATTAACATTTTCATGGAATGTAAAACTAAAGTTAAAATTGCAATTAAATTGAAATGATTTTCACCAAAATAAAAAACAATTCCAAGTACATAGCAGAGCAAAGCAATCCATAAACTCAAATATCAATGAATTGCTTAGCAATGTATAAAATTTTGAATGATATAATCTGAATCACATAACAATTCTGTCAAAAGTGCACTCCCTACTCTAAATCCAACAGAAAAATTTATGGAAAACAAGAAAGGACAAAACACTCAACCCAAAGCCTTAAATTGGTGAAATGAAGAATGGAATTTAGTGTGACAGTCAATGTACAGTGAACAGTGACAGGGAGTGGTTTATCGCTCTCTCCCTCCCTTTATGTCATTTGATAAAAGTTATTTTACCGATTTAGTTCCTTAATTGTTCATCTTATCATGAAATATAGAATCCTTTATGATTCAGTGTGAAAAAATCCTCTTCCATTAGAATTAGGGATCAAAGATTTTTACTATAAATAATGTTTCAACATTTCAGTTTATAATAAAGTGATTTCCTTTTTGAGAATACTGAAATTTAAAATAAGAAAGTGTAATGCTTTCTTCTAAGAGTGATTCTTAGACCTTACGAGTGATTCTTAAGTCTATCTCTTTGTTCTAATTCGCTCTTTACAAAACCCAGAAACCTAATCTGAATTCTGGCACCTAGTTTAAAATTCAAGCAATTAAGATGCATTTTTGCTTTTGCTTTTAAGGTCCACAAGCAAATCCTTCTGTCTTTCATTCAAAGACCCGAATTTCCAGCTCTGAACTCAAATTCCATCATCAAAAATTCAATTAATTTGAGATTTACCATATTGAAGTATTAATGAAGATTAGGCTAACTCCTAACACAAATCTATTCATCTAGATTTCTTTTCTTATGTTTGTCTGGTAGTTCAGTAGATTAGTTTAAATTAATCACCGTTTAGTTTGAATTTACTTTCAAAGGGGAATAAAACTAAATAATTAGATTAGTATACTTTGTGAATGTCTATTTATATCCATCATACATCAAATTTTTGAGGAGGTTGATGATTTCGAATGAATTATGATCCTTTTCAGATTTGAACGTATGAAACTTTATATTCTCTAGTAGTGACTCTTAAATAAGGAGTTAATCCTAAGCTCTAGGATTCATCCCTAGACCTATCCAATTTTTCTTTTTTTTGCTTCCTGTTTTTTTAGCTCTAAATCCCCGGCTCCAGCAGCCCATATTTTCAAATTCATACTTGCTTTGTCCAAATAGTTGGCATCTTTCTGTCCAGTCATACATCAGATATTCTTTGTATCTGTCTTTCAACAAAATCCAGACACTACCTAACAAATTTCTCTAAAAACTTCAACCCATTTATCTAGCAGTGGTATATTTATATAGAAACATTTTAACATTACTCTATGAAACGTAGTGAAGATAATTTAAACGGAACTGCTACAAATAACAGTTCCCATGGTTTTCAAGATTATAGATGCAACAATCGGATATGCTTGAATACCTCTAAACCAGAAACCAAGATAAACAGAATAATAATGTACATATCTAGATGATTTGAGCATCATGAGTATGTGATTACCTCCTTTGTACTAAGCGATCTCAATGGGATTCTATCTCGAGCACAGGAAACAACTTTTTGCAAAATCTGCATGTTTAGAGCATAAAAATAGGACATCATGAACCAACGGAATTCATCCATAAATAAAAACATTTACATATTCAAAAATGTTGGGAAGAAAAGTTTAAATCTAAAATTGCATGTCTTCCTGACACTCAGTGTAAAAATGCATGAACAGCTAAAGGATCAAGATAATACAAGCACAATGATTTGCTGTAAACTCAGACTCTCTCCATACCAGTGATTCAAAAAATCTACTACTGCAAGAGATACCTAATTTCAGCAACTTTCGTCTACATTGGAAAGTATTTTCGTTTTGTTAACCATACTTGTTACACATTCGTATCCCCAATTCCAGTTTTCAAAACCTTAATTATTCAATTTCTAAGGATTAAGTCATCACTTCCTAGTTAACCAATATACAAATTATCTTCAAGCCTTGTCTTATATCATTACCACTTCAGTTCAATCCATGATTTGATCATTGAATGTATGAGAGTCCATTTTAGAAAACAATTGCAACAAGAGAGTTTTCTGCGGGCTTCTAGTCATCAAAATCATGTAGGATAAAACCCTTTCATATGCACTAGCCAATTACCTTACGGAAAGACTCTGGTCCCATTTGCTTTTCCAGCATTTGAAGGATCGCCACCTTTGAATGACTAGTCAGTCAGTTTAAAGGAAACAAATAAGATTTATTTAAGTAGAAATCAGAATTAAAAATGAACTCACAGATTTCCAAGATCGTATCTTTCCATACAAACCAATGCAATTAGTTCCAAGCAAATCCTTACAAGAAGCAGATGAACTCAAAACAGTTGCACCACTATCATCTGCTTTGCAAACAGCACAATTAGCCTGCACTTGCAAAAATTTTGGTGTTATTTTCTCATTGATTAGAAGCGTTAAGCACAGGATCACCTAGGGAGGAAAAGCTTCTGATAGTCTCAAATAAATCAACCCTTCTAAAGTGAAGAAGATCCAGGATTTTTACTCTTGAGGATCAGTATAGGCACACCTCTACCCTATCTAAGAAAATAACAACATATGTTTACAGAAAGAGGATTCCTTAACTAAGCAATGAATGAATATGTAACTAATTAAACAAAAGAAACACGCCCCTAAAAATACCTAGCCACCAAACATTGATCAGATGAAAAATTCACAACGCAGGATATGATCTTTCCATGATTTCCAGATATTATGAAAAATGACAAAATTCCCACCAAGCTGGGTGTAAATATAGTTCAACTTATGCTTTACTCATCCTCAAAACTTCATTCTTTTAAAGATCAAGCAGACTCATCATCTGGACCAATTGCACCACTGTAAAACCTTAGGAACAAATTGTTGGATTCCAAATGTTGAATAAGAGAGCCATTTGTGGATGACCTTAGAGAGGATAAAATTTAAACAATAATAAGATGAGGATAAACAAAACAAGGTATAAGTTTGGGATGCTTTAAACCAAAATCATCAAAAGGTTCCAAATTAACAAGAACTTTTCAGAAATGTAACTGGCTCTGCATATAATTCAACGATAATAGTTAACATATAAGATACAAGGGTCAAATTTCAGAGACAGCATATTTTCCATTCACAAATGCACCTATGTCAGAGCAGATAGCCTCCAAAGTGAATGTTGGTATTGTGACCTATTGTTGATCAATTAGCAATGACTCCTCGGTTTGCAGGAGACTATTGATAAAAGATCCTTATTGTTAGAAGAAGATCATGCAATCTCAAATAGATAAATTAGCTTCAAGCACACTTTTTCTTTTCTTTTACATGATCTGAGACTTGTGCAGCATGGAAACTGAGTAAAATTAGTAAGCACACAGTTCTTCTTAACCTCATATTATCTGAATTTAACCAAAATCTTGTCTGTTGCCAGGTAGCGTAAGTTCCACAAGATCATTGGAATTACTTTCAATTAGTGTCACCCCTCCACACAATGGTATATCTCCAAAATCAAGATGCTAGTAAAGATGGACTAAAGAAGACCTCAATGCATAAAAAGATCTTTCTGAAGTCTAAAGAAAAAGAAAGGGAAATGGTGTTCAGAAAAAAACCATAGCAATCACGCAAATGATGATAAAAACAAGCATTACAAAGTTCTGTTTTGCTGTAATCATCCTTCTTGGAAAAGCATACGGCATATTGACGAAATTAGATAGCTCAGTACAAACCTTGTATCTCCTATATCGTGCCTCATTATTTCCTAGAAATTTCTTGATAAATAAGTCTGTTAAAAAGCCAGCAAGCCCATCTAGCAGCCATTCTGACATAAGAATTAAGGACGTAATCAATCCAAAAACCAGCATTTCTCAAAGTTGATCAACCATTCCTCAAATCAGAAAAAAGTATCATGTTCTAACAGCTTACCATCTTCAGCTTCCTCAGGAGTGACATAGACACCAAACCATTGTTTTGCAAGCGCAGAGGCTAGCTTAATGCTTGTGTCTATGGTCTGCATTAATCAATCAGTATGGTGAATAAGGAGAACAAATTTTCAAACTTCAGTAGGTTACACATGACCAAGCATATGATGCAACTATTGAAAGACTTGAAAAGAGGTAGCAACTGATCCATATGCATATCCCCCAAATACTTTGAAGTAGAAGGACAAACAAACATTAGCCTACAAAAGAAAATGAGTACTTTGAAAAACCTTGAACTTTATTTTCAATTAAATCTGAAATTGTGTCATCCATTTACATGGCATATGAAGCCATTTGTTATGAAGATTACAAGATCCAAAACAACACCCAATCAGGAACACTACCACACATGCAACTTACGTCATTCCTGAACAAATTCAAAAATTAGGGGGAAGATTACAACATGTTCACTTATTCAAGGATACTTATCTGTATGAAATTTGCACCTATATGAGTTTCGCAATTAAAAAGAGGATAATAAAAAAGTGAGTAGGAAAACCAAAAACACCACACACAAAAAAAGTGCATAAAAGGGGAT
Organism: Erythroxylum rufum; assembly: GCA_027478365.1. NCBI lineage: Eukaryota > Viridiplantae > Streptophyta > Magnoliopsida > Malpighiales > Erythroxylaceae > Erythroxylum > Erythroxylum rufum. The sequence continues at coordinate 5,807,071 of JANIHZ010000007.1, read as the reverse complement.
GATACACCATAATTGTGACCAAGAACATTCAATTTTCTAAAGAAAAGGCCAATATGATATTCCTACAACATCAAATCCACTTTGGTTGCATGAATCTCACCACCATGCACATGTGTGGGAACAAATTTCCTAGTATGAAAAAGCAGGTCATTCACTTGATTACAAGTTTTGAACATATCATAAAGCATGTTTCATTTCACATTCTTCAAATGCAAACAACGTATATTAAGTTTTTGCATTATTTGAAATAAGAGTTAACCTTTTGCATTTGAGAATAATATCTTAATATCTAAACTAATCCATTAAAACACGCAGAATATTCCTATATTGACTAGTTAATGTCAATACAAAATCTCTAATGTCTTCAACATCTTCAAAAGTTAAAATTACTTAAAAACTGTGATGTTCTTAAGTATTGATATAACCTCCTACTTTATGAACTAAAAGATGGAATAACTAAAAAAGCCCTATTAGTAAGCCACATAACACAGCAATTCACTCATCAAAATAATACAGTCACTCCATGATGTAGGGAGCAACTAATTTTCAACAAGTTAAAACTAGAAGTTGGGTGATTATTACTATAACAGATGTGGAACTTTGGAACTTTGGGTTTACAAAAACCTTTTTTGTTAAAATTTTTACATAAACCGCTTTATCCAAGAACTACCTATTTTGTACTGTTTGAAGCGAAAGTCCTAATTGTAGTAAGAAAGATAACTCTTACTTAGAAACTATCAAGCATAAAGCATGGATTAAATAGGATAAGGAAACTAAAACCCGTATAAAATAGGAAGAATATAACAAAACTAAACTCTTTGGACAAGAAACTAAATCTGTTCAAAATTCCAAAATTTTTTGTTAAAAACAGTGTCCCCTAAATACTGATGCACCCAGTACCCAAAAATACCTGTTCAGTATTCCAGCTTTGTTGTCTAAAGTGTGTAATGACCTATATGGACTAGGAAAATGAGCATGTTGGTGTCCATTCCAATGAGCACAATATGTTCTAACCAATTGAGGCATCCCACTTGTTGACAACGAGAAAATACATAAATCGCAGATTGACATAAGACAATTGCCAAGTTAAGATTTTCCAAAAGAATGAAACTGGGTGAAAAAGTTGAAAAAGCTCCTATCAGACTTAATTATCAATCATGAGCTGATTCTTTTAGTCTTTTTCCATATTTCATTTCCTTGTCTAATTTCCTTTTCTCTATCTAGCCTATGGGTCAGCCTATTGCAAACTTCATTCCTTGGCACCCCATTGCCATTTGTTAGTAATGTAAGAGACATGCTGGGAAAAGGGATATACATCTAATGAAAATTTATTCTGTCACAGTGACATTAGGATGGTCAATCAAATTACCAAGTCACAATTTTGGACTTTCAGCCCCAATACTGTTATTAACATAACACATATATTGTGCTTCAACCAAGCTGCCTTTATATATCTAGTCGAACACTATGTTCGTAAATCTAGAGTTAACATACTAAGGATACGTAGACATTAACAATTAAACTTGGGAAAGAAGAAAACCTGATCAATAATATTCTCTTCATATAAAAGTTGTGAGCTGAAAAGGCTCATGGAAGCTCCTAAACTTGACGAGCACACTGCTACCTCGGGAGCTAAAAATACTTGTGTGTATGACCCAAATGGGAACTTTGCATCAAGATATTCTTCATAATGACTGTTGAAATTAGTTGCATGAGCAAGAGACAACTAATCCCAAATTTGTGAAAAAGAGTAAGCAGAAGTCAGTAGTCCATATAGAGAAAGAACAAACCTGAATGCCTTATGAAAAAACTCAACAGTATTCTGTAGCTTCACAAAACTATCTGACAAGCACATGTGAGATATGAAACCAACATGGGGATCAGGTAGGATTTCAAATGGTGCTACAACCAATGATATCCATCGAGCAGCAACAGGGACATCTAATCTGTAGACAAATGTCTTCCGAGGTGGATCATCCTTGCTCATGACCTGCCAATATAGGCATCCATACTGAGTTCTCAAACCAATAAGAACTAAAAGCATAAATAATTGGTAGAATGGGTAGCTTATACAATTAATCCCATTTCCCTACATATGACACTACATAAATTTCAACTTAATAGCACCAAAGAGTTCCAGGATTCAGATATTATCATACTTCCATTTAATAGCAAATGCTTGTGCTCTGCAATGATAACAGATAGCATGTGGAAGATATGTTCATTTTATGAACAAGTAGCAGATCCTGCATTCCTTAAGGTTCCAAACCAACAAATTGAGAAATGATGAAGTTGGTAGTCAGAGGTAGTTTAGAGAGCATTTTCTCTAATAGCCCTTCACCTTTGTATTGAGACATATGAGAATCATCACTTTCATCCCCAAATTGCAGGAAGTTCACATTGAAATTTATGGACTGAATATGGTAAGATTAAAAAAGTCTACCCGCACAAGTCAACATAAAAGACCACCTAGGGGACATTCAAAAGTTTAGTTGGTGAATTTTCAATAACAACCAACTCAGCCTACTTAGATTCAACATTAATGCATGTCGCTACTAATTAAGAAATCATAAAGGCAGGCTGCTACAGTAATCATATCATATTCCACATCATCCCTTTTTGCAGGACATAATATCTGCTTTCAACAATCACCTCAATGCATCAAAATGAGATCCTGAGTTCAAAGCTAATCTAATTCATATTTCACCTGGTATAATCAAGCATAAATCTATCTATAGTTCCCAACCACCTACCATTCAGTGCTCCATCGAGTTCTGGTGCAATACACATCATTCAGAGGTTAACATATAATTAGATAGCTTTATTATATAATAGCTTTTGCAATACTCACATCAAAGATTTTACAACAGACCCTTATGTCAAATGTATCTGCATCACTAGTTTTATTTTCTTTAACTCCCTCTACCAGAATTCTTGTCATTTGAAATACAATGATCAAAGAATGTAACAACCATGAGGTTTCATATAACTGGGTTGATGATAAACAATTGTGCCAGCAACCACTTGTTGAAAATTGCATATGAAGAGTATAAGAACTCAGGAATGGAGTAAATTTTTTCCATGAAGTAGAAAAAAAGCATTTAATTCTAATTTTGGCAATCAAAAATCATTCAATCAATTGAATGATGAATACAAAGATATCTAAATAGAATCACCACCTATGACCAGAAAATATCACTTTAAGAATCCGCTGGAGTTCAATTGTTCAAACAATGAAGACGGTATCAAATTTATCTTACCTGGTATAGTAAGTTTCCAGTACTGGCAGCTATGAGATTGTGAGCAACAGTAAACTCCAGATCAAAACTGAATAAATGGCATCACAAGTAACTAAAATCATTAGATGCTGATAGCAAAGACAAAAAGCTGTAAAGAACATGATTAGACTCGAGCCACACCAGCAACGCTGAAAACCTTCATCCATGCAAGGGAACCAGCATCGGGCACGCCTTATCTGGTTGTCAGTGTGAACCACATTACCATCAAAGTGAATCCCAGTATCTGCTTTCTCCACCCAATAATCAATTCGAATCAGTTTCACATTCTGCATCCAACATCAACCTACATGAGAAACCAAAAGTATATAAAAACTCACTATGATGAACCATGATCATAATCAAAGCATTATTGAATATTAAAAAAGATCATAGTTTAACAAGAATAGATTGCAAAAACATGAAGTGAATTTTGAAAAGTTCTCCAAAAAGTGTTACTGCCTTCTCTGACATGCATTGATCAATGCACCTTCTAATAGAGCATGCTGACATAGTTAAAGAATATATACAATATAATATGCCAAAAGCGACTGAAGTAGTTTGCTTAACCTCAGAATCCTCATCTACATCAGATTAATTGTGTGAGATGGTGTCAACATTTGCATACGTTAGAACACAGACCCATTTATACAGAATGGTAAAGGGGCTTCTAGAGGATAAGAGCAACCAACAGACCGAAAAGAATAATAAAACAGGGGGAAAACCGCACCAATAAGTAGTTAGCAGTAAATCGCATTGAAAAAGAAAAGAGTTGTTGTAGTATCACACAGAATCACATTCGAACTTTATATAAGCACTTTAACCTGCTTGGGTTCGGCGGGAGACTGCGAGGAATTATCAGTAATGTGGTCCTGTGGGTCAGAAAGGGGAACCCTAAAAGCTTTGCAACAATTGATGAGCAGGTTGGGAACCAGTTCCCTCTGCAGTGCGGACGCATAGGAAGAGGCCGCAGCATCAGCCGCAGAAGTAGGAGTCAACACAGAAGAGCTCCATCTCCTCTCGCAGTCAGTAGCAATTGGCTGGCAAGGATAGTACTCAAACTCCGCAGCTTCACCGTCAACAAACACATTCTCTATACCTAAATTCTCCGCGTATAAACCAACTATCTCAATCTCCGGCACTATTATTTCCAATTCAGTGTATCTGAATATTGAAAGAAGCAAAAAACTTATTAAAGAAAATCAAATGAAACAACGAGCAAGCAAACCACACATAAACAGAGAGGGTGTGTGCAACAGCATTTAAAGGGAAATCACCCATAAACTTGGCGCTTATCGACGTCTATGGAGAGGCACAGCTTCTGGTGGCGGACTACGGCTCCAGAGCTATCTGGTTTCGCGCCCTCGTTCTTCGGCTTCCGCGGCTTCGCCATGCCTCCTTTTGTTCAACCAACGTTCCTATTCTGCTTCGTATATTTATAGATCTACTCGGGCTTTCCTGCTTTTTGCTTCTTCTGCTCATCTCCATCCTACACGTGCCCCTACCATCATCCGATGGAGAATTTGACGCCCGAGCACGTGTGGGTTTATCCGCACCATTACATTCCCTTACATTTCCATTTTTCTCCTATGAATTTTCCAATTAATTAGAATTCATTTATGATTGCAATTTTATATATGACATTGTTATTTTAATTAATAAAGATATTATTTATTTTTGCTTATTATGACAATTGTATTTTGATGTTTTAATACTAAATGTAAAATCCTTAGAATAATTATCGTTCAAATGAAATTATAATGAAATCATAACTATTAGATTCAACTTGCATTATGTATTATTTCTAAATTATTCCTAATTGTAATTTTATCAATTATTTCTAAATTATTCCTAATTGTAATTTTATCAAGACAAGATATTAATAAAACGGTAAAACTAGCATACTTTATTTTTTATGAAGAAAGTAATTGATTTCATAAATAAAGTATAAAGATATTTAAACAAATATGTGAGTGTTAGAATAAATTCACTAAACTGATCTAATTATGATAATCTCAAATATAATATTACTTATGTATTTGAAGATTTTCTCATTATGATGGTTGTATAATTGATCCTTAGATTTGAAATTACCAAGGTCTCTCATATGAGAATTATTAGGTTTTTATACTACTTCTAACTTATTTTGTATAGGATAGCTTAATTGGTAGTACTTGGATATAGGATGAAATGTACGGAAATAGATGAGAAAAATAAAACATTCTTCACTCTAAAGTAATTAGAGATAATGTTCCATTGTTATTGATTAGTATTGCTTAAAGGAATTCTACAGTTAGAGTTAACATTTGAAAAGGCATTTTCAAATATTAATTATAAATCAATTAGTAATTAGCAAAGATAAAAACAATTGGATTTAAAAAGAGTGTCACTAGATCCATACTCTATATCAAATGGGAATATTGAATGACGAAGGGATTAAATTAGACATCATAATCATGCATTGATAGATTAGGTCAAATCATTTTGATATTCCTAATATTTGGATAGTTATGACATCTTACTAGACGTCAATTTTGATTTATAATTATAAACTGTTTAATTAGAAAATTAAAGATAAATTCAAATTATAAACCTCATAGGTCATACATAAAGAGTAATTAAAAATAGAAATTCAAATTTAAATTAAGTTGGACTTAATTTTAAAGTTTGAGAAACTTTAAATATCAAAATCATTATAATTTAATTTAATTTTAATAAAATAAAACTCTAATATTTTTCTCTATTTATCAAAACAAGCATAAGGGAGTTAGCACTTCTGCTTATTTCCAACGTTTTAAAAATTGAATCATATATC
>JANIHZ010000007.1:5719873-5733837 GCA_027478365.1 Erythroxylum rufum | reverse complement strand
GGTGTCGAGACTTCGGTCTCTCCTGTATAAGTCCCGTTACCCACTTCTATTTATGGACTTCTGATTTGTTTTGTTCTATTTATGGGCCTGTAAATATTTTTTGGATTTCTGTTCTGAGATTTACGATATGTAATATATGTGTGTGGGTTTGAGTTACTAAATAAAATAAATATATCAGTGTGATGTTTGGTTTTGTTTGTTCTGTCTTGGGTGACATCCACATATCCTCCCAGGGGGGTATTTGGGTGTTACATTTGGAGTTCTAGGTAAAAAGATATGAATTTTTGAATTTCTGTGTTGTTTTTTTTTAAAATTAAAACAGATTTCTCGGACTCGCGGGTCTCGAGCGTCTCGCTCGGTGAGCGCCCTCGCGATAGCGAGTGCTCGCAAGGGCAAGTGTCTCGTCCAGCGACCGTTTTCGCGAGTGCGAGCGCCTCGCGAGCCTTGCGGTTTTTTATGTTATTTTTCCGATTTTCTTTTTTTTCACAATTTACCCTCCTCCTACCCTTTCGCTTATAACTTTTTCGTTTGACCTCCAATTTACTCAGTTTTCGAAGCATTGGTTTTCTAATAACATTTTCTACTCCTTTATGAAAAATTTAAAATTTCCAGGTTTGAGTGGAGAATTACGGATTAAAGCAAAGAGAGATAATTGTATGGAGATATTGAATATAATTTTGTATTTGAGCGACTTCTCGATCTACAGAGATTCGATTTAGGAGATTTTTGGTTTCTAATGAACCTGGAGACATGGAATTTCAGTTTAGATTATAAATTGAATTCAATTTTGGGCCCTAAGCAGATATATTTTTATAGGGAGAGATTCAGGTGAATTTTCAAGATTCGTTGGGGAGAAAAAGAAATAGGTTCATTTTGAGTTTCTTCTGTGGTGAGGAATCCCTCCCTCGTGGGTTACGCATCCAGGTGTCACGTAGGACATCGGACATGTGTCTCACCAGGGCGGGGTTCCAACACTTATGGTATCAGAGCATTTCGGTTTAGGTCCGAGTTTAGGGAGAAATTTAGGGTTTTGCATTCTTGGAAAATTTGATTTATGTGCATTGTTTTGTATTGTTTTAACTTGTTTTACATGACTAAATACGACTTTTTTATGATTTGGATCATTCTATATACTTTGAAATTTTGTTTTTGTATGAACTAAAGTTTTTCACTGGTTTTATTTTGAAGGAGTAAATATGCCACCCGGAGTAGAATTCGGGGAACTCGATCTCGCTCTAGATCTCGCTAGGGGAGCACAGATGAGTCGTATGTCCCACAAGATGTAGGGACACACTCAACTCCTGGCTCAGAGGCACCTAGTGTGCAACCCGAGGAGCCGCCGCCTCCTCCTCCTCCTGCTATGCCTGCAATTGACCCACAGTTTTCTAGGCCTTTGCCCAGGCTTTCACCTATGCTATGGGTCAAGGGTCACAGGCTCCAGTGCCAACTCCAGTGCCAGCTCCCGTGGTTAAGGGCGGGCAGTATGATAAACTGTAAAAGTTCGAAGGGGTGGACTTTCATGGTACCACCAATCCAGAGGAAGCTGAATCTTGGCTGAAGATGATAGAGAGGGTACTTGTTCGGATGAAGTGCTCAGATGATGAGAAGCTGGAGTATGCAGTGAGTTTATTTCAGGGGGATGCTCTCCATTGGTGGGAGTTAGTGCCACAAAGTCAGGCTGTGCCACCAGTGCTTACATGGTGAAATTTTGGGGAGTTGTTCAGGAAGAAATACCTCTCCTGGGTCTATATGTAAGAGAAGGCCAGGGAGTTCTTAAATTTGACTCAAAGGGAGATGTCTATGAGCGAGTAAGAGCTGAGATTAACCCAGTTATCTCGATATGCAGCTCATATTGTGACCAGTGAAGAAGACAACTGCCGCAAGTTTGAGGGAGGCCTCCACCTAGGAATCAAGGAGAAAGTGATCATCCATAATTTCTGTGATTATCAGCAGCAGGTGGATGCTGCACTCCAGGCTGAGAAGTTGGAGAACATTAGACAGGAGGTGAGTAGAAAGAGAAAGAGTAGAGAGCAGACATCCAGGAGAGGGGGAAGTGTGCAGACAGCAGATAGGGGTGAGAAGAGCGGCCGTACTCAGAGTCAGGGTGGTAGTAGTGCCCCTCAGCAGAGCAGGCAGTTTAGGGCAGGGTCTGTACGAGCCTCCTCAGTGGGAGGAAATAGTAGAACAGAGAGAAGCAGGAACCAGAACCCCCAATGTGAGCACTGTGGCAAGCTACATTAGGGTGAGTGTTACAAGTTGTTGGGTGCCTGCTTCAAATGTGGAGAGAAGGGACACAGGATAAAAGATTGTCCTCAGATGACTAGAGGGTAAGGATCTCAGCCGCAGGCTCAGAGGAGAGTAGAGACAGTGGGGACCAGACCAACTGCTGGGGTGGGTAGTTCTGGGTCAGTTAGGAAGCCTATTTCTCCAGGGAGACCGATAGGGCAAGCACAGGCTAGGGTGTTTGCTATGACACGGGAGGAGGCTGCTGCCACACCAGAAGTTATTACTGGTATGGCTCAGCTTTTTCATTCTGATGTGTATGTTCTATTTGATTCTGGTTCCACGTATTCCTATGTCTCTGCAAGTTTGACTTTACCTAGTATGCAGTCAGTTCTTTCGGATAACTTTCTACTTGTTAGTACTTTGTTAGGGAGGAATGTCATTGTAAGTTGGATCTTTAAAGATTGTGAGCTTGTGATCGAGGGATCTAGTTTGGTAGTGGATCTGCTACCTCTAAATCTGAAGGGGTTGGATGTAATTGTCAAAATGGACGTGATGGAGAAGTATCGGGCGAAGCTTGATTGTGGCCTAAAGGAAGTGAAGTTTGATCTGGGTGAGGATCAGAAAGTAATTTTCAGAGGGGACAGAAAGTTGACACCGCCAAGGCTTGTTTCAGCTTTGTTAGCTGATAAACTAATGGGAAGAGGTTGTGAAGCCTTCTTGGCATGTGTCATGGATACCAGTGTGAAGGAGAGCAAGGTGGAGGATATTCCCATTGTGAGGGAATTTCCTGATGTGTTTCCAGAGGAGTTGCCCGGTTTTCCACTAGAGAAGGAGATTGAGTTTGCTATTGACTTGGCTCCCTGGACGGCTCCTATTTCTATTCCATCTTACAGGATGGCACCAGCTGAGCTGAGGGAGCTTAAGGACCAGTTGGAGGAGTTGTTAGAGAAGGGGTTTATTAGGCCGAGTTCCTCACCTTGGGAAGCACCGATCTGGTTTATTAAGAAGAAAGATGGAACCTGGAGGATGTGCATTGACTATTGGAGGATTAATAAAGTGATAGTGAAGAACAAGTATCCTTTTCCTAGGATTGATGACTTGTTTGATCAGCTACAGGGAGAAACGATTTTCTCTAACATTGATCTTAGGTCTGGCTACCATCAACTCAGGATTAAGGAGTCTGATGTAAGAAAGATAGCCTTCAGAACAAGGTATGGGCATTATGGATTTTTGGTTATGCCTTTTGGACTGACCAATGCTCCTGCTGCTTTCATAGATCTGATGAACAGGATTTTTAAGGAGTTTTTGGATCAGTTTGTTATCGTGTTCATCAATGACATTCTGGTGTATTCAAAGAGTGTAGGAGAGCATGAGGAACACTTGAGAATGGTATTGCAGAGGTTGAGGGAGAGAGAGCTTTATGCCAAATTCTCCAAATGTGAATTTTGGCTTCATGAAGTGGTCTTCCTTAGTCACATTATTTCTGAGAATGGGGTGCATGTGGACCTAAGGAAAGTTGAAGAAGTAGTGAACTGGCATGCCCCGACATCAGTGACTGAGGTAAGGAACTTTTTAGGTTTAGCAGGTTACTACAGGGGCTTCGTGGAGGGTTTCTCCATGATTGTTGCTCCTTTGACCAAGTTATTGAGGAAGAACCAGAAGTTTGTCTGGAGTGATGAATGCCAGCAGAGCTTTGAGGAGCTCAAGCACAGATTGACTAGTGCTCCAATTTTGGCTTTACCTACAGGAGAGGGAAATTATACAGTGTATAGTGATGCTTCTAGAAAGGGGTTAGGATGTGTTCTTATGCAGGGAGATAAGGTGATAGCATATGCCTCACTACAGCTAAAGCCTTATGAGGTGAATTATCCGACCCACGATCTGAAGGTAGCAGCTGTGATCTTTTCCTTGAAGATCTAGAGGAACTATTTGTATGGAGTTCAGACTAGAATCTTTACAGATCACAAGAGCCTCAAATACTTGTTGAGCCAGAAGGAGCTGAATTTGAGGCAGAGTAGGTGGATTGAGCTGCTTAAAGACTATGACCTAGTGATTGAGTATCATCTAGGCAAGGCTAATGTAGTAGCAGATGCCTTGAGTAGGAAGTCCTCCATAGCATATGTGCAGACAGTCTATCTGCCGCTATTGGAAGAGATGGCTAAGCTTAGAATCAGTCTTAAGCAAGAGGAATTTGATTGTATGGTTGCTACTTTTCGGGTGAGACCGATCCTTAGAGAAAAAGTGAGAGAGTTGCAGATGCAGGATGCAGAATTAAGTAAGCTGCGGGAACAGATTCAGAAGGGTAAGAAGTTCAATATGGTAGTGAGTGATGATGGACTCCTAACAGTCAGAAATAGGCTCTGTATTCCATATGTCAAGGAGGTGAAGGATGAGATTCTAGATGAGGATCACAATGCAACTTATGCTATGCACCTAGGTAGCACCAGGAAGTATAGGGATCTTAAGGAGCATTTCTGGTGGAAAGGTATGAAGAAAGATGTGGCCGAGTATATGAGTAAGTGTCTAGTGTGTCAACAAGTCAAGGCTGAGCATCAGGCACCTTCAGGCCAGTTGAGGCCGTTATCCATTCCGGAGTGGAAGTGGCAGAGAGTAACTATAGACTTTCTGATGGGGTTGCCCAGGACTAGTAGGAGGCATGATGCCATATGGGTGATTACGGATAAATTGACAAAGTCAACCCATTTTCTGGCAATCAGACAGACAGATCCTCTGCATATGCTAGCCAAGAAGTACGCTGATGAGGTTGTGAGATTGCACGGGATTCCGGAGTCAATAGTGTCTGATAGGGATCCTCACATTACTTTGAGATTTTGGGGCAGTTTGCAGGAAGCTTTGGGTACTAAGTTGAGTTTTAGCACTGCTTTCCATCCTCAGATAGATGGACAATCTGAGAGGACCATTCGGACCCTTGAGGGAATGCTCAGAGCATGTGTGATGGATTTTAGAGGAGCATGGGATGAACACTTGTCATTGATCGAATTTGCTTACAATAATTCGTATCATTCGAGCATTCAGATGGCTCCTTATGAAGCTCTGTATGGGAGGAGATGTAGGACTCCGGTGTGTTGGGATGAAGAAGGAGAAAGGAAACTTTTGGGTCCAGAGTTGATTCAGATGACAGTTGATAAGGTCAACTTGATAAAGCACAGGCTAAAAGCAGCTCAGGACAGGATGAAAAGTTATGAAGATGCTCACAGAAAGGAAATGGAGTATAAAGTCGGCGAAAAAGTTTTCCTTAAAACATCTCCTTGGAAAGGGATTCTGAGATTTGGAAAGAAGGGTAAGCTGAGTCTAAGGTATATGGGGCCTTATGAGATTCTAGAGAGGATTGGTCCATTGTCTTACAAGTTAGCATTGCCTCTTATGTTATCATAGATTCATGATGTTTTTCATGTTTCCATGTTGAGGAGATACCGATCAGATCCTTCTCATGTCATTCAAGCCAATGAAGTTCAGTTGAGTTATAAGGAGCTTCTAGTGCAGATCTTGGATACAAAAGAAAAGGTTCTCAGGAACAAGACAGTACAGCTAGTAAAAGTCTTATGGAGGAATCATGTTAGGCCCCGTTCTCGACGCCCAACTATCCGAAAATGTATAGCGTGAGTGGTCCTCCTTGTAGAGTTAAGCCAAAGTACCCTAACTAGCCCTCATTGGGTCCTTAACAGTCTTATTACATCTCAGGCCACAAAGGGTGTGCTCACTCATTGAAAACTCGAAATTCACAATTGACTCTTCAAACTTGTAGCTCTAAGTCTCTAATTCATCTAGGAACAAGAACCACCTCATTTGTAGCTCTAAAACTCAAGATATGCTTAAAAACCCAAAATATGTTCATAGCCCGATTAAGCTCTCCAACCCGACCACTCACTTCCATTCCATCAAACTGTTTGAATTTAACTCCAAAGGCTATAAAATTTTATGGGGAGCTAGAAAAACATGTTAGGAGTCTAATGCCTCAAGAATCACCTCAATCGGAGGTCGGAAGAAGGAGTTATAGTCCAACGAACCTCACATGTTCATATCCTGATTCCTATTGAACATACTTTGGCGCAAATGACATAATTCTCATTATAGATATCGGATTGACTTCATTTTTGGACGGTTCGAAATTAGACATCAAGGGCTACAACTTTTATAAAGACAAAAAATTGAAATTTTGTCATTTTCTCGGTCAAAACACACGGACCGTGTGGAATCACACGGTCTGCCCGTGTGACCTACGGGTGAAAAATGGTGCTAAGCACTGGATTCACACGGCCCATGTGAATTCACACGGTCTAGCCGTGTAACCTTCGGGTGACATTTCCTGCCCAACATCCCTCACTCAAATGGTCATAACTCTCAGCCCCGACATTGAAAAATCGCAAACTTGGTATCGTTGGAAAGCTAAAAGGACAAGCTACAACTTCTTTGCAGAATATTTGGCCAAATTCACCCTAAATCAATGCATAATTTCCCTCAAAGTCAGAACACAAAAATCCTACCCTAAAGAAAACTTGAAATTTGCAATGTAAAAACATGAGATGTCATAATCATCCATAATTCATAAGTATTTCATTCATATCAAATGAAGAATTTTACAATGCTTTAGTGGGCATTTCGAGCCACCTTACAATACAATCCAAAAGTACGAACATTTCAACAAATACAAATTCTCAAAATGCGACTAAAGCATCGATTACAAAATCAATCTTCAAAAGAACAAAAAAATATGCTAATTGGAGTGATGCCCTTTTTCGATTGACTCGATCACTCGGAATGTTGCTCATCGCCTATGGAGGGGAAGGAAAGGGGGTGAGCTTACGCTCGTGGGTAACAGTTTTATAACGAGTAACAAGCACGAAAACCCTTGAATTATTCATTTCCAGAGCAAAATTTAAATGAAATTCATGCAACATATATTTCAAAAATTCTCAACTTATTAAACCAATTCACAAATCACATAAATCAAGCATTCATCAAACTTGTCAATGCAAATAACACATAATCACATAATAATGGTTTGGGTAGATCCATAAACATGACGAACTACACAATTCCAGTTAATGGTCCTGTGTAGTCGTAAATTCTTGAGGGAGTCCATAAAGGAGCTCCGTGCCACTAGCGGCAGGCGGGAGAAGCCTATATCTTGGTCAATGTACACGTGACAATTCTTGGATGGACTACCAAACCCACATAGCATGTAATTTATGAACTTGAAAACTCATGGCCCAAATGGCCCATTTTGAAAACTTGCCTTCCATGAGCATGAAACATTCCATATGCAAATTCATCATCATTTCTCAATTCATCTAAACACAAGCATCAACCATTTCACCATTCATTCAACCACAAGCATCAAACCATTACACAATTCATTCAACCACAAGCATCAACCATTACACAATTCATTCAACCATAAGCATCAAACCATTTCACCATTCTTTCAACCACAAGCATTAATTTTGAAGCAATTGGAAGTTATTTCCAAAATTCACAACCAACCAAATATGGCATATCATCAATCATTTAGAAAACAATAAGAGCACATTTATAGGGTAATTGGAAAGTCATTAAATTCCATTTATTTTGAAAAAAACATTTATGGCTTATTAACTCAATCATAAAAATGAAACCCACCATAGTTCCTTTGCTTGGAAAGTTGCTCAATTGTGCCTCTCTTCTTGCTCTTCTCCCCTCCCTTGATTTTCTTCAACATTCATTAAAAAATCCCAATCAATAGACATCTAAATTGACAAACCCAAAGCACCCAATGCATGAAATTGACCTTAGATAACTCATACCCATGCAATTTCTAAGATTTCAAAACTAAAATCCCTTCCAAAATTCAAAAGGTTAGACATACTCTTACCTCAAACTTTCACCAATCACTTTGTTGTTTGGCTCAAAAGAAAGCTCTAAACCTCCTCTTGCTCTTTTCTTCTTGGAAAAACTTCAAAATCCCCTCTCAAGACCATGAAAATTCAAGACCTAGCTAACCTTCCTTCTCTCCTCTCTTTTCTTTCCACGACACACTCTCTCTCTTTTTCTTATGATTTTTGTTCCTTCTCCTTCCCACACAAGCCAAGCCTTCTTTCTATCATTTAATGAAGCCAAAATGACCAAAAATCCCTTCCCTTCATGCTTTGAATCTTTCCCACTTAAGTGATCTTCCAACTATGGCCCTTATACATTCTTACCTTTCTAACATTTAATTCAATTTACCTAACTCATAATCATCTTACTCCCATTAATAAGCAAAGTAATTCCAACATAAATTAATCTAGCAATACTCCCAAATTAATCTAATCATGCTTAAAATTAAAAAAAAATATGGGGCTAACATTTTTAGTATCATTTGAGTTAGCTCTCTTTCTTTATTATTTGTGTCTTTTTTTGTTAAGAAGCTATAAGATGAACGAGTGATTGTATATACTATGTGTTATATAAAGCTCCCTCAAATCTTTAAGAGAATGTAGATGAAAATGGAGGCAGTGGTGATGTCCGGATGGTCCATACAGGATTAGGCAAATCATTTGTTTTAGAATAGTTGTCGATCGCGAAAACTATGCCTGTTCATTGTGAAGATGATGGAGTTATTCAATCGAGTACGCATGTGTTCAAATTTGGGTTCCTTATACCATTTGATTTAGCTTTTTAGTTTTTAGTTTTCGAAAGGATTGTGAAGAAATTAAGGTGATTGTTTCATACTATTTTTTCCTTAGTTAAAACGTATGGTACGTTTCACTGTTGCATACTGCTTTTGAGAAATCATTCAATGTATGTTAAGCTAATTTAATTAAAGCCAAGAAGTTGTCAAAACAGGGTGTCAATAAACCAACAGCTAGGGGAAGATCTTTGTCTGTTTCAATTGATCCATTCGAACATGCAAGAAGCCATCTTAAGAATCCATACATATGGAACTCCTTTACCTTATCTATCAAGTCTCGTGTCACTTGAAATCCATAAAATAATTATATCTTTCTCTCTTTGATGGAATAGACATAAACTTCCTTATCTTTTTCTCTTTATTTATTATTTTGTCTATAAGAATTATTAAAGTTCTAATTAAAATCTTGTATTACTTACCATATATCACTATATTATATTAATTAACATGTATCATTATTTATTGTTTTCTTGCAAGAATCATATATTATTATATTATAAAATTCATCTTAAAATTATTTGAAAATTTTGTGACAACATATAAAATTGTCAAATCTTATAATTTAAAAGAGAAAAAATTATGAATATATGTAATATTAATTAAATTTGAGTTTATGATTTCATAAATTATTGAAATGATTTGACATTATTGTTAGCAAAATATATTTTTAGACTTAGAATCATTATTAATAATATTAAATATGAATTTTATCAATATAATGTTTAGTCATCAAATGATCAAGTCAAAGTTATTAAATTCATAATTATAAATAAGAGAGTTATTTGGTTACTTAAGCATTTTATGAAGATTTAAAAAATCGTTGCTAAAAGTCATATAGTTTGCACCGATTTATGAAATCATCGCCAAAGGATAGGCCTTGTAGCGACAATATTACAAAACTATTGCGGAAGAGTAATCCTTTTGCAATGATTTTAGAAAACCATCACCAAAGGCTAACCATATAATCGTCGCCAAAAGTTTGCCATATAGCGACAATTTTGGGAAATGTCGCCAAAGGGTCAGTCTTTGGTAACAATAAAAAAACATAGCCAAAGCGCTACCTTGTTGTAGTGAGGGTTCCATCAACTTTAATGCAGATGATGGGATTCAATTACCCCTTTTTGCCTATTAAGTATATACTTTTTAGTTAGATTATGTATTTAGATTGATTAATGAGAAAAGCTCACTGTAGTTTTCCAATTCCTCGAATAACATTTAAAAATATAAGTTAATTTCAAATGCAAAATCATCAATAGATAATTAAAACATTGTATTTCACATAAGTTTAAATTATGATAGAAACTAAATGTTAGCACCTCGGCATTTTAAAATTTAAAATATAAATAATGTAGGAAATTTATACACTTACACTTTGCAATTGAAAAAATAGAAAAGAAAAGATAGCCTATTTAAGAATCTCTTTTACTTAATAAAAGAACAGGTTATAATTAAGTGGAGTTCATAGTTATTCCCATATTTAATACCACTACAAGAAAAATTGGTTTTAACAATGGAAATTATCAACGGAAAATAAAGATTTTCTGTTAGGAAACAAATTTGACGACGAAAATTACCGACATAAAGAGTCATCGAAAAACGACCTTAGGTAAATTTTACCGATGGATAAAATGAATCCGTCTTAAATTTAGTGATGGAAATATGGATATCCGTCGGTAAATTTAGCGACAATATTTTGCATTTTTGTCACTAAATTAAGGTAAATTTACCGATGAATTTAGAATATTCCGTCGCTAATTTATCGACAAAATCACAATATTCTGTCAGTGAATTTAGCGATGGTAAGTTATAGGTCCATCGCTAAATTTACCGATAAACATACAACGTTTTGTCATTAAATTTACTGATAAAAAAATGTTATCCGTCGCTAAATATTTACGGACGGAATATATTATTCTGTTGGGAACTTAGTAACAAAGTTATATATTCCGTTGGTAACTTAGGATCGAAATGATATATTCCGTCGATAACTTACCAACATAATATAACACTCTGTCGCTAATTAGCGACAGAATATTGTATTTTTGTCAGGAAATTTAATTATGATAAATTTCAACTGCCATTTCTCACTTCCTACCGAGTTTTCTTTTGACAATCTTATGATTTTTTTGTACATTTAATTTCTGTAAATAATATACAACACTGATTGATAAGTGTAAAGTAAACATTATCCTGAATGGTATAATAAAAAAATTATAATGTACACGAATAAGTATCTTGAAATTCCTATAAATTAAGAGTTTATACAAAAACTTAAGAGTAGCAGAATATCAAATACATTCACTTATCCAGAAGCTATGTCGGTGGTGAAGGCGGATGCTCTAACTGCTACAATGAGGTCCTGTCCCTACCCTTTAACTCATCCACCTCCTTATGGAGATGAGTTATGCACTCCATCAGCCTCTTTACAATGTTCTCAAGCTAAAAGACTCTCTTATTTAATGTGGACGGCCTACAAGTTCTAGTTATAGTGGATGTGAAGGATTGCAAATAACATATGTTTGCAAATGAATCTAAACCGAAAATCCTTCCACGGCGGTCCTTACTACCCACTACGTCAAGATATGCCTGACTCTTATCAACAATTTCAGAGTTCTGAGACTATCGTTCAATGCTTTCTTGTATTTGCCTATCATTATAATTGTTTATGTTAATAAGTGATACTTTTTAAGAATTAATATTAAACTATAAATTTTACATACATGAAGTTATCTGTATCAGGTGTTGACGAAGGTCTCACCATCATACTTCTTGGTATGAGTGTGCAAAAAGAGCTAGCGTGGTGTAGGCTTTTTGCTCATATATGTTTTTGCATTAGAATAAATTGTTATAAGTGAACTACAATTTACAAAATTTTGGTAGATTTTTTCTATTTTTATAATATCTACCCCCTGTTAGACAAAAAAATTTAACTCAATAACATAACCATTAATGACACTTTATTATTCTCCATAATGCACATATATTGTCATTTTAAATTTCATACATCAAATTACATTGAAATCAAATTTTATACATCGAAGTACAAAAATCAAAATATAAGTGTAAAGTTTTTATACTCACAAGTTGAAGTGCATGCTCATGGTGGGTGAAAGATCCTCTAGTGTTTACGGGTAGACTCTCTCCTTCTGGTCCTCACGTTTGTTAGCATAATTTCGCTCTAAAATGGATATTGCCTCAGGTGATGCCCAATACAGTTGCCAATGACTCCATATTTCTTCAGATATATATGGCAGTCTTGCACCATTCTTGTGCATCGAAAGCAAGGAAGTCTCTATAATATGTACGAGCTCGCCTCTCCCATACATTATAAATTACAACATTAATTTTGGATCCTAAAAAAATTCTTTTTGAAAAAAAGAAAAACATACTATAAGTACTTATAAATGAAAATATTTATTAATTAATGTATAAAATTAGATAAAATAAAAATGATTAAAGAATATATTTTGCATACCTCAAACTTTTGATAATAAAAATCCTTTGTCGACTAAGAGACACTCTTCCATGTATAACCCTATCTATCCTCTCTTTGAACTTGGATGAGATATTTCTTGAGCACACACCAAACGACACCAAACTAATATATAAATTATTTTAGATCATTTTCAAATTAAAAACTATAACTTTAGTATAAACAAATGGTGTTATCATGTATTACAAAAATTTGAGAATTTTAGTTCAAATTGTTGACAATTGTGATGTACGTTTTTCCATCAACTCCTTTAGCTCCAGGCTGGAAGTCACCTCCTTCATCTGCAACGTTTACCCCTGATATCTTTGTTAGTATAAGGGTGGTGGATGGTGTAGCAGGGCTGTTGGATGGTATAACAGTAGGTACAGAAGGTGATGCCTTATCTAGATGTGCAGTAGCATTTGCAAAATGTAATGTTTCACCTGGAAATGCACTGCATTCTCCAAATCGTTGTAACTTGAACCTTGGCCGCATCATATATTATTTTCTCTTTAGTGGCATATTTTTAACCCGAAATTTACATTTTCTTGTTGATGCAATAATAGATTTATTCATATAATATTCTATTGCAAACACAAATTAATCACTATCAGCACTTAATTGTAAATCAAAATCATCATCATCATCTTCTTTTTTTTCTAAAAAATTAGAATCAAACTCAGGCTTCTCTTCCAATCTCTTGCTTTTCTCATCCTATCTAGATGAAATTTCAACATATTCATTATTTGGATCATTCAAAGGTTCATTCTTGTCATATGTTACACATGTATTTATTTCATAAACATCTTCTTGAAAATCTTCACTTTTAATTCTCTTATTTTCTCCTTTTCCATGTAATTTAAAAATACCTCTAGGTTTTACTTTACATATGAGCAACCAATTCGATTTATCTCATCGTAAGCTGGGAAAAGGGACATAATACACCTGGATTGCTTGCATCACCAACACGAAAAGTTCAAATTGTCTAAATCTTCTTCGCTGGTTAATTTCAACTAGATTATATCAGCTGTGTACTTTTGATCCAACATTAGGAGTTGGATCAAACCATGCACACTTAAATATCACACTTCATTTTATTGGTAATGCAGGGTACTCAATTTCAAGTATCTCAATAATTTTATCATAGTAATCCATTAATTCTTCCTGTATGCAAACCTTATTATTTACTGTTGCCATGCTATTATTATGATATTCTGTATGAAATTTGTATCCATTAAAAAAATACATAGGATATGATTTAATAGTTCTCAAAGTTCCTTTCCTAAGATCACATATGAGCTTGTTCTTTATTGGATTTTCTGAGGCCTACACAAAAAATAATTTATCATATTCAATAGTATAATGTCATCTAATCACTTTGATATGATAATTCAACTATTTCAATTATTACAAGTGAAAGCTTACATATTTGAGAATCATCAAGGAAAGTGTCTTTCAACTTCTTTATTGACATCATCCCGTGTTGTTTCGGGCATTAGCTCGCGTAATCATTCCTCACATAATCTAAAAGCATTATTATGTATTTTAGTTGTGAACAACAGTAACTTCAGAAACTCAAATAATCTATTTCAAAAT
>JANIHZ010000007.1:5620907-5631463 GCA_027478365.1 Erythroxylum rufum | reverse complement strand
CCTATGCAATCCCAATCTATTCCATCCTATGCCAATGTACCATTCTACCCTTCCAATTGAGGGTGGGATGTTACATGATGTCTCTTGGCTAATTTCTTTTTAAGAAACGCAATCAGATGGCCATTTTGTTGTCGAACAGCCTGAATTCCCAATCCACTTGCATTCGCTTCCACTATAAACTACTATGAAAAATCTGGAAGAGTTCTAATGAGATTGCGTTCATCAGTTTCTCAAAGGCTATGTCTTCCTCTCGCTACCATTCCTAGTTTCCCCCTTTATCTTTCTTCAACATCTCTATTAATGGTTCACAATCAGTCTATAACCCTTGATGAACATCTGATAATATCCCGTGATGCCCAAAATTCCTCTAAGCTTTTTAACGTTCTTAGGTATTGACCACTCTTTAATGACCATCACTTTTTTGGTATCAGTTGCCACTCAACCCTCTGAAATTGTGTATCCTAAATACTCAATATGGAGTGCTCCAAAGGCACACTTATTCCCCCCTTAAAAATAAATGGTTATCTTTAAGAATCTACATGAATATTTCAGTATGTTCTAAGTGCAATTGCAAAGACTGGCTATATATGAGACTATCATCAAAGAACACCAAGATGAAACACCTCAAATATGGTTTGAACAACTTATTCATCAATTGCTGAAATGTCGGCGGAGTGTTCATCAAGTCAAACGGCACAACCAAAACTTATAGTGTTCTTCATGCGTCTTGAATGTTGTCTTCGGAATGCCCTTCAGTGCATCCTAATTTGATGATACCTAGAACGTAAGTCCAGTTTAGTAAACTAGCTCGCACCATGCAACTCATTTAACAATTATTCAATAAGAGTTATTAGGAATTGATCCTTAACTATGTGTTTATTCAATTCCTTGTAATCCACTCACATACACCAAGAATTGTCCTTCTTCTTAATGGGAACAACTAGTGTTGCAAAAGGGACCGTAGCTGTGTCTTATAAACCCCTGTTTCATGAGATCCCTAACTGACTGCTCAATAATATCCTTTTATGCTCTTGAGTAACTATATGGTTTACTGTTAATAGCTTCAATGCCCTCTTTCAGATGAATTTAACAGTTGTATTTACAATCAATGGAAGGTAGTTCGGCTCGTGGAATATTACTACATATTTAGACAAGACCACATTAATTTCATCAAATCCACTCCACTGCTCCTCACTTACCCTCATTTGTTGTAGTTGATCTTCAATGGGAATAGTTAGTTGCATAATAAGTAATTGACCCCTCTGTGAACGTTATAGAGCCCTTTGAAAATTTTTATAGGAAACTGTTCGTGACTTCCCTCCATAATTTCCATTGAAAGTCATTAAACATCCTCCCTAATTAAACACCATAGTTCTTTCTTTAAAGTTACACGAAAAAATCATTCAAGTTGGCTAACCTTTACACCCTCAATATAACATCACAGCTTCCTAATGACATTACCAAAGCATCATAATGAACTGAATTCCCTGTATAGTTCATACAAAGTTTTCGCAATACTATTGGCATTCCAATTGTAGTCCCCCACCTACAGTTATTAAAATAGGTTCCATCTCCTGAACATCACAATCCTCTTTTCTCACCATTGATATGCCCATAAAATTATATGTAGTACCATTTTTAGTCAAGGTGTGGATTAATTTCCTCCAATGCATCCCCACTAGTCTCATCTGTTTGAACTCCATGTCCTTCGATAGTCCAAGTATAACTTGCATAGACACATTTGGGTAGTCATCCTCCCCTATCACTTGCTTCAGCTCTTCCTCATCTCCTTTATATACCATCTTACCATGATCATTGTCTTTCGTAATCACATAGAAATGAAGTTGTTTTCTTTTGCATTTATGACCCTAGCTATATTTTTAGTAACACTAGAAACAGAGCCCTTTTGCTCTCTTATCTTCAAAATCTTTACTACTAATTTGTTTAGAAGGTTTGAGGGGTCTTACCGATGTTGATAAACACAATGTTGACATAGGTGCTGGTAATATCCCATTCGAGCTTGGACTTTAGAATCTGTTGGGCGTATACTGTGGTCTTGGGTTTGAATTAAAATACCCACCATGTCTCGTTCTTCATCATATTACCTCGATTCAACAGAGCATTTCCATTAGACAACACTATGGCTTTTTGATAACGAGCTAGCATATAAGCTTAATGCAATAGGGTTCATTTATTTTCACAATCACTCCAATTTCTAGTTTAAGCCCTTTCACAAAGAACCCAATCAAGTACTCCTCTGGTAATGATAATCGATTTGAGTGGTGCCCAAATTGAGCACAGTAATCTAACACTGTCCCATCTTGTGTTTAACTCTTTGAAATCTCTGACTGGATCATTAAACTGCATCAAACCTCTGTTTAAGGGCCTTGGTGTATTCTTCCCAATCAACCAATTCCAACTTATTGTGATTTTTAATGTATAGATGATATCATTCCTGCGCTCATTCATCTATGTGTAAAATAGCAATGTTCACCTTCACCTTCTCTGGAGTTTGATCTAGCTGAAAGAATTGTTCACAATGGTATAACTATAATTTGATGTTTTCACTATTGAATAATGGAAACTCAATCCGATTTAACCTCATCTATATTGCATTTTCTTCATTCTCCTTCCTTAGATGATTACTCTGGAAAATGGGATCTAACACCTTTGAAGCTGTCACTTTTGGTTCTCCCCCTTGTTTCTATAAGAATTGCATAAACATCGTTAGCAATTCCAACATCTCTTTCTCCATCTTCTCAGTTCTATTTTGAAATTCTGAAAACTTCTTCTCATTCCTTTCTTATGACTCCAAAAGTACTCTCTCGTTCCTATTCTGCGATTCCACCAAACCTTTCATGATTTCTTCGAGCCTTCTCATCTCCCCCATCTCATTCCTTTTGCCATTGATTCCCTCCTTAGACTAATTTCTCTTATACCAAATGTTGTAATTATTTTATGAACTTAGGCAGAGTGTAACGATGGTGATAGTTGTGTTGATAGATTGATAAGAGAAAAACCAGGAGAGAGAGAGAAAAGAAACCGCACAAGAAGATTTGAGGAAGGAAATAACAATATTCGGTTTAACATATCCATATAGTCGCTACTGATAGCTTATAAACAAGTGATTACATAAAGATTCAATAAACACTAGTTCATGATTACTTATATGGAGTTTTATTTAAATGTTGCGTATTGGTCTCGATGTCACATTGCTGTTTTTTTAATAGTAAATTTGAATGCTGCTTCCCACGTCTGGTTCATTTTCTTCGTTTAATGCTATAACATTGACAGCTTGTCAAGATTTGTTCAAAGCTCCCGTCGTCATAATAAACACAGTGACTCCTAGATCTGTTGTCTTAAACACATGCCACAACTCCTAGTCCTAGAACCGTCGCAACTCCTAGATCTGTTGTTAGCTGACCTAACTCTCACATTTTATATTTGTCTGCCCATCACCACTCTCCAACTCCTTGCTATAAACTTCCATGAGTTCTTGACCTTTATGGCTTATAAGCTTGGTGGTGATGGTCTCATCGGAGAGCTCTACAATGGTTCAAAAGACGTCATCACTTTTGAAAGATTAAAAAGAAACCCACTCATGTTTGGTTTGCATGACTTAAGTGATGAAGATTTGATGTGCATATTAAATGAGGTGATTTTGATGGCAACGGGGCACTAAGTCAGATGAAGTTTTGTGTTTTGAGAGCTCCAGTTTTTGCTAAGGAAATCTCCTTTTGTAGGAGTTAGGAAGTTGAATATTTTTTTGAAAAGAAAATATTTTTTTCTTATCATTATTAAATAATACTGAAAGTCCATAATAAGAAAATTCCAAATTGCTCATATCATGTTGATTATTTGTCCTCTTCTTGAGTTTTGAAATTTGATATTGATAAACCAAGACTAACCAGAAAGAGTTGATGAGACTCGAGGCAAGTTCGCAAATCTAAATATATTAGCTATGTTAATATGTTTAAAGCAAAAAGATCCAACAATCTCATGCTACTTATATCACAAAAGGGTTATCTTTAGGTCAAAAAGTTTATCTCTTTCTAATGCTTAACTTTTACAATATTAAACATAGAATTTGTTAACGTTAATCTTCTAGCAACTACAAATGCCAAATTCGAAATTTTGAGATTACGTGAATTTATTAGATTAAATTTATATTATTATAATTTTTAATTTATATTTGACTTAAAATTTAAAATTATATAGTGTAAATATATTAAATGATTATTTTTTACTATTTTATAATTTTAAAAAATTATCTAAAATAGTATTCAATTAATATTAACACTAATATTAAGATCATACCATATTAAAATCAAATTCTATACTTACCTTGGTACAGTATTCGCAGTATTAGTTTTCGGGGGTTCCGAAAGCCCAAGGGAAGGGTGGGGTCGGGGCTACTCAGTACCCGCTGGTCTCAAAAATCTTAAAGCGAAACGAACAGAAGAGAAGAGACCGGTAGTTCCGCTCGTGTGCGTGTCCCAACCAACCATACATCAACTTTTGTCTGTTTATAAAATAACAGTGAAAAGAGAGGGAGAGAGGGAGGGAGCGAACCTGGAAAAGAACATTGTACGCAGAATGTTATGTTCGTTTGTTTTTCTGTACTCTTTGACGTAAAATATTGGAGATTAGATACGACCGTCAACGTTGGAGAATCTGGTTGAATATGAAAGGAGAAACAAGCTCTTCTTCTTCCCACTCAAATTCCAAGAAACCCTCATGTCATTTCTTGCTTCTCTTCTCTGTCTCCTCCTCTTTCTTATGGCTCTGCATTTTTCTATATCCTGTGATTCAGCTACCCAAATCAATGATTTGGTTGTCAAATGCCTTTTTTATATTTGCTAACGTTATTTTATTTGATTGCTTTTTGTGGGTCATTTTGGATTTGCATGACATTGTAAGATTCTTGTCACATTATCAAATTTTCCGGCTGTGTGTGATTGATGAGGTACCGCTTTCTGCAGATTCAAGGTTCACACAGCAAGAGCTTCCTGCTTGCAAACCCATCTTAACACCGGCATGGGTATGCTTTCGTTAACATTCTTACTTTTGTTCTAATTCCGCTCAGTGTTATCTGTAATTCCAAATCATGGATTGCAGGTCATCACTGCACTCATATGTGTTGGCGTTATCTTCATCCCAGTTGGCCTTGCTACCTTCTCTGCATCTGAACGTGTAATATAATCTTCCCTCCTTGTTTGCTAGTACAGTTCATTAAATGGAAGACATCAGTCGACTGAAATCAAGCTTGGTTTTTTTTCTTTTTGTGGGATGTTTAGGTGGTAGAAATAGTGGACCGGTATGACATAGAGTGCATCCCTCCTGATTTTAGAGATGGTAGTCTCCAATACATTCAAAACAGCCAAACCAACAAGACCTGTATCAGAAGCTTGAAAGTTAGTTTCTTCCATTTTAAAGGAGTTCTGATTCTTTCTATTTGTGCATACTTTTCGTACAATATAGATAGAAGTGCTAAATATGTTTTCTGCAGAACAGTACAGCATTAACTGAAGATTTTTCCAGGTCTCAAAGCAAATGAATGGACCTGTTTTTGTCTATTATGAGCTTGAGAACTTCTATCAGAACCACCGCAGGTAAGTAGAACCCGAATCACATTTCCTTTTTGCCTAAGGGGTGCTGATTTGGCTATATATTTTATATAAAAAACATGGAACTTATACCCATCTACGATTTCTTTAATTTTTAAATTTTTAAACTTTAAAGCATTTGTATGTCCTTAGCTTTCACTTTTCTCATGCATATAACGGAAGTACTGCTCCTGAATTTGTTTTTAGCCTTGGTAACTTGTGCCTTCATGAATAGTTGAGGCACTTTGATCATATTTTAGTCCCTGTAAATGAAGTATCGTTCTCTTTGTGATGAAGCATTTTCTAATGTGATGGAGCATGAAATCTTTTGAAATGACGCTTGTGATAGGAAGTGGTGGGTTTAGAAGTTTCAAACTTCAGATGAGCTTTCAGGATTAATACTTGCATAAAGTACTTTTCTATTAAATGAGCAAGGCTCCATTCAAAGTATTCAGAAGTTTGATTATTCGTCAAATTCCCTGTGGTGTTCTTAAGGAACTTTGTTTTGCTGATTTTCTTTCCTTAAACTATCCAGATTTCAGTTTTCTGCCCATTTTTTTAAGTTCTTTCCTCAATATTCCTGTTTCTACTTTCGTTGGAGAATCTTGAACTAGCCTGTTGTCTGAATGCCCATATCGTTGTCTTTTTGCTGAACATGCTGAAACCAAATTTGAGATGCAATTGCATGGAGACAAGAATTAGCCCAGCTGTTTTCCCCAACTTCTATACTAAAAACATATTCATGCTCAAGTTACAATGTCATCATCCTATGCTTCTTAACTGAGGTTGGTTACAGAAAGATTTAACCAAATGACATGTCAAAATCTGCTTCCAGATACGTAAAAAGTCGAAACAATAAACAGTTGCGGAGCAGGGCATTTGAGAGTGATACAACTGATTGTGAACCTGAAGCCGTCACATCAAATAAAACTCCTATTGTTCCATGTGGCCTCATAGCTTGGAGTCTCTTCAACGATACATACTTGTTTTCAGTTCAAAACAAGGTTCTAGACATCAGCAAAAAGAATATTGCATGGAAAAGTGACCAAAACCACAAGTTTGGATCTGATGTCTATCCTAAGAACTTCCAGAGTGAAGGATTGATTGGAGGTGCTAAACTCAATTCAAGTATCCCGGTACATTTCTTGACCTGTATCACTTATTATGTCTTAAAATTACTTGCAAGAATAGGCTCATTCCACCTGCTTTCATTTTGTTTTCTTTTTAAAAATTTATGTCCTGATAGAAGGATTTTCTCTGCTTCTATAACGATTCTCCATCTCTCCTTTAACAGTTAAGTGAACAAATCGATCTCATTGTTTGGATGCGTACCGCAGCATTGCCAACATTCAGAAAACTTTACGGGAAGCTAGATGTTGACCTTCAAGTTAATGATGAAGTTGTAGTTACTATCCAGAACAATTACAATACTTACAGTTTTGAAGGCAAAAAGAAGCTTGTTCTTTCAACAACTAGTTGGATAGGTGGAAAGAATGACTTTCTCGGCAGAGCTTATCTTACAGTTGGTGGCTTGTGTTTGTTCTTTGCAGTAGGCTTCATTGTCATATATTTGGTGAAGCCAAGGTAAGTACTGGATAGAAAATTCTAATTTCTTAACGTGCTTAAATGAATAAATCTCCCATGTTTCTATGTTACTAAGTATTGTATCTTGTTCCATTAAAAGTAGTTTATCTGTCACCATTGGCTGGTTGACAGAAAAAGTTTAAAGCATCCTCCACCAGAGTTTGATATGTGAAATAAACGAGCGAAGCATGTAACTCTGGAAATACTATTACAGCCGTGTTTCTTGAGATGGTTATTTTTCTCTCTTTTCATGCAGGCCACTTGGTGATCCAACTTACTTGTCTTGGAATACGAATCCGGCAATATTCTGATTCAAAACATGTTTTGCTACATGATTATTTGCAGATATTGAGGGGAGTTTTTCAACCTCATATCAACTTGAGTTGTATCCTTCCATATCATTATTTGGATGTAAATGCAGGCCATAGCCAAAACTCCCCTTAGACCTACCCAATTTTTTCTTTTCCATTGCAGACTTGTAATATCGTTTTGAGGACCATTGGAGCTCACATCTCACAGCTCAATGGTATTAAAGAATGGTATTGAGATTGTTACATATTTTTTGGTTAGAATTTCTTAAATAGTGGGTTACAGGCATTTCCCAAATAAGTGCAATTAAGTTTTTTGTGAAATATGCCTTGAATTCTAGTGAAGAGTTAATTGGCGACACAGGGACATAGGACTGGTGTCAGACTCATATTAGTCAAAGACATTAAGTCGGAAGCAAACTGATGTCCCTGTAAAGAGTATGACATGCATCGGACTCGTGATAAAATTTCTAAGGATATGTGAAAACATAATCACAATGCCCTGAAGACTTGTGTGAAAATAAAGTTTAACTGACATTATGTTTATGTGAAAATAAAGTTTCACTGTGGTTAGACTTTTTATTTTCTTGTATTTTTTATTTTCTTATTTTCTTCCTATGTTGCTTCTGTTTGTGCAACATTTGATGTTAGAGCAATTTGTATCTTAACAATTAGTATCAAACTAACAATTTACTTCAAGATGTCTTTTCACAAGCTTGTTACTAAGAAATTTAATGAATTGAATAATTTCACTATATGGATGGTGAAGATGAGGATGGTTCTTGTTTAGTAGAGATGAGCAATAATGTTGGAAGGATAAAAGTAATTAGAGAAATTGGGAGCATGGAAAAATGAAGAGTTTGTATCACAGGCTCACAATGTAGTACTATTGAGTTTTAGAGACGAGATCTTGAAAGAGAGGTGGTTGATAAACAATTGTTGCTTCGTTATGAAAATGACTTGAAACTATGTATTAGAAGAAATCACTTACGAATCGCTTATATAAAGAATGGTGTTGTATACCTTGATGATGGCAAAAAGTACATGTGAAACATCACATTTATAATTTTAATTGAATCTTCTTGAATTTTTAAAGTATTGGGGTTAAAATTAAGGATAAGTATCAAGCCATAATCTTTTTGTATTTCTTGTCTAATTCATATACAAACTTTATTGATATCATATTGTTTGGGAGAAAGACTATTTCCTTCAATGATGTGAAAGATGCCTTGCAGTTCAAAGAATTGTAGAAAAAGTCTGTCACATATAAAGATGGATTAAGTCTACTTGTTAGCAGAGGAAGGAAAAAGGAAAATGATACTGAAAATAAGAGCAAGTCACATTCTAAATTGAAGGCTAAAGTTAATGCTTTAACTGTGCAAAGAAACGACAATTTAAAAGAGACTATCCACAGCAGAAAAAGGAAAACAAGAGAAAGAAAATCTTTGAAAGAGAGTATTGTTATAGTTCAGGAGGAGCTCTAATGAAGAGAATGAAAGAGAGTGATATTTTGATTATCAATAATTCTTATTCTACAAATTAGTGGGTGATAAACATTGATATATCATATCACATGATCTTTAATAAGAAGAAGTTATATTCTTTAAAGAATAGAATGGTACCGTAGATTATGTCATGATGGAGAGTATATAGCTAAAGATAATGATTCAATGCAAATCCAAATGCATAATTCAAAAGAATCTTATTTCTATAAGTACTTTTAAAAGCCAAATTTTTTTTTTTGTGACCATGGAAAGTTGAAAGTGTTAACAAACACTATGACTATAATGAAAAGAAAATTGCCATATAGAATTTATGTCCTAAATAGATAAGACAATAATGAGATCGATAGCTGAATCGCAATCATCAAAGTAGAATAATGATAGCACAATATTGTGACATTGTAGATTGGGTCATATGAGTGAGTAAGGACTTATTATATTGAGTAAGAAAGGGTGTTTTTGGCTAGAGTTGTGACAGGGAAGATGAAGTTCTATGTCTTATTATCTTGGCAAGCATCATAAGATCAAATTCTTTTCCAACAAGCATACTTCCACTAACATCCTTAATTATATTCATTTAGGTTTATGGGGATAAAGGATACAATTATTTTGTTATATTCATTAATGATTACTCAAGAAAGGTATGAGATTACTTTCTAAAATCAAAGGATGAAGTTTTTGAATAGTTCAAAAAGTGGAAGGTAATGGTTGGAATACTTACCTAAAGAAAGGTTAAGGCACACAAAATAGATAATATGCTGAAATTTTGTAAGAAGCCATTTTATAAATTTTACAAGAAGGTTTAGTGAAACACCACACTGTATATCATACACTACAGTAAAATATAATTGCAGAATGGATGAACTAAACACTCACTCAGCATGCTTGTTATATGCAAATAAATGTTAGACTCTCAAAGTATTTCTAAGCTAAAGTAGTTAATATTATTACTTATCTAGTGAATAAATCGAAATATCCTACAATAAATTTTAGGACTCCTCAAGAAGTATGGTTCACTACTCCTTCTAATTATTCCTGTATGCAACTATTTGATTGCCCCACTTATGCTCATGTAATGATGATAAACTGAAGCCTAGGGTAATGAAGTGCATGTTTCTATGGTGCACTAAAAAGGATAAAATTTCATGATTTGTGATTAACAAAGATATCACTTTTGATGAATCTACTATTTTTGGTTAGAAAGAGGAGCATGGTGATCTTATAAGTAAAAATGATTAGGGTACTAACTAAAAGGTAAAGTTTGAAATTGAAACTCCAAGCAGAATAGTGTAAAATAAATTCATGGATATGCAGGAAGTATAACCATAAAATATAGTAGTAAAGAAGATAACGAGAAAAATTAGGGATTTTGCTAAGTATTTAGCTTGTGTTGATGTCATTAAAACTAATCTTATAACATATGCCTTAGTAGTAGTTGAAAATATAGATGGTAATAAACTAAAGACTTATATGTGTTAAGTCAAAATGACTTTACGATTAATGATTTTGATGAAAAACAAATAATAAAGCAAAATAAACAAAAGCAGACGGAAGAA
>JANIHZ010000007.1:5571003-5591197 GCA_027478365.1 Erythroxylum rufum | reverse complement strand
TGGAAGGTAATGGTTGGAATACTTACCTAAAGAAAGGTTAAGGCACACAAAATAGATAATATGCTGAAATTTTGTAATAAGCCATTTTATAAATTTTACAAGAAGGTATACTGAAATACCTTCTTGTAAAATATAATTGCAGAATGGATGAACTAAACACTCACTCAGCATGCATGTTATATGCAGATAAATGTTAGACTCTCAAAGTATTTTTAAGCTAAAGTAGTAAGGAATACTACTTATCTAGTGAATAAATCGATATCGACTATAATAAATTTTAGGACTCCTCAAGAAGTATGGTTCATTACTTCTTCTAATTATTCTAGTATGCAAATATTTGATTGCCCCACTTATGCTCATGTAATGATGATAAATTGAAGCCTAGGGTAATGAAGTGCATATTTCTATAGTGCACTAAAAAGGATAAAATTTCATGATTTGTGATTAACAAGGATATCACTTTTGATGAATCTACTATTTTTGGTCAGAAAGAGGAGCTTGGTGATGTTATAAGTAAAAATGATTAGGTTACTAACTAGAAGGTAAAGTTTGAAATTGAAACTCCAAGCAGAATAGTGCAAAATAAATTCATGGATATGTAAGAAGTACAACCACAAAGTATAGTAGTAAAGAAGATAACGAGATAAATCAGCGATTTTGCTAAGTATTTACCCTGTGTTGATGTCATTAAAACTAATTTTATAACATATGCCTTGGTAGTAGTTGAAAATATAGATGGTAATAAAATAAGGACTTATAAAAGTATTAAAATGGTTGATTTATATGAATGAGGAGAAGTAGACTTTGTACAAGGGTGTAAAGCAAAGGAGATAAGAATGAATCTTTAAGAAGAAAGAAAGTATCTTTGGAGTTGAGTCAACTAGGTTCACAACTAGTGGAATATGACTTTACAAAATGAAAGAATTGACTATCATGAGGTGTTCTCACCAGTTGTAAAGCATAAGACAATAGGCTTTCTTTTAGCCATAGTAAGTACATTTGATTTTAAATTTGAACAAATTAATGTTTAAACTACATTTTTGCGTGGAAACCTATAATAGTGTATTGATATGTCACATATAAAGGGATTTCTTGACTCTAAGAAGAAGGACCACGTATAATTACTTAAAAAATTATACAATTTGAAATAGTTACTAAAACAGTGTTATAAGAGGTTTAATGCATTCATATATGTCTCATGATTTTGTCCATAATTATTTTAACAATTATATTTCCTATAGGAAATTATCAGATGGTTCATAGATTGTTATACCTTGATGACATATTAATTACAACTAAAAAAAGTTGAAATTAATTGTTCGAAGAGTTTATTGTGTAGTGACTTTGAGATGAAGGATTTGGGTGCAGCTAAGAAAATATTGATAATGGAGCTCTAGGAGGTATTATAGAATTTTTAAATAGATTAGTCAAACTCAATTTATACTCCTTTAGAAACTCATTTTAAACTTGATGTTGGTACTTTACCTAATTCAGATGCAGAGAAGGAATGCAAATTCCTTACTCTAGTATAGTTAGGAGTTTGATGTATATCATAGTATGTATAAGACCAGATCTAATACACGAAGCTAGTGTGATAAGCATGTTTATGAGTAATTATGAGAAAGCTCACCAAAAATTTGATAAGTGGTTTATGCAATATTTAAAAGGTACGAGCAATGCTTGGTAGTTTATGCTGATATAACTAATAGCATTGTTAGACACAAATTCTGATTATGGTGACGATCTCTTGAGAAAAAGATTATTGACATGTTATATCTTTACCCCATTTCATTATGTTGTTAGTTGAAAAGAAATATTTCAATCGATAATTGCTTTAGCTACAATAGAAGCATAATACATGTCATTGACAAAAGAGGTTGATAAAGATATATCATTGCATGGTCTAGTTAATAGTCTAGGTATAAACATGCAAAACTTTATTGTTTACTATGATAGTTAGAGTGTAGTAATTCTAACAAAAAAAAAACCTATTTATCATGAGCATATTGATATTAGGTTGAGTTTTATCAAAGATAAGGTGATTTTCATATAGAAAATATCCGTAGTTGAGAACCTAGCAGATATGTTGACAAAACTGCTACTACAAAAAATATTCAAGAATAGCTTAGATTTGATGACTATTTGCATATATAGTTTGAAGTATTGTGAGCTTGTATAACATGGAGCGATTCTTAGTTAGATATTATTTGACTCAAATCAAGGTAGACAATTGTGAGATATACCTTGAATTTTGGTGAATAGTAAAATCACAGAAGCTAATCGACACCAAATAAAAAACACAGAACGGGCATCAAAATTATAATGGTCAGAGATACTAAGGAGTTAGAAGCAAACTAATACTAGTGTTAAGAGTGGAATTGATATCATACTTATGGCACAATTTCCAAAGAGTCATGAAAATAAAATTTATGACTTCAGGCTTATGTGAAAATAGAGTTTAATTGACCTTATACTTATGCAGAGACAAAGTTTCATTGTACTTAAACTTCATAGATATAACTCTAATTTATAAGGAGATTGATAAGGATTTTGCAAGTTGGTGGTTATTGTCATACTTGTCCTTGTACTGTCTTTTTCATGGTAATACAATAATTCTATCCTCTTGCTCTTATATGTAGGTCACTTACTGATCAAACCACGTAAATTTTGTATTTTTCTTGTTTATTTCTTATCTTACTTTTGTTTGCAACAATTAGTATCAAAATAATTGGCATCTCAACACATTTGCTATAAAAAGGAATGATTATATATATATATATATTGTATGTTTGTATAATGGTATTTAGCTTATATATTTGAAGTTATATTGCATTTTATATTGGCAGACTATTCTTAATGCAAAATAATAAAAATTGTTTGTTGAACTTGGACTTGTAACGATTTTACATTAAGAAAACACGAACCAATTCTTATTTGGAGTTACCGTTGATACAAAATGTGGTTGAGTTTGAGTAAATTGAATTGAAAAATCAAATATGTATCAGGCAGAGAAAAGCATAGCAATATATGCATGGTGGAAAGTGTGATCATTTGCAAGCTGGTAATTTGGGTTCCAATGGAGTAGAGATGTCCCTTTGGCACATGCTTCCATCAATGTTTACAACGCCTTCTGCCTGAGAATGTGATATCATATCCGTTTTATGAAATAGTGTTGACTCCTAAACATATATATATAATATAAGTGAAGACAGCTTACTTACCTTTGCAATGTTTCTAAAGTACGTTGTTGTATAATTTCCTGTTGGAAATAGAACTTCAATAAGATCAGCTAAAACCAATTGCGGTTGTGATACTGCACCGTCATACCAGTCTTTAAAAGCAAATATGATATCCAAGTCAGTAAGTAGATTTTAAAGTTGGTAATAAAAATAAAGAGAAACAAAAGGAGAACTCACCTAGAATGGTTGAATTATGGAGTCTCTTATCGTATCTCCATAAACTCTGGTTTGATAAGAAAGCGAAGCATGAATTATCTTCAACTCCTATGTGTTGGAGGAATGTTGTTCGATTGTAAGCCGCCGGATCAGGGGTTTGGGTTCCGTCCACTACAACATCCACAGTCTATATCGAAAGATGGATATTGGTAATTAAAAGAATAGCATTAGCTCAAGGAATCATCTTCAAATCAAACACAAACTTACACAAAGAATTGCATGTAAAGCCTCCACGTCGTCAGGATTTGAGATATTGTAAGAAACCTTGTTGATGGAGTCGTCCAGATTTTCTCCCCCAGCGTCTTCCACATACTGTAATATAATTGTATAAGCAAAGGGAAAAAGAAGAAGAAATGACTGATGAGATGATCAATACCTTCAACTTGTACACTTCCTTTGTGAAAGACCATGCACCCTGCATGCAGGCCAACCCGACACATAACGTTAACATTAAATTCAAATTTTCCTATTCAGAAAGTAACTAATACTCACATCATAATACTCCATCCATGCGACTACTGGCTTCAAAGATCTTGTCGTATTTGTTGGCATCTTACTTAGACATATATAGTTTTCTTTCACCTGCATGAACAAGCTCTTCTATCCTAACTGACCAAGCTATTTTTAAGACAAACTATATGAGGTAAATACGGTTGGAAGGAAAATTGGAAGGTTGAAAGTTAGTAGAACTCACTGAATTGTAGATGTTGTTTGCTCTGGTCTCGAGGTTTTCGAAAACTCCTAAGAACTTTATCCACTCTGCACGCTGTCAGGCAAGAATCATGTTAATCAATCTAGCCTAATTTGTGGAACCTATTCACCTTTACCAAAAATTGTTGTGCCTTCTGTTCCCCTTTACATTAAACCTATTTATTTTTTCTCTCTTCCAGTTGATAAATGAGTTGAATGTTAAAGAGAACAGGGGCCACAACAATTTTTAGTACAGGTGAATATGACCCCTAATTTGTATGTCTATGTAAGA
The DNA here is from genome assembly GCA_027478365.1 of Erythroxylum rufum. Taxonomy (NCBI): domain Eukaryota; kingdom Viridiplantae; phylum Streptophyta; class Magnoliopsida; order Malpighiales; family Erythroxylaceae; genus Erythroxylum; species Erythroxylum rufum. The sequence continues at coordinate 5,586,760 of JANIHZ010000007.1, read as the reverse complement.
ACACAACTTCATAGTTTGACATATATGCAAAAACATTGAAATACCCCAATAGTTTATCCTTTTTTTTGATAATAAATTGATTTTTCAACCATTGATCACTAAATTAAGATAAGATCCACCTTGATTTTTCAACTAGAGATATGATTGATTAAGTTAGCATTGAATTATTCATAAAACAGGTGGTGTTTAGGCGAACCTGAAGAGGAGTATCTTCTCCAAAAGGAATAAAATCAGCAAAATTGCAGGCTTGTTCTTGATCAGAATCACTAATAAAGTGAGTTGAAAATTGAGTGAATTGTTGAGAATCATTTCTATCAATAAGCTTTATATCCCCTTTGTCCACCATCTTCAACACGCATTCTGATGCTACAGACTCTGATGTTATACCCTTCATACTTGGCAATATGCCCAGCAGCTGCAACAACAAACAATTATTAAGGCTTTTACTTTATCTTCTTTCTTTTCTTCTTCTTCCACTATTTGAGATTATTTTAGAATAATAATTATAAATCTTTTTATTTTGTAATACGTCTCTTGATTTATTTTTGTTAATCTACTTTTCTTATTTAAGTATAAGACATAGTGTATAGATAAAAGTTTATTCTATTAAAGTAAACATAAAATATATATTACAAAATATCTTTTTACTTTATTCACTTTGGTATCAAAGCCTCCTTGTATTTATTGTTATTGCTAAAATTATGTGTGTTGAACTAAGGAAGATTTTGACCGATATTTTGATGATGACAAACTATAAATACTACTAATGAATTTGTTATCTTGATGAGAAGTTATATAAGAACAAGATGTAGCCTTGCATAACTCAAGAAGACGATACATAAAAGTTAAAGTTTGCAACCTTCAAAGTGAAGATCAAGTCAAGAACAAAAGAAGATAAAGGCATATTAAGGTCATTTATACTTTATAACCTTAATTGTAATCTTATTTTATTATTTAGACTAGGTTGTATTGAGACCTTAGATGGGTTTGAATGAATAGAAGTTTGTGTGTTTTTCATTTTATGGCTTCTCTCTAAGTTCTCCCTCTCCTAAAAACTTGATTCTTGAATAATATAGTCTTGGTCATATAGACAGACAAGTATGCTTTACCCTTGCCTATTCATGAGGATTCTGTGTATCAAAAAGTCTTAGACCATAGATCCTGCTTAAGGTTGCTAAAACGGGGAGATATTGGAAGCGTAAGATTCCTAAAAGGCAAGCCTTGAGATTTTATGCCCGCAAAGAGAAAGGGATTTTGTATCTCGGCCAGTATACCTGGAATTTACACTCCAATCTTGCTTTGTTTTCCATGATCTTTGATGAATGATCTGTTCCTAAGCAATAGATCTGGTATTTCCTGAGTCCTCTAACCAGTGGTGGCCCTATTGGTAAAAGGTGTAAGATTCCTAAGAGACAAGCCTTGAGATTTTATGCTTGCATAGAGAAAGGGCTTATGTCTCTCGGCCAGCATACCTAGAATTTAAACTCCGATCTTGCTTTGTTTTCCTTGATCTCTAATAGATGATATGTTCTTAAGCACTAGATCTGGTATTCTCCGAGCCTTTTAACTAGGGGTGGCCTCGTTGGTATTAGACCATAAGTGTTATTGACCGTAACTACAATATTCTTGATGAGAGTGAATAGGGAGGTATCATAAGCCATGAATCCAATACCAAATGATCCTGTTCATCTTTCTTCAACCTTTTCTATATCCAATCTTTCTTTTATCTAATCGTATAGAACACCTTGTAGAAATAACTCATCTCCCTGAGGAAAACCATGTTTCTAATAATTCTTTACCTTTGCTTAGTCCCTACAGTATATATTCTTGCGATCGTTCTTGGACAAAAAGTATAGGCACTATCGTCTCCACACACCGTCCCAAAGTAAAAGAAATCATTCAAAGTTCTCGTTTAGAATAGTGTGGTTTGCAAGAAAATTTAGCATAATAGTACCTGAAGCTCGAGAGCTTAAAGGAGCTCATCTCTCTTTGGAGAAAGGAAAACCATACATACCTTCATGTTGGAGCTATTTTTCTTGATCTCACCCTTTAAAGGGAATACCTGTTATAGCTAGGATATCTTTTCTAGACACTGCCTATATGTCGTACCAAAATGCACTAATTGATACCTTGTTGACATTTCTCAACAATAAAAGTGTCATCCTCACTATTGCCCTTGATTTCAATATTAGGATAGATGATCCCACTTTATCTAAATGACTCAAAGTTCAGATCTAGACATTGGAGCAGAGTAAGATCCTACAACTATTATAGCTACTCTTCACCACCAGATGATCTATCGTTTGCAGAATCATGCCATAGATCTCAACTTCCCAAACTCCAATTCTGATGCCTTGTACATAGTAGCAGACGAAGCTCATGATCAGACTACCATCATCCAAATCCCGAAGCAGTTACTACCAGTGAAACTTGAAAAGTTGATGCCGACTAAATGGATCATTAACTACTAAAAAGTGTTCCATGCTCCTCACAGACATTGTTTTCACACCACTACTCTATCTATTCTTAAGACCTTACGAGATGGAACTGCGAAATCCATCTACACCAGGCCCATTGAAGATCAATTAGGACCCTCTCATACATCAGGCCCTGTCCTAATGATTCAACCAGTGTTCTCACATAAAGAAGGTAAAGATGGACCTCCGAGCCATTATTTTAATCCTGATGTAGAACTAGTTTATGTTAGTCATCGCCGTGGACATTTTGTGTGCGATGTAGATCCATCTATATGCGAACCAGAATGTGAAGTATGTCTGAACCCTAAATCAGATAGTGATGATGATGATGATGAGCTTTATAATCGACAAAGAAGGAAGGAGAATAACAACAAGGAGATCTCCATTTGTTGGCCTTCTCGACAAGTTCATTATCACTATATTGATAGTAATGATTCTAAATCTTAGATTCTTAATCCAATACCAAGCCCAAGACTAAGAAGTATTCGTGAAATGCTCAAAGTTGTTAACAAGGAATCTTTGTTATATCCACGGTCAATCTGCAAACATCCTCAACCAGTTATTCCTTCTATTCTAGTTATTCCTACTCTAACCATTCCGTGCATGATGGTTAATCCTTATAAGGAATATTTTCCTCCACTGGAGACACACTGTGATGATCAATAAAGGGTTATCTCTATCCCATATATTCGTGCCTCTGGCATAAGTGCTCATGAAACAATGCTTTCAAATCCTATTGATGAAACTCTCAATTAGCAGACTGATAATGCTTTGGTCTATAACAAAGTCCTTCGACGGATTGATTCCAAACTTGATGGTTTGACTCAACAAACACAGGCTACACACCAACAAGTTGATATAATCTCTTCAGAGATTTAGAAACTATACAAATCTTACAAAGCTCCACCTTCTCCACCAAAACGTCAACTTCCTCCATCTACTAGGAAAGACAAAGCTCCTCAGACAAACTTCATAGCAACTCTTGCATTAGCATCTGTTCTTACCATATCTGACGATGAATGCCCATATGAGCATTCTAACTTAGCAATTCTTACACTAGCATCTACTCTTGAGATATTTGACGGAGAATGCCCCTCTAAGCATTTTGGCATCTCCGAGAAATCATCTATAGTAGCTGAACCATTTGAAGTATCTAAAGCATCTTCAGATGAATCTGCATAGTTTGCTGACTTGACAGATCTAGCTTTAGTCATAATGACCACGCCTGAACCTACAGAAGTTGAGCCAGAAATCGGTGAAACTAAGTCTATAAAAACTTAACCTTTTAGACCTTATCACCACTAACACAAGCACCACTAACCAAACCTACTTCAGGTCCCTGGTTTACATTTGATGATCTTCCACTTGTAAAACAAAGAGAGCGTCTCCATGAATTTGGTGCTTGGATTGATTTACAAATGACTCGACCGCATCATCCTTTAAGAAATATTTTATCTGAGTTTACTTCTCGTTTTACAGGTACATTACAAGAATGGTGGCAAAGTCTTGATGAATATCGTAGACTTCAGTTCGTACAAGTCATATATGTTGGATTACTTCTTGGAGCAATTCATAAAGAAATCATTGGTGACTTTCAGCTCAATGACAAACAGGTCAGACAACAATACCTTGAGTCTGGACAGAAGAGATTTGCATAAACATTTCCAATGTATGACAAAATGTTATTATCTACTCAATGGATTCAATGATGCTCTTCCAAAATAATTACAACCTGAGTTATAAGGGATCATTACTGCACTTCAAAGAGATATGAAAGATATATCTCTTGGAGAGATCTATATGCTCACATTAGTTTCTCTTGACAAGCTATGTGATCAAAAACTGTTCTTCAAGAACATGATTAAAAGCGGTCCTCTATTAAAGAAAGCAATTAAAAAGCCATATTTGGCGATCAAGTGTAAGGAGAAAAAAGATTGTAATTGTCACACAAAGAATAAACATCAACCCAAGAAATTCACCTACAAGAAGTTCCACAGATTCCTTATGCCTCCTAAAGAAGGTTACAAGCCCTTTAGAAGAAAGAAACATCGATGATTCGTCTGCTTCTTCAAAAAGAGAAATCCTCAAGAAAAACTACCAGACCGTTGTTTTTTCTGTGGCAAATTAGGACATTTTGTTCACCAATATCCTCATAAGACAAAAAGGGATATCAAACTCCTGGATTCCATTGAAACTATTTTTCCAATCCATGATAATCATAGAAACATTGAAGATGTCATAGAAGAACAATCTAGTGAGGATGAAAACACGAAGTTTGTTGTTCCCATTAATTCCTCTAATGAGGATAATGACTCCTTTGATATTTCCATTTATGAAGATGACATGCTCTATATGTTACAGAAAAATAACCTTGTCTCAAGCTTGTTCACAAGCCTATTCCTCGTCCCTATGTTCACATCCAGTTACTATTTCAAGATAAGTATGATCAACCCATTAAACCTATTTGGTACATGGATATTAGATCTAGCATAACCATTATGAAGCCCAACATTTTAACTCTTGATATATGGAAGTCCTATGAAGAGTATTTCACGGCTACTGATGGAAATACTTCTAAGTATTAGGCTTATTTCTAAAAGGAAAATAAGGATTTGTTTCTTCCCTGACTGTGTGGTATAAACCAAAGTTCTTGACAATAATCTACTTGGCCTAAATATTCTTATCAAAATGGGTGTCTATTTCTACCCACAAGAATCAGATGTCATGCCAACTTTAGTTCTTACACTGACATCAGGAATGTATTTAAGCTTACTCAAGTACCACCAACGTATAAAGCCTTAAAAGATCAATTTCTGGACTATTGTCTTGAGTCTCATGCACAGTTCTCTCATTCCAATCCTTTATGGAAGAATCCTAATTTCTTCATTCGTCTTCCTTTTAAGAAGAATGAAGATATCAGTCCTACCAAGGCTACTCATTTGGGTATATGATCTGAAACTAGCACAAGAAGAATGTGTTATCCTTCTTCAGCAAGGACTAATTGAGCCCACTAAATCTGATTATGCTTGTCAGGTTGAATATAAAAGAGGAAAAAACAGGTTAGTCATTGACTATAAACCTCTAAATGCTTTCCTATATGATGATAAGTTCCCACTACCAAAGATTAGTGCACAGGTACTATTTCTGAAGGAAACTACCATCTTCTCCAAGTTTGATCTCAAAGCAGGATTTTGGAAATTAGGAACAGATCCTCAAGACAAATACAAGACAACATTTTGCATTCCTAATGCCTAATACCAATGGACTGTTACGCCATTTGGACTCAAGGTTTCCCCTTCACTATTTCAATAGGCCATGACAAAGATATATGAGCCTATTCTCTACAATGCTTTGAAGATATCTTGTTACACTTTAAAAACGATAAAGAACATCAAGCTTTAATCCAATCCTTCTTGGATCTCATAGAGCAACATGGAATCATGCTCTCGGTAAAAAAGAGCCATATCGGGACAGCCTAAATAGAATTTTTAAGTATGCATTTCCACAATAGATTCTATCAGCCTAATCTATATATTGCTAGTAAACTACTACATTTTCCTGATGATAATCTCACAATCAAACAGATATAACAATTCCTTGGAATTGTCAGTTATATTAAGATTTCATCCCTCACATGGCTGATTATACATCGTCCCTATCAAAGTTGTTACAAAATAATCCAACATTATAGGGAAAAGAGAAAATTAGAGCCATACAACACTTAAAGCAAGTCTGTCAACATCCATCAGCTGTAAAGATTCCTGAAAAAGGATAGCCAATCCTGCAACATAATGTAAGTGATCAATACTATGACCATGCACCCAAAAAGAAGATGCTACCATACAATTAGTTGCTTCAATGGCAAAAATGGTTCTCATCTTATAAATTCACCATTCGTCGTTCCAAAGGTAACTTAAATGTCCCAACTAATTTCCTATCTCTCCCTATTAGATTGATCACTACCTTGAACCATATCCCTCTCCTCCTTTCCATGGTTGACCTACCCACTACTACTAAAACAAAGTTCTTTCCTCTGATTGCTAGTACACCCATTATTATTGCAAAAGTTGCATCTATTGCCCGATTGAGCCTGTTCAACTACCTACACCTCTTCCTCAGCCAAACCAACTCACCTTGCAACCCCTCTTTATTTAACCTCAGAGAACCATACCTCAATGTGTTCTTTCTTAATGGTCCACTCTTAGAGAATGCATTATGGTATCTCTAGACTCTCTCTACCCTTTACACCTGTGCTATCACCTTACCTCCCCTACAGGTCTACCAATATATCTGTGACCAAGACAATAAAAGTTCCTTGTTATAGACGTTCCTTGTTATAGACTTTGCTCGAGTAGTATCAACCACTAGAATAATAGAGAAAACAACTTTCCATAGTCATTGAACAATACCGATTATGGGAAGCGCCTTTAAAGAAACAATCTATATAATGTTTCTTTATTCTCCACTGCTCATATCTCATAACACGTACTAGTGCAATCTATTTCGATAATCGAGTTTTTTCCATCACATATCACTCTACTGGTCAAGGTATAAGGAAAATGTGTTTAAATCTCTTCAAAATTTTCTTAAAGATATCAACCATTTTCCTCAAGATTTTGTTCCCGTACAGAGAAAGGGTTTATGTATCTCAGCCAGCATACCTGCAATTTACACTCCGATCTTGCTTTGTTGTCCCTGATTTCTAATGGATGGTCTATTCTTAAGCACTAGATCTAGTATTCCATGAGTACCAATAAGGCATGGATATCTTAGAAGCTTATAGTTAATGACTAACCTCTTTTTTTCCTCTTTTCTGTTCAACCTGACAAGGCTAATCAGATTTAGTGGACTCAATTAGTCTTCGGTGAAGAAGGATAACACGTTCTTTTTGTGTTAGTTTCAGATCATCAGGGTTTATACTCAGATGTTTAGCCTCGGTTGGATTGATATCTTCATTCTTCTTGAAAGGAAGATGAATGAAGAAATCAGGATTCTTCTATAGAGGATTGGAATGAGAGAACTGTGCATGAGACTCAGGACATTAGTCCAAAAATTGATCTCTCAAGCCTTCATACAGTAGTGGTACTTGAGTAAGCTCAAATACATTCCTGATGTCAGTGTAAGAACTGAAGTTGGCATGACATTTGATTCCTATGGGTAGAATCTGTAATAGTTCGATAAGAATATTTGAGCCAGATAGATTATTGTCAAGAAACTTGGTCTGTGCCACACAGTCAAGGAAGAAGCGAATCCTTATTTTTGTTTTAGAAATAGGCCCGATCTTGAAAGTATTTCCATCAGTAGTAGTGAAATACTATTCAGGGGAACTCTATGCATCAGGAGGTAAAATGTTGGGTTTCATAATTGTTCTCCTATATCCAGTATCCATGTACCCAATAGCTTTAATGGGCCAATCATGCTTATCTTGGAACATCAACTGGATTTGAACATAGGGACGAGGAATACGCTTGGGGACAAGCTTGGGACACGGTTGTTGTTACTGTAACATGAAGAGCATGCCATCATCAAAAATGGAAATATCAGAGGAGTCATTATCCACATCAGAGGAATCAAGGGGAACAATAAACTTTATGTTTTCATCCTCACTAGATTGTTCTTCTATGAGATCTTCAATGTTTCCATGATCATCTTAGATTGGCATAATAACTTCAATGATCATCTTATGTCCTGATTTACCACAGAGAAAACAATGATCTAGTGGTTTTCTTGAGGATTTCTCCTTTTGAAGAAACATACAAATCGTCGACATTTCTTTCTTATGAAGGGCTTGTAACCTTCTTTAGGATACATGTGGGATCTATGGAACTTCTTATAGGAGAGCTTCTTGTGATGATGTTTCATCTTTGTGTGACAATTATAATCTTCTTCTCCTTACACTTGATCTTCAAATATGGCTTTTTGCACATTTTCTTTAACGGAGCATCACCTTTAATCATGTTTTTGAATAACAATTGTTGATCACATAGCTTGACAATAGAAATTAAGGCAAGCTAATAGATCTCTCCAAGAGATATATCTTTCATATCTCTTCGAAGTGTAGCAATTATCCTTTGTAACTCAGGTTGTAATTCTTTTGGAAGAGAGGAAATGAATGTATAACAGAGAGTAACCTCATTGAATCCATTGAGAAGATAATAAAGTTACATCATATAATAAAAATGTTTTCATAAATCTCTTCTGTCTAGAGAACAACACTTCATCTCAAAGTATTCTTGTCTGACCTGTTTGTTAATGAGCTAAAAGTCACCAATGAATTCTTTATGAATTACTCCAAGAAGTAATCTAACATATGTGACTTGTACGAACTGAAGTATATAATATTCATCAAGACTTTGCCACCATTCTCATAATGTACTAGTAAAATCAGAAGTAAACTCAAATAAAATATCCTTTAAAGGATAATTCGATCGAGTCATTTGTAAATCAATCTAAGAAACGAATTCATGAAGACGCTCTCTCCATTTTCTAGGTAGAAGGTCACTGAATGTAAACCAGGGACCTGAAGTAGGTTTAGTTGTGGTGAAGGTCTAAAATATTTTGTTCCTATAGACTCAGCTTCACTGATTTATGGCTCAACTTTTGTAGGTTGAGCCATGGTCATCATAACCTGAGCTAGATCTGTTAAGTCAGCAAACTGTGCAGATTCATCTGAAGATGGTTCAAATACTTCAAATGGTTCAGCTACTGCAGATGATTGCTCAGAGATGCTAGAATGCTCAAAGGGGCATTCTCCATCAGATATCTTAGGAATAGATGATGGTGCAATAGTTGCTAAGTTAGAATGCTCGGAGGGGCATTCATCGTCAAATATGGTAGGAATAGACGTTGATGCAAAAGGTTGCTATGAACTCTGTCTGAGGAGCTTTGTCTTTTCTAGTAGATGGAGGAGGTTAAGGCTTTGGTGGAGAAGAAAAAGGAGTGTGAATCTGTAAGGGTTTATTCCATGGATCAGCTGGTTTAGGATATGAAGACGATGGTTCAGCAGGCTTTTTAGGCTTAGGTTTTGATTTGTTCTATTTGGGCTTGGTGGTGGTAGGATGGATATACTACCTAATCAAAGAATAATTGAACTTGAATACCCTTTCATAGTCAACTTCTTCAGCGTATGAAGGTGGAGAATAGATTGGCAGGATAGGATATGTTGTTAAAGGATAGATCGATTGGTTAACTGGAAATGATGTAGGATAGGCTCCATAAACAGTTTTAGACTGTTCTTTCCACATGTCAGCTTCCATAATTTGAAGAATTTCTTTCACCTTTCTGAGTTCTTGCTCCTTAATAGTAGAATCAGAGCCCAAAAATCTTAAGTATCAATATAGTGTCGATGAGTCGTATCAAGTTGGGCCATTTGTGGTTTGTAAGATTTATACAGTTTTTGAATCTCTGTAGAGACTACATCAACTCGTTGGTGTGTATCCTGTGTTTGATGTGTCAAACCATCAAGTGTAGAATCAATCCGTCGAAGGACTTTGTTCTGGGTCAAAGCATTATCAATCTACCAGTTGAGAGTTTCATCAACATGATTCGAAAGTATTGTTCCATGAGTACTTATGCCAGAGGAGTGAATATATAGGTTAGAGATAACCCTTTATTGATCATTACTACATCTCTCTAGTGGAGGAAAAATCTTCCTCATAAGGATTAACCATCATGCATAGAATGGTTGGAATAGGAACAGCTGGAATAGAAGGAATAACTTCCCCGAGCCCTCTGACCAAGGTTAGCCTTGTTGGTATCAGATCCATAAGTTCTATTGATCATGACTATAGTATTCTTGATAAGAGTGAGCAGGGAGGTATCATAAACCATAAATCTATTACCAAGTGACCCTGTTCATCTTTCTTCAACCGTCTCTGTAGCCAATCTTCCTTTTAGTATGAAACGTACTTTATCTAATCGTATAGAATACCTTGTCAAAATAACCAATCTCTCTGAAGAAAATCATGTTTCTAATAGTTCTTTACGTTTGCTTAGTCCATACAGTATATATTCTCATGACCATTCTTAGACAAAGAGTATATGCACTATCCTCTCCAAACACCTTCCTAAAGTAAAAGTAATCATCTAGAGTTCTCGTTTAAAACAGTGTGGTTTGCAAGTAACTTCAGCAGAATAGTACGAGAAGCTTGAAATCCCAAAGGAGCTTATCTCTCTTTGGAGAGAGCATAAACATACACACCTTTATGCTAGATATTCGTCTTGTTCTCACCCTCCATGGAAGAAAAGGAATACCTGCTACAGCTAGGATATCTCTTATAGACACTACTTGTACAACGTACCAAAAGGCACTAATTGGTACCCTGTTGACAACTCTCAACAATAAAAGTGTCATCCTCACCATCACCCCTGATTTCAATATCAGGCTAGATGATCCCACTTTGTCTGAATGACTCTAAGTTCAAAACCAGATCACTGAAGCAGAGCAAGATCTTACAGCCATTATGGCTACTCTTCATCACCATATGATCTATCGTTTACAGAATCATGCCATAGATCTCAACTTCCCAAACTCTGCTTTTGATGCCTTATACATGGTAGTAGATAGAGCTCACAATCAGACTACAATCATCAAGATCCTGAAGCAGTTACCATTAGCAGAGCTTAAAAAGTTGATGCCGAATGAATGGATCTCTAACAACCAAAAAGTGTTCCTTGCTCCTCACGAACATTCTGTTCACACCACTACTCCACCTATTCTTAAGACCTTATGAGGTGGAACTGTGAAATCCATCTATACTAGGCCCAATGAGATGGACCCTCTTATACATTAGGACCTGTCCTGATGATTCTACTTGTGTTCTCACATAAAGAAGGCAAAGATGGACCTCTAATCTATTATTTTAAACCTGATGGAGAATCAGTCTATATCAGTCATCATCGTAGACATTTGATTGGAATATAGATCCCTCTATGTGCGAAATAGGCTGTTAAGTATATTTGAACCCTGAATCAGATAGTGATGATGATGATGAGCAATATAATCGATAAAGAAGGAAGAAGAAGAACAAAAGAAATGAGATCTCTACTTGTCAGCCTACTTGACAAGTTCACTATCACCATGAAGATTATAATGATGATAAATCCAAACCCAAGACCCAGAAGTATTCATAAAATACGCAAAGTTATTGATAAGGAACCTTTGTTATATCCAAAGTCAATCTCCAAACATCCTCAACTAAGTATTCCTAACAATAATGATGATGATGAGCTGTATAATCAACAACGAAGGAAGAAGAACAAAAGAAAGGAGATCTCTACTTGTCAGCCTACTAGGATTGGTGTCATATCATCGGATTTAGAATATATTGGACTGTTTGGGCCTGCCTGGTATGTCTACTTCTATTGCTTCAAGTTCACAATGAATAAATTCTTCTCTGTCGGGTCCAAGATAAGTAGAGATGATACGTGTATGCTGAGGAAAATGGTTGATATCCTTAAGAAAACTCTGAAGAGATTTAAGGACATTTTCCTTATACCTTGGCTAGTAAAGTGACATGTGATGGAAAAAGACTCGATTTTCAGAGTAGATTGCACCAATACGTGCTGTGAGATATGGGCAATGGAGAATAAAGAAACTTTATGTAGATTGTTTCTTTAAAGGTGCTTCCTATAATTAATGCTATTCAATGACTATGAAAAGTTGTTTTCTCCATTGTTCCAGTGGTTGATACCACTTAAGGAAAGCCCATAACAAGGAAGTTTCATTGTCTTAGTCATAGATATATTGGTTAGTAGACCTGTAGAGGAGGTAAGGTGACAACACAAGCGCAAAGGGCGGAGAAAGCCCAAAGATACCATAATGCATTCTCTAAGAGTGGACCATTAAGAAAAAAACACATTGAGGTATGGTGTTCTAAGGTTAAACAAAAAGGGGCTGTAAGGTGTGTTAGCTTGGCTAAGGAAGAGGTGTAGGTAATAAAACAGGCTTAATCGGACAAAAGATGCAACTTCTGTAACAGTAGTGGGTGTACTAGCAATCGAAGGAAAGAACTCCTTTTTTTTTGGCAGTAGTGTGGCAGTAGTGGGTAGGTCAGCCATGGAAAGGATGAGAGGGATATGGTTTGAGGTAGTAATCAAACTGATAGGAAGAGATAGGTAATCAACTGGGACGGTTAAGTTACCTTTAGAAAGGCGCATGGTGAATTTATAGGATGAGAACCATTTTTGCTATGGAAGCAACTGATTATATGGTAGTATCTTCTTTTTGTGTGCATGGTCGTAGTATTGATCACTTGCATTAGGTTGCAAGATTAGCTATCTTTTGTCAGGAATCTTCAAAGCTGATGGATGTTGATAGGCTTGCTTTAACTATTGTATGGCTTTAGTTTGCTCTTTTCCCCATGGTGGTGGATTCTTCTATAGTAACTTTGACAGGGATGATGTATAATCAGCCACGTGAGGGATGAAATCTGTGATATAATTGACAATTCCAAAGAATTTTTGTATATGTTTGGTTATGAAATTGTCATTAGGAAAATGCAGTAGTTCACTGGCAATATATAGACCAAACTGATAGAATCCATTGTGGAAATGCATACCTAAAAATTCTGTTTGGACTATCCCGATATGGCTCTTTTTACTAAGAGCATAATTCCATATTGCTCCGTGAGATCTAAGAAGGATTGGAGTAAAGATTGATGTTATTTAGAGTATAACAAGATGTCATCAATGTAGATTAAAGCAATGTAGAGAATAGGCTATGTAGGTCCCTTTTCTTTTGCTGGGCTGGCATCATCTGTGCAAGGTCTTTGCAGGAACTGGTTAGGTTCTTCTTCATTAGGGATGAAAATATCATCATTGGGATCTTATGCATCTTGGAAGAAGGAGACCAGAGGTTATGAAGGTCCTGTAGTGTCAAAGGAAACTTGGTGATCATATAGCTTGTCAAGAGAAGCTATGGTGAGTTGATAGATCTTTCTAAGAGATATATCTTTCATATCTCTTCGAAGTGCAACAATGGTTGTTTGTAACTTAGGTTGTAATTTTTCTGGAAGAGAGGAAATGAATGTATAACGGAGAGTAACATCATTGAATCCATTAAATAGATAATAACGTTTTGTCCTACGCTAGAAATATTTCTGCAAATCTCTTGCATCCAGAGAATAACACTTCATCTCAAAATATTCTTATCCGACCTGTTTGTTGATGAGCTAAAAGTCACCAATGAATTCTTTATGAATTACCCCAATAAATAATCTAGTAGATGTGACTTATACTAATTGAAGTCTACGATATTCATCAAGACTTTGCCACCATTCTCATAATGTACCAATAAAATGAGAAGTAAAATCAGAAAAATATCCCTTAAAGGATGATTCGGTCGAGTCATTTGCAAATCAATCTAAGCAACAAATTAATGGAGAGGCTCTCTCCATTTTCTAGGTAGAAGATCATCGAATGTAAACAGGGACCTGAAGTAGGTTTGGTTGGTCGTGCTTACATTGGTGGTGGCTTAGGTCTAAGAGGTTTAGTTCTTATAGACTCAGCTTCACCAATTTCTGGCTCAACTTTTGGATGTTCAGGCATGGTCATCATGACTTAAGCTAGATCTTTCAGGTCAGCAAACTATGCAGATTCATCTGGAGATGGTTTAGACACTTTAGATGATTCAGTTACTACAGATGATTACTCAGAGATTCTAGAATACTCGAAGGGGCATTCTTCAACATATATCTCAAGAATAGATGCTAGTGCAAGAGTTGCTATAAAATCAATCTGAGGAGCTTTGTCTTTCTTGGTAGAGTGGAAAGGTTGTGGTTTTGGTGGAGAAGAAGGTGGAGTGTAGATCTGTAAGGGTTTACTCCACAGATTAACTAGTTTAGGGTATATGGATCAGTAGGTTTAGTAAATGAAGGTGATGGTTCAAAAAGTTTTTCAGGCTTAGGCTTTGATTTGGTCGATTTGGGCTTAATGGTGGTAGGATGAATATACTGCCTGATCAAAGGATAATTGAACTTGAATATCTTTTCATCGTCAACTTCTTCCGGATATGAAAGTGGAGAATAGATTGGTGGGATAAGATATGTTGATGAAGGATAGATCGATTGGTTAACTGGAAAGGATACAGGATAGGCTCTATAAACATTCTTAGAATGTACTTTCCGCGCGTGTCAAATATTAGTCGGGTCGAAATCGGGCTCGAAAGCAATTAGTCAAAATATTTAAAAGAATACTTTCATTTATTTCCATATATTTTCTTTGAAATTTAAACACTGATTTCCTTATTCTCCTATAGTACTTTTATGTGCACATATATAAAGAAAATTAGTAAACATAAGATAAAAGTGTGAAAATGCAACTCACAGAAGCAAAAGACACTCACCTCGAAAAAGGAAACTGTAAAAAAAAAAGGAAAAATAAATGAGACATTAATTGTAAAATTCATACACGTTGAAGAAGTGATGCAATATGAGAAATGAGTTGTATGTATACTGTGTCCTCCAAGTCAGGACCATGTTTGTCCATGTGATATTTCTGTGCTTCAATTTCCTTGATTATGTTAAAAAAGAAAAGCTAAAAGGCATTTAAAAGCTAGTAGGAAATATGTACCTGGAAAGGAGGACGTGTCTACAGAATAATTAGACAAAGGGATAAGAAAAGATTTGATCCTTGAAGTGCAATATTTGGTCCTTGTTGCCATCCTCGAATCATTCTGGAAATATTACGAAATGAGCCATTTAAGTATAGAATTCTTCATATTATATAGTTCTTGAGGAGGGGGCTTTTACGGGAAAAGTTACAGAAAATGAATCAACTCCTAAAGAGGTATTTCTCACATATTCTTAACATAGTTCGTATTATTAGGATTTATCCTTAAAATTGATACGTGTAAAAGCCAAAGTTAAAGTCAACGTAGCTAGTGTACAAGACTAGCCGTTTTGAGGGAGTTTAAGGAGAATCATAATATACGCAATCTTCTCTTTATATTTTTACAAAGAGATTATTTTCGTGACTTAAACCTATGACCTTATGATCACAATGGACAATCGGTAATGTTCACCCTCTAAACTTGATACTTATAATTATCACATAATTCCTCAAAAAGAACTTTATGGGTAAAAGTTGGAAAAAAAGTATAAATATTAATATGTCCAAAATCAACATATTTGAAACTATAAATTTAAATAAACAATTGACCAAATCCTTTGGGTTGAAAGACCCTAATTAAATTAGTCATGAGAATTTTCTATTTCCTCCAACTTGTATCCTTTGTTCTTCTTAAGAAGCTCTTATTACCACCTTAATCAGTATTCTTCTAA
>JANIHZ010000007.1:5534701-5555112 GCA_027478365.1 Erythroxylum rufum | reverse complement strand
CAGATCCAATGCTTCCAGGTAGGTCTCCATACGCACTGCCCACATCTGATAATTGTCTCCATCGAAGACTGGTGGTGTAATTGCTGAAAAGTTTGACTCTCCTTCCATCGGTTTACTAGCCTCACAGATCCCTCAAGAAGTATGCTCTGATACCAATTTGTTGTTGTTTTGCAGAGTAATTTGTTTTATCGCAGATGATTTCTTAAAGAAAGAAGAAAGAAGATAATCGAATATGGATTTTTCAGAAGCAACAGTACATACAACAGTTTTACATACACGTCTTTTAACGTTTTAAAGAAACTGAAACATAAATCTAAGATCCTAAATTTACGCCAACTGAAAGAACATAACTGTAAAGAGATAACCATCTCCTAAGTCAGAAAATAAGACATCTGGCAGCATTCTTAAACACGTGTTTTAACAAACTGCATTGGTTTTAATGGCATGGATGAGTATTCATTGGAATTTATCAATGATGATCCTATCAGTAACTTAACAGACGATGGAAATGGAAATGGAAATGAGAATGACTTAGCTAGTTCGCCAAGCTTTGAAGTTGTGGAGTAGATCAAAATGAATCATGGAATGTTTGTTTCCACTCGTCAAGTAGCCAAGACATTCTTTCACCAGCTAGTGCCTTCGTAGACTGTTAGAATCCGCCTTAGTCTAACTTGCCGATAGAAAACTCACAAATAAAAGGTCGCGCAATTAAGTCCTGTACGTTGTCCAGAGAAAAGTTGGTAGGAATCAGCAAAATAATATATCCTTAGAGGAAACTAAAAAATAAGTTTTTTTATGTGACTTTGATTCTCTTGATGCACTGGCAGTGGTACGCTTGGAGAAAATGCAGAAAGTAAGAAATTAGTAGATGGTTTCAGCAAAAGCTGTGATGTCAACGAGAATGGTACGCTTAGCAACATTAACGCAATGGAAAAGGTAGGGAAAACAAGTAATCGAAATGATAAGAAGGATAAGGATTTGATGGTAAGCATAAGAGGTGGGAGTAAAAATGTGTTTCTGAAGAAGTTGGGGCTTTTCCTTACCATTTCTCCGGCTATCAGTACCATGTTGATGAACTATGTCAATCTCCTTGACTTCCTAGGCTCTAACCGTGTCTTTGTAATCTTGTCACACATATCTAACGTAACGAACAAACTTTAGTTTCGGGTCATCTACGTTGTGAAACTAGTATAGATCATCAATACAAAATTAAATTCCTTAACAAATACTCACTGAATAGTGTTCTCTCTTAGGATTAAATGAATAGAAGCATGTATTATAATCATTCTTATTAACCAACAACTTAAATACGATCTTAAGTTTGATTAATTAATAGCTTTAAGAAATAAGAGAATCAGTGAGCAAGTCAATACACATACGATATGTATTTAATCTAGATAAATATCTTTCGTACAATTTCTAATCCCTAACGTAAAAGATGATAATCTTATTTGCCACTTTGGATTAGTAAAACTGAACGTCAACTCTTATTAATTTGGCTATAAAATAAATCAATTAATTCCTCGTTGCACACCTAAAGATCAATCAATTCAATCATGAAAAGTAATACGCAAGCCACTTAGTATTAGTCAATGAAATAAACTTTATTCAGAAAATCTCACACATATTAGATGATAACAGAAGAATAACAGAACGTCCGGTCTCCATATCTTCCCTTGTTTCCAGAAAAATGAAAAACTCTCTCAAAAAGAAAACAAGAACATGAATGATAAATTTTCATAAGGTAGTCGTCATCCTTTTTTAATGTTATTTGATCAGATACACTCCCCCCCCCCCCCTTCCCCCTAGAAAATAGGTAATAGATCCTCACATAAGGGAAACAACTTAATTCCCAAAATAATTAGAATCCTAATTCTATCGAAACTCCTTTCAAATCAAACTCCGGTGATATACTTTTCCTTTGCACATGTCCACGCTTAATCAAAAAAATTTCAGCCAGCTGGAAATTCAAATTGCCTTTGCTTTTCTTGCATCTTTTTTATTCAAATTCAACTCCCATGCATTGAAAATCACTTGATAATAATTATGAAACAAGTCCATTAATTTTAAATAAAATTTCAACACATTAAAGAGATTTATATCCAAAGTTAGCCTAAAAATAATAACTTATCAAATTCCCCCACACCAACCTTTTGCTCGTCCTCGACAAACTACATTTGCAATGAATTGGCCAACTAATCAACTTTCTTTATTCCAAGTCTCACAGCAGTAAATAGTGCACACTTTAAGAGTTAAACTTTTTTTAATCAATTAATACCCAGAGTTAATCATTCAAGTAAATATAAACAAAGTCAATTTAAGGTAATCATATTTCAAAAACTAGCACAAAATTATAGCAAACTCTCACAGATCGGATTTCGCTCAAATTACTCAAGTGTTTATTAGTTCAGTATTTCACTCAAATTCTTCTAATGTAAATATTCTACCATATGCTTTCTTTTTCACCAACTTTTCACCACTTGAAATACAAATAGGTACAAATCAAAAGGGCTTTATTCAAGATTGTATTGGACTATAGGTAAAGGTAAGGATTGATAAACAGAATGGACCAAAATCATAAACATTAGCAAAGCATCTAACCACATGTGAAGACACAATTTCAATCACAAAGGAGTCAACAAAATCATTCCGTGTAGAGATAGATTACACTCTATAACACATTTAAGATGAGGAGACAACAGTATAACACATAATTCAAGTCTCAATCTTTTCAATTTCCTATCATCTTTTTCTTTTCCTTGCCTTCCATATTTCTCCAAATAAGTTTGACATAAATTGGTTAGATTAATGCCTACTTACATTTATGATGAGTGAAGATATTAAAGGTTTTAGTTGTTTATTATGGGTTTATCAAGAAAAAGGGTCCAGCTCAAAAGGTTTAATAAAGGATATTGAACTGGGTTGGCTTTTTAAGCTAAAGGTTTAAAACAAAGAGGGCCTTTATCATTTTTTTACACAAATGTATAAATGTGATCTCAAGTCGGTTCCAAAAAAGTTCTAGAGAAAATGTCATCTTAGAAGATAATCACACATCAAAGAAATACATATTGATATAAATGTTTCAATCTTTTAGGCTCAAAAACTCACAGGTTAATGCAGTCCACCATAATTATATACCATGTTTAATCATATGTTTGCCAAACCTTGACTAAGTGTATGCATTTTTATTTCTTAACTAAGTGGCATATATTGTCCTAAAAATAAAATTAACTCAAGTTATGTGCACTAATTAAGTCATTAAAAATGGAAGTATAGAAAGTATCGAAGTTGGCTAATCAATTGCAAATAAGTCAATAAGCATTCAAACATTTTCAACAAAGATTCCTAAATATCAGTTATATGGAACATACCCCCACCCCCACACCTAATCCACACATTGTCTCCAATGTAATTATATAAAGTAAAAGAAGCTAAAATATAAACGAGAAGAGGAAACAAAGCTTCTCTGTAAGTTGATCCCCCAAGTCATGGGGTTGCTGGGTAAGAAGGTTGGAATCCTTGGTGTGCCTAATATGTTGTAAAATTTTGCTCCATTTAGTGCATCTAGCATTCAAGTCAAGCCAGACGAGCATTAGAGTTGGCCTGAGGAGGTTGGTTACTACTTGGTGAAGGTGAGACCACCTGACTCCTTGTAGTTGGACATGGGTTGGAAATGACAGCTAGGCCTGGATAAGTAAAAAATAACCACCCATAACTAATTTAAACGATGCCCATCCTACACAAACATTCCAAATCCAAAGGTTCTATGGCACAAGACACAAGCGTGTCGGTATTTTCAAAATTTAATAATTTCAAATTAATAGTCAATTGAGTGATATAGGACCCTAATATTAATGGTTTGGATTTTTTGTTTAACACAGATTGAAATTGAGTCAGAAACTAAAAACTTAAATTAACAGGAATTTGTTTGTCCATACACTATAAAAAATAAAATTAAACCTTAAAAAGTGTACCACCAGAATCCCATCGCCCGAAAAATTGTACGCTAAGAGTCGATGTATGATTTTGAAAACAAGATTTTTTAAATATGAACTCTTAGATGAACTGGCATTACATGGTTGAGGATCAATAGACCATTGAGTCCATAGTTAAAGGCATGAAAATCAGTATGATAATCGCAACTGGAACTTACAAATGGTTCATTCTTAATGTCATCGACTGATATCAATCCCATAGCAACATTAAATTCAGCAATAGATAACGCAAATTCCTGGCCTATAACTCTAAATTCAACAATTCCCTTAGTCACTAAATATTTCAGAGCTGCATGGTCTGAATAAATGATCACTCGTGTACCTCATAAGTAAGACTGAAATTTTTCCAACCCAAAAACTACAGCAAAAAATTCTTTCTATATCGTGGAATAATTCTTTTGAGCATCGTTAAGTATCATAGAGGCATAATAAATGACATAAGGTACTTTGTCCACTTTTTGACTCAAAACTACTATAACTACATAATCCCATGAATCGCATATTAATTTGAAGGGAATGCCTCACTTCGATGGCTGAAGTATTAGGGTTGTAGTGAGTCGTTCCTTTAGTACATCAAATGCAATTTTGCATGGCTCATTAAAATCAAATTTCACATATTTTTGGAGTAGTCTACATATAGGTTGAGCAATCTTTGAAAAATCTTTAATAAATTGCCGATAGAATCCTACATGACTAAGAAAAGAGTAAACTTCTTGCACAGTGGCAAGGTAAGGTAAAGATCTTATAACATCTATCTTAGCCTTATCAGCCTCAATTCCCTTAGAAGAGACTATATGACCCAAAACTATGCCTTGATCAATCCTAAAATGACATTTTTCATAATTTAAAACCAAATTAGTCTTAATACAATGTTTAAGCACTTTCTCAAGGTTTATAATGCATGTTTCAAAAGATTATCCATAAAATGTAAATTCATCCATGAAAACCTCCATATAATCTTCAACAAGATTAGAGAAAATACTTACCATACACCTTTAAAATGTCACTAGTGCATTATACAACCCAAATTGCATTCTTAGATAGGCAAAGGTGCCAAATGGACACGTGAAAGTTGTTTTCTCTTAGTCCTTTGGTGCAACCAAAATTTGATGATAACCTGAATAACCATCTAGACAATGATAGTGAGATTTACCTGTAAGTCTTTCAAGCATTTGATCAATAAATGGAAGCAAAAAATCATCTTTTCTAGTAACTGAATTTAGATTCCTACAATCTATGCAAACTCTCCGCCCATTTTAAACATAGGTGGGTATCAACTGACCATCACTATTTTCTATTACAGTTACCCCAATTTTCTTTAGAACTATCTAGACTGAACTTACCCAATTGCTATTCGAAATGGGATAGATAATCCCAACATCAATAAGCATCAAGATTTCCTTTTTCACCACTTCCATCCTGGGTAGATTTAAACGATGTTGGGGTTGCCTTACCTCTTTGGCTTCATCTTCAATCAAAATTCGGTGCATACAAATGATAAGACTAATGCCTTTTAAATCAATTATTGTCCACCCAATGGCTTGTTTGTGTTGTCTTAGCACCTGAATGAGTTGTTCTTCCTGTAAAAGAGTGAGTTTATTTGAGATAATAATAGGTAAAGTACCTTGCCCACCCAAAAATAAGTATTTTAGATGGTTAGGGAAATTTTTCAGCTCCAATATAGGCGGTTGAATCAACGAAGACAATAATTTTGAATTGTTTCGGGATAACTCTACATAAGGTAATTGCTTCACCATTTCTTGGTTTTCTCCTAATTAAAAAACATGGCTTTAAGTTCGTTATTGGGCACCAACATCTCTGTAAGTGACTGCCACTACAATGCATCTCCAATTTCAAGAATTGTGTCAAGTTCACCTCTTCCATTTAAGAAAGAATTTTTCTGCACCTAAGTGTCAATAAAATCCACAGAAACAACAAGTTGTTCATCATCTGAAAATTTCATGGCATTGTATATGTTGAATTTAATTAATTCACCATCAAATTCTATAGTCAACGATCCATCATGAACATCAATTTTTGTTCTAATTGTTTTCAAGAATAGTTTTTCAAATAAAATTGGAGTTGAAGAGGATACATCCTCACTACCCATATGCAAAATGTAAAAATCAGTTGGAAAAATATTTCTCCTACTTGAACCAAAATATCCTCTAATACACCCTTTGGATCAGCATTTGAATGATCAACTAATTGAATCACTACATTAGTCTCTTTAAAGGGCCCCATGTTTAAAGACTTGTAAACATCATAAGGCATGACATTTATTGATGCCCCCAAATCTAACATAGGTTTTTCAATTCTTAAATCACCAATTTTACAGGAAATAGTGAACATACCTGGGTCTTGACATTTAGGTTGTAGCTTTTTCATCTAAAGTATTGTAGATACGTTCTCTCTCAATTATACTTTCTCATCAAATTTCAATTTTCATTTCAAAGTGCAAAGCTCCTTCAGAAATTTAGCATAATAAGGAATTTGCTTAATGGCATCAAGCAAAGGAATATTTACTGGACTTTTTAAAAAGTCTCCAGTATCTCTTTCTCTTGCTCCTCTTTCTTTGCTTTGGTGAATCGACTAGGAAAAGGGGGCGACATAATATATTTCTGCAAATCTGAATTTGTTTTTTTTTCTCCTTTTTCCTTTTCTGGCTGGTTAGGTACTTCCCTTCTTGCTTCTTCTACGATTTCCCTCTTGGAGATTTTTTGAGAAGGTTCCTTCAATTCTTTACCACTCCACAATATGACAACTTTGGCACTTTGCTTGGGATTGATTTCTGCTTGAGTAGGAAATTTTCCCAAAATTGTGTGCCTCTAATCGATTAATGGTTGTTGCCATTTAGCTCAATTGATTTTCAAGATTTTGAATACTAGCTTAAGTATCTTGCTGAAATGTCATGGTGTTAGTGGACAAAGATTTAACTATATCTTCTAAAGAGGACTTACCTTCTGAATTGGGTATCATTTGTTGATGTTGTCTAGGAACATAGGGTTGCCTATGTTACTGAAAATTTGAAGTAGCTTGTTGTCCTCGAGAGTTCCCATAATAGAGATTTGGATGGTTAAGCCAACCTGGATTATAGGTGTTCAAGAATGTATCATATTTCCTTTGAGTTTGCCCAGCAAATCCCCCCATGGCATTGACTTATTCTGCACTTTCCTCTTGCAAAATCGGGCATGCATCAGTAGAGTGTCCCAAAATTAAACATATTCCACACGTCTTTGCTTCTTCTTTCTTTATGACCGCAAGTTACCAAATATGTAAGATCATCTAACCTCTTCTCCAATGTTGACATATTCACCTTATTCACTTTTTTTGAACTACGACCAGAACGTATCCCAAGTTGTTATGTATTGGAAGCCATGTTTGCTATTAAATCTCTTGCAACTGCCGGTGTTTTGTCAACCAAAGCTCAACCACTTACAGCATCGATCAGACTCCTGTGTGTAAGCAAAAGACCTTCATTGAAGTATTAAATCAACAATTGATCATATATTTGGTGATGGGGGCAGCTCGCACAAAGCTTCTTAAATCTTTCCCAATATTCATATAGTGTCTCACCCATGTGTTGTCCAATGCCACAAATTTCTTTTCCAATATTAGTAGCTCTTGACGCTGGAAAATATTTTTCAAAGAATAGTCTCTTCATTTCAGCCCATATCTGCACATTTTCACCAGCGGACTAATACAACCAATCTTGAGCATCATCTTTTAGAGAAAATGGGAAAGCTCTTAATTTGATTTGATCTTCGGTAACATTTGTAGGGTTTATGCCCATACAAACCACATCAAATTCTTTAAAATGCTTATAAGGATCCTCTCCCGGTAGACCTCAAAAAAATCAATAAGTGAATCAGCCTCGACTTCAATTCAAAGGTATTGTTGTCCCCCAAATTCGAAAAATTGATGCAATGAGGCTGTTGAGTGTGCGTGGGGGCAATTAATTCACGAAGGGTACAATTTGTAGTCATTTTTTCTTTCTGCCCCATTTGTTGTCTCTGTTTTGTCTGCTTCTGTAACTTCTTGGCTATCTTTTCTGTCTCTGAACCGAATAGCAACTGTGTTGTTTTGCTTATTCATGTAACATATATATACTATCAAGAGATTCCCTGTCAATAGCACCAAAATTTGGTAATGTTATTGCCTGCAACCAAATTAATACCAACTCTAATAATAATATATGTAGTTAGTGAAGAGTTGAGATCGTTCCCACGAGAAATCTATTGGTAAGTGTTTCACAAGTTAAAACTAAAACAAATTAGGGAGGGGTTTTAAATAACGTGATTATGAGGAATTAAAATTGACAAAAAAATTAGAAATAAATAGAAATAATCAAATTTGGAAAATTAATAAACAAACCTTAGTTTTGGGTCACCTACGTTAGTATGGATCATCGATACAAAATTAAATCCATTAACAAATACTCATTGAATGGTGTTCTCTCTTAAGATTAAATGAATAGAAACATATATTCTAATCACTCTTATTAACCAAAAACTTAGAAACGATCTTAAGTTTGATTAATTAATAGCTTTAAGAACTAAGAGAATCAGTGAGCAAGACAATACGCATACGATATGTATTTAATCTAGATAAATATCTTTCTTATAATTTCCAATCCTTAATGTAAAAGATGGTAATCCTATTTGTCACTTTGGATTAGTAAAACTAAACGTCAAATCCTACTAATCTGACTGTAAATTAAATCAATCAATTCTTAGTTACACACCCTAGAGATCAATCAATTCAATAATGAAAAGTGATATGAAAGACACTTACTATTAGTCAATGAAATAAACTTTATTCAGAAAATCTCACACATACTAGATGATAACATTGGTTTCCTTCAACCAAGAAGAAGGAATTAGCTATCCATAACATGATGAAACTTGACAGAAGAATAGCAGAACGTCTGGTCTCCATATCTTCCCTTTTTTCTAAAAAAACGAAAATCTCTCTCAAAAAGAAAACAATAACATGAATGATAAGTTTTTAGAGGGGGGTTGTCATCCCTTTTTAAAGTTATTTGATCAGATACACTCCCCCACGAAATCAGGTAGCAGATCCACACATAAGGAAAACAACTTAATTCCCAAAATAACTAGAATCCTAATTCTATCAAATCTTCTTTCAAATTAGACTCCGGTGATAAACTTTTCCTTTGCATGTGCCCACTTTTAGTCAAAAAAATTTTAGCCAGCTGGAAAATTGAATTGCCTTTGCTTTTCTTACATCCTTTTGATTCAAATTCAACCCCATGTGTTCAAAATCACCTGATAACAATTAAGAAACAATTCCATTAATTTTAAATAAAAATTTCAATACATTAAAGAGAATTATATCCAAAGTTAGACCAAAAATTATACTTATCGTGAAGTTAGGCTACAAAGTGGTCATTGAAAAGTGTATATTATCGAGGGTGATGAGCAAAAGATGACTTGTGTAACTAAGTATGGATCACATTTTTTTGTTGTGCCATTTGATTTGACAAATGCCCTTGTAACATTTTTCCAAAGTAATGAATTATATGACTTGTTGGATGACTTTGTGGTGGTTTATAACACTAACATAGTAAAAAATATAGAACACTTAAAGAAAGTGCTCAAGAAGTTGCAACAATATAAACTTTTTATGAAGATGGAAAAGTGTGAGTTTGCCCAATCAAAGTTCAAATTTTTGGGACACTTAGTGAGCAAAGGTTAAGTATGGATGGATCGTAAGAAGGTACTAGCAATTATTGATAATGGTGAAAGAACTTTGGAGCTTTCTTGGCTTGGTAAATTACTATTGCCTCTTCATTATGAGATGCTCCAAGAAAGTAATGCCCTTGACTGATTTGTTCATAAAGAAGCAAAAGTGGTGCTTATAGGAGGCCTACTAAGAAGCCTTTAAGAAGTTGAAAGTTACCATTTAATCGAACCTGTGTTAAAACTACCTAATTTCAATCTCCCTTTTGAGGTGCACACATATGTCAAATAAAGCCACTGGTGGAGTCTTAGTGTAATAAGGCCATCTTATTTCTTTCGAAAGTTGCAAGCTTAATAATGCCAAATATCGATACTTGACCTATAAGAAGGAGATGTTAGCAGTAGTGCATTGCCATGAAGCTTAGCAAGTTTACTTATTGGGAATCAAGCTCGTCACTCGTATAGATAATATTTCTAATAATTTTTTCCAAGTCTAAAAGAAGTTATCCATAAAAAAGCCATGTGATAAGATTTTCTTACCTTGTTTGTTGATTAGATAAGTTAAAAAGAAAGAAAGGAGGAGGCATAATTATTGCAGCCCTTGCCTATTCAAGAAAAACCATAGATGTTGATCTTGATTGACTTCATTGGCAGATATCAAAAAGTGAATAATATGCCTTCAATCATGGTGATAGTTGATAGGTTCTCCAAGTAAGTAGTCTTTATGTTAACTTCAACTCCATATCCCTTAAATGTTGCTACACAACTTTTCTATAAGAATATGGTGAAACACTTTAGAGTTTTGGAGAATATTATAAGTGAACAAGACGCTCGATTTACTAGTTGATTTTGGATGTCTCTTTTTAATATGATGGGGTGTGACTTGTTACGCTACAAACCATCAACAAATGAATGGCCAAATGGAGAGGATCAATGGCTTATTAGAGGAATACTTGCGAAATTATGTAAATGTAAGTTAATGAAATTGGTTAAGTTTACTTGTCATTACACAATTTTGTTATCACTTACATAAATCCTCGGCTACAGAGAATTGTTCCTTTGAGATTGCTTTGGGACAACAACCCCTTACTCCATTCGAGATAACATAACAAAGTTGGGAGAAAATTGCCTAGATGCTTATCAGTTTGAGAGGGAGAAATAGGAATTGTTGAACAAAGCTAGGGACATTCTTCGAAAAGCTTCCAAAAGGATGAAGAAGTATGTGGACCAATTAATAATACCATTTGAATTTGAAATTAGGGATAAGGTACTTCTTAAACTTACTCCTTATATTTGGAAGAAAATTATTAGCAAACAATTGCACTGAGGCTTAGTACCAAAGTTTGATGTGCCATTTGAAATCCTTAGAAAGATTAGCAAAATGGCATATTGACTTAATTTATCCAAACCGTTAAAAGTACATCTAAATTTTCATGTTAAAGTCCTTAAACCATATCATAAAGATGTTATAGATTCAAGTAAGAGTTAAGTAAAAAAGGCTCCACCGATTGTAAGAAAAAATTTCGATAACCAAATTGAGAAGATTTTGGATCGTCAAATAATGGGGCAATACAAGAAGAATCAGAGAACAAAATTCTTGATTCAGTGGTAGAACAAACCAATCTCAGAAGCTACTTGTGAGGACACAACTTTGTGGCAATTCGAGGATTAGGTAAACAATTACCTTCAATTTGTTTTAACGAGGGCATCAGATTCATCTAATGAGGTGAGTCCTGGCCAACCTCTAGCAAAGATTAGGCATGCCAAAGGAACCAAGGTGACTTAGCCAAGTGAGATCAAGCATGGTTCAAGTTTTAGCTAACTTTAACTAATCATGGGGCATTGATTGACTTAACTTGGGTAAGTTGGACTTACATTGGAAGCTCTTAGTGGGGCTAAGCATGACTTTGTGCTCAAATGACAGACCATAGACGGACGGACTAGACCATCAGTATGCACTGGTCGAATCATGTGCATATTGGCTAGGAACTTTGTTGACCTTTACTTTTGGATGAAGATCAAGGGTGATGTGACAAGTTAATGGGTTGAATCATGAAGAAAGTGGGATGATATAGCAACGAACATAGGTAATGTACCTTATCTAGGGGTGAGCATTCGGGTAATTCAGGCCGAATTTTCACTGTTCGGGTCCGGCCCGAATTATCCGAAATTTTTTTCCCTTACCCGGCCCGAACTCGAACTTTCAATTATCCGAATTTACCTGGCCCGATTTACCCGAATTACCTATTTACTTGGCCCGATTTACCCGAAATATCCCGGCCCGATTTACCCGAATTATCCTAATTACCCTATTTCACAATTTTTTAAAACCTAATTCGGGTAATCGGGCTGGCCCGAATTTTTTTCCCTTACCCGTCCCGGCCCAAAAATAATTCGGGTAATACCCGGGCTGGCCCGAATTACCCGAACTTTAGAATTTTCTTACCCAAATCAATTCGAGCAGGGTCGGATAATCGGGTCGGGCCGAATAATGCTCACCCCTAACCTTATCTTCATTTATCACATGTTCTTTAACTTAAAACTAGATAAGTAGTAAGTTATCTAAACCACCCACTAAAATAGTCTCTAAAGCAGTTGGTGATATCAACTACTAAGTTAGTAGCTTAGTGGCTTTTATGCCTACGTTCTTATATGTTTGCCCAACAAATCTTTAAATGCCTATAAATAACTCATTTAACAAAAGCTTCCTTTATTGAGAAAGTTAGAGCTTTTGTAAATAGAAAGGATAACAATTTTGCTGTAAAACATTGTGCATCTATCTTTTCTTATTGTTTTTTTTTTTTTTTTGTTAGCTTAATGAATCACGTCGGTTTGCTTCAATTTTTGTGGAAAATACTTAAAACACAAGGGAATCAATAAGACGGAGTTGAATTTGGTATGTTTAACTGCCGTAGACTTTAGCTCCTTTTTAGTATGAATATGGAGGTCATTACAAAGTCCCAACAACTGGTATGTCTATATAATTTGCACATACTATCACTTGTTAGAAATAATCAATACAAGAGGATTTCAACTGAAACATTAAACACAAAAACTGAGGCCCTGAATTGAACATGATAATTTCCCGTTCTGGATCCGATGACTCCGCTTATCGTCTGTTTAAAGTTTTGAAACTGTACAGTGCTTACTTTTACTGTCTTTGATTATCTTAAAAACCCAATGATCGTAGGATCTTTCATGTCACTCTTTTAAGTCTGGTTCTGGTTTGTGTTTGAGTATCCTTCAATTCCATATTTCTGGCACACAATAACTTGATTTTCCTCCCACCATTCTTTTGCTTCTTTATCTGAAAATCGTCTCCGGCTGCAAACCATAGTCCAAAACTGTGAGAGAGCTAAATGAAAAGAACAAAGGATAAATGGAAGAGCAGGAATGCATCACAAGAATGTAACTGGAAATTTTTTAGCAATTTTCCTAATCATTATCAAATAAATGTAATGTTATACAAGTAGTATTGGTGATAAGAAATTACCTAAATCTGACTCGCTTCAGCTCAATTGTTCCGCCTGGTGGAATTGTAAGTGTAATGTAGACACCAGGTTCATATTGCTCTACCCATTCAAGTTTTAAGGCTTTAGTCCCAGTGTCCTCTTTTATTTGGGCATCTGAGTTGCCCAACGTCCCGCTGTTTTCGGTAATAGACCTTAACCTATTAGAGAACACGATTGGAGAGCTCGATAAACTATCCGCTTGTCTGTCATTTGGAATTTTAGCTCCATGAGGCAACTGAGTCAAAGCACATGCAGCATGCCCACCCTCAAGCACAGGACTACTGTCATGTGCAGTTGTGAGGTTGGGAAAATTACTGCATAATCCATCTTTCACTCCTCTTCCAGCAGAGACCTTATCAAGCATTGTTTGGAACTCCATTAGTTCATTATTCTGATATGCCAAAAGAATCGTAAAAAGAAAACACTACAAAATTACAGAGTCTACGATACTATTCCAAAAAAACAAGAAAAGAAAAGGGAAAATCAAGAAACAGACACCATCTTATAGACCATGATCTAAGAAAAATGACAATTACATGAAAACAGTTAATTCCAAATAATGGAGAGGACATGCCAGTAAATGCAAATTGATGGATTGAGTTGGTGTAATCGAACCTACCGCCTTGGTCATACCCAGTTTCAACTTCAAACAGTAAAGTGTTAATGCCAATATCTAGTGACACCAAGAAAGATGCATTTTAGTTTTACAAGTTATAACAAACATTGATGCATCTCCTTGTAGCTTCTAATTTCATATTTCTAAAATTAACAATTTAAATTCATAACGGACTTCAAACAGTCAAAGCCGCTTCATCAGAATAAGAAAACAAAGATTACCTTTGATGCTAAAAGCTTTATAATCTCATTAGCTGCTTTACGCTTAGCAGCTTCCTCCCCAGCCATGGCCCAAGCTTTTTCTATTGTTTGTTGACATTCTTGAATTTTCTGGTTTCTAGTTTCACATTGCAGTTCAAGGCTCTTAACCTACTCAAATCAAAATGGTTTGAAGTAGATGGGTCAAAAAGTATATCAAATTAAAATGAATGAAGACTTGGAAATCACACTTGAATGAATGATATGAGAATGATGATTTAAAAACAGCAAGATAAGGCTAGACATTCGTTTTATCATGTCCTGACCAACTATATGCCTAGTCACCAGACACCAATCAAAATTAACCGGAAGTAATTACTACATCTGTACCCCTGTTATTGGACTGATTAGCAGTCATGAAATTCCTTAATAGAGTATGTTTAAATGCATTTAAGTGTGTCTTTTTATAAGGTCGAAACAAAACATGAGCTGCAAATGGAAAACAGCACTACATCATGAGATATGAACAGATCCATATTGAATGCTGTATGCAATGAGGGGACTACCTCAGCTTTCAGTTTCTTAACTTCTTCACGCAGCATTTTGTTTGATTCTGGCACACATTCCTCCAGGTTCAAGCTGCTGGAAACACTACATAATGGTCCCATCGGATGCACTAAACTGTTGTCACAATATGATCTAAATACAACAGG
Source organism: Erythroxylum rufum (assembly GCA_027478365.1). Taxonomy (NCBI): domain Eukaryota; kingdom Viridiplantae; phylum Streptophyta; class Magnoliopsida; order Malpighiales; family Erythroxylaceae; genus Erythroxylum; species Erythroxylum rufum. The sequence goes on along the minus strand of JANIHZ010000007.1, from coordinate 5,540,377 downwards.
GCAAGGGACTTGCCCCCATCGTGGTAATCCAACTGAAAACAAGTTAGTTTCCAAATGTTCTTTTTCTCCTTGATTTTTCAGGATCTTCTTTTTACTTTGTAGGATTTCTTGGTTATATTGTTGCACCATTGATAGAATATGGCCTCCTGGACTGATGGGTTCTTCATTATCTTGTTTGTCATCATATTTAAATTTATTTGGGGATAGAAGCTGCCCTGAACCATGACCTTCTAGCTGTAGCATCCTTTGTGAATTTGTGGTCTTCTGCAAATTCTTGAAACAGGAATCACAAACACGAGAAGGTCTCTTTTTATTGGTTGCTAAAGATGCATTTTCGGACTTCTTAGTACTACAATAATGGCAAAACAAAAGACCGCAATTGTAGCAATTATGTCTCTTCCTCGCAAACCCAAACGGCATCCTACAACCACTACATGTTGATTGATCAGTGACAGAGATAGATTTGTGCAAACAGATTGCTGCTGTTAAATTTGATCCACAAGTGATACTAACAACCTGTCTGTCTCGTAGAGCTTCAACAGAAGATGGTGAGTTTCTATCCTCAGTGCTGCCTAATCCTAATTGTCCATTTGCTCCCTTCCCCCATGTATATACAGTTCCATCTGCTGTCAAGGCCGCAACATGATATGCTCCTGCCGATATTTCCTTAACAAACTCCTCTATATGCTTTCCTTCAACTGTAGTTATTGACTTGTCCTTGGCCTTTGGATTACCTAACTGCCCATGGACTGCACTTCCCATTGTATAAACCTTACCAGTATTGGTAAGAGCAACTGTCAGCATTCTTCCACAAGAAACTTGAACAAAATTATGGTCAACAAGTTGAGCAACACGTGTTGGTAGGAGCTTCTTCTCTGAGTTTGCATGCCCCAGCCTCCCTTTATCGCCATCACCCCATGTAAATAATTTCCCACCAACAGCATTATATTTGAAGCGGTCCACAATAGCATCCACGATAGCAGCAGTGTGCCACGAACTGCATGCAACAGATTTCACCCATAAACCTTTAAGAGATTCAACTTCTTTAGGATGACAATAACTTTGAAGATTCCCATGCCCAAGAACCCCAAAAGTTCCATCTCCATAAGTAAACAACTGCCCAGAGGATGTCACTATTGCAGTGTGCCATTCTCCACAAGCAACGTTTACTATACTGATACCATCCAGAGGGCCAAAAAGTTTACGTGGCAGCCATGGTGTTTTTCTTCCCACATCACCCACCAAATTAGCACCATATTTATCATCAACCCAAGTATATAACTCAGCAGAATGTGTGATAGCACATGTTTGGTACTCACCACAAGCAACAGCTTTGGCGTGGTTACCAGCTAGGGACTCCACTAGTTTGGGATGAGTTACATCCATGTTAACTTTGTGTCCAAGTTTGCCCCCACCCTCACCCCAGCAGAAGACTTCCCCTGGTCTTGTGACTATGGCAGCATGTTTCCCTCCTAAAGATATATTTTGTATATCTAGCGTAACTGTTGATTCCAACAACTGCGGCAATAAAGCGTCAACTCGCATCCCCTTGTGGTTTCCATAACCAATATTTCCTGCCGCTACACCTTCTCCCCAGATCAGAACATCCTTTAAGGTGTCACTCTTTTCTATTTGTGATGAACCATAAGCAGGGGAAGTAAACCGATGAGATGCAATCATTTGGTATTCTGAGCAAGCATAACTAGATCCACACTTTTTCAGATTTGGTTCAACACAAGGAGCATTTTTCATCAGAAATTCAGCCAAATTCTGCTCGAGTGGAAGACTTAATTCTGACAAACAAAAGCTGTCAGAAGAAACAGATAGTCCATCAGAAAAACACCTTTCTGAATGTGACAGAGTAGGACTCGCACATAAGCTGCGCACCTTTAAGAAGGAAAACAGAAAAGTACAAAGAAATTGCATGAGTGCCAATATGTGAAAACTATATTTAAATCTGTTATCACAAAGAATTGACATGACAACTGACTAGATTAATAGATTATTATAATGGATATTAGAATGTTAATCAATAATTTCTGCAATGTCTGTAACAGCAAAGTCGCATATATGTAGAAAAGGTACTGCACCAAAGACTCAACAAGTGTCTGCAACCATTGCATGATCCTCATCAGATAGCAATGAAATGCACAATGAGGAGCTTAGGTGTTCGTTCATAGATGTCAAGAGAGACATCTATGAACATACATTTTCAGAAAAAGCACATAAGCAAGTATACTTCCATCCGTTCCAAAAAACTGCAAAAGCTGTAGCATTAGAACCTGTGAAAATTGGACGGTTTCCTCCAAAATTCCCATGTTATGTTTTCTTCTAATATAACCAGCAGGACTGTTGACACAACTTTGCACCCCTACACAGCTTCTTGGTCCAGTAAAAGGCATGGAATGTTGGCACCTGGATATTATGGCTCTTAATCCTATAAGCCAAGAATTAGCCTGCACTTTGTCCTTGAATATCTACGTGAAACAAAATTTAATCAAATACTGATGAAAATAATACACAAACTGCATTAACATATTTCTTGTTTTTGTGAGAACAATTGCTCACCAAATCTAGTGAGCCCTTGCCACCAGCATAGATAAGCGAAAGGGACTGATGCTCCTTGTCTGGCTGAATTTGTCTTTGAAAATTAGCCTATGAAGTTCATCATTAACAAAAGGAATAGAAACAATAATAAGATACAGATTAAGCAATTTTATTCAATATCAAATGTATCCATGATTACATACTGTCCTCTGTCCGGTGATAACTTTCGTGACCAAGCTCAAGCTTAATAGTCTTTCATCATGTCCTGAGTACCATATCAAATACTTCTCATCCTGAAATTAACAAATATGGACCAAAACTTGGGTTATCCACCATTGCAGCAGAAAAATTAAATGGTGAAGATGTAATCAAATCAGAGTAAATATTAACAATCCTAAATTCCTAATCCAGTATGCAAAGGACAACTGATTTTCAAATCATTTATAACAAAATGCCAAGGGGACCAAGTTACAAATGTTAAATGAATTATCGACAAAGATGTGGGAGTCAACAAAAGTAATGATAATACTTGAGAAGGCTGGCCTAATAGACAACAATTCAGTTAACAGACTTGTAGTATGCTTACGAGAATACTTGAGACGTATCTGAATTCTACACTGGAATAGCTCTAGCATGTCTTAATTGCCAAACTAAACAGTTTCCCAAATCAGAAAAGGCAGTTTTATATTGCATAGACAATGATTTGTCAATTTCAGAATCTGACAGTCAAAGAATTTGTGAAAATTGCTTGCTTTTCTTTCTACTGAGCTTCAAAACATCACTTGGCTACTGAACAGAGAGGTAATCATTATTGCATTGATAGTCATAAATGTGTGTTCATTTAACCTACCATTGAAAGCCTGAAAGGACAGACTTTTGGTTTCCCCCGTCTTCCACACTTCAAGAGATGTGCACCCTTCTTCATAGCCAAAATTGCCTGCATTTTAATTTCTACAAGTTTCAGCAGTTTCATATATTTACACTGCCCTCAAATCCCAAAATGAGACAAATACAAGTTATTCGATAAAAGAAAACAGAGATTAAAGATGACAGAACTGGTAACCGGTTTTTTTAATTGTAAATTTTCACGTCTTATGATGATATTACAAAGTTGATGCCGTTTTATGTAAATAATGATTTACTGGCTTTACATCAGTATACATAAAAATGATCAAAGACAAGATTAAGGTGAGGACACGTGAGGCATTAAACACTTTGCTAATTTAGAAAAAGGAGAGAAAGCAAAAACAAACTATCAGCTAATGAAGTAACGAGAACAGGATGAAGAATTCTTATCAGAATTGAATTGCTAACTGGCAGAACAAATAAAAAGCTACGACTTTGTAAGATTCTAATAGAGGATCCCATTTGCGTGTAAAGAGGTCATTAAAAACAAGTCTCGAATCAGAAAATTCTTTGTTGTATCAAGGACAGTAGATGTACACAATGGAAATGGTTATTAAATTGAATAGGCCACCCACATGTACACAATGGAAATGGTTATTAAATTGAATAGGCCACCCACTCTTTGGCAGATAAGAACATTAACACAAAACATGTAACATGTTTCTTACTTGTCCTTGAGCCAAAAAAAAAAAAATGTTAAAGAAAAAGGAGATTTTAGTCTACTCCACAGCATCTCTCATTGGGAGAAAAACTGAATGAACACAAGAGCAAAGAATGATTAATGCATGCTTAACGGAACAACCCATAAACCAGCTCTTGTTCCTCGGCGTAAACCAGCCAAATTCCATAACTTCTTTGATATTCTGCTCAATGGAAACAGTTGTCAAGTGGGAAATGAATTTGACATGTATGCAATGTAAAACTAAGAAGAAGAAAACGATAATAAACCTGTTCAATAGTTCTGTCAGAAGGGGATGTTGGCAAAGGTTCTTCGCACATTTTGTGAGGAGATAACAACGCAACATACACAGACAACCGAAAAGAGAAGGAAGGAACGAAGTTGGGTATTCCCTTCCCAGGAGAGGACCAGCTTTAAGAGAGAGAAGCAAGTCCAAGCAAGTCTGTACTTGTCTTTTAAATTGTAATACTCCTAGTAGTCCTGCTCTAGAGTAAGAGAGCATGTGGCACAGAGAAGTAAAAGAAACATGAAAGGTGAAACTAAAACATTCTATTCTGTATTGATCTTTGTCTTTGTGAGTAATAGTAATGTGGGTGAGTATTGTGGCGGGCTTCTGTCAGGATCTCTAAATAGCAACTAGTACTAGTAGCGTGGCAGACAGAGAGAGGGAGAGGGGGTGGGGAAGAGGTTAATGCTAGCTCTAGCTAGTGTGAGTGTAGGTTCACATTGTAAGTCGTGCACACAGAAAAGAAACTGGGAGACGAAGAGGGAGAGAGTGTGAAGTGAACCCACTGAGTGCACGTGTACGCCGTAACATATGCGGTTTCTTTTGTTATTTCCTTCTCTTTTCAGTTTCACTGTTTAGTTAACCCCATGCTGTTTTGTCTTGTTATTCATTTTTTAACACACTTATTAAGGCAATAAGGAAGAGTAGGCGTAATCTCATAAAATCGAATATGGTGGGTTGAATGATTTTGGGTTGATTGTGAGAAAACGTGCCACGGAGATTTATGATTGATTCAAGCAACTGATTTATTGGGATCTTTGACAATTAAACTATGAAGACGCCAGGCATATCATTTTGAAGTTTTATTACCGGAGTTCACAGGTCATATCTTCTGTTTAGTTTTATGGTATCTTATTTTATTCAATAAATTTTAGCCATTTATTTATGTGGGATTCACACAAAACTCGCATAAATAAATGACTGAGATTTATGAGACAAAATAAGACACATTAAAACTGGACAAAAGATCTTATCTTTTATTACCAATACTTTTATCTTTGCATATTCAGATCTTCTGTACCTCATATCTTATTTTAACCTTATTTTACGTAAAATGTGACATCATTTTATATCCATAAATATCCAAAATGATGTCATTTTAGGTGCAAAAACTTAGTTTTTGTTTTAATTTTAATTTTAATTTTTTGTTTTTATTTTTAAATTCAGTAAAAAACTTGTTTGTTTGAGTTTTTAGTTTCTATTTTTGAATTTGGTTTCTTCTAGTTTTCAAAAGTTATAAAAAAAAACCATAAAAAGT